>JAKOGI010001200.1:32500-287204 GCA_029747015.1 Carnegiea gigantea
AAAACTCGACTTAATGACATATAATCTTTTGGATAATTACACGGCACATTTAATATAGGGTTAGGGATGAGTTGTGTACTTGTATTTGTAATTTACCAACTTTCTTAGTAAATTTAGAACTAACCCCATATAATTTTCCATTAATTATATACATAATATGTATAATCAATTAATTATTAACGTATGAATTAAAAAGAGAAATCTAGAATAAATGGATTTTTCTAATTAAAAGATTTTTATCTTTTAAATACAAGTTAAGAGTAATAAACTAAAGATGACTACATTAAAAACATACAATGATTCGAAATTAATCCAACTTGATTTATACCCGATTCGATTTATACTTGACCCGATATTGAACCAAACATTGAGCTGAATCTCACCCGACCCAAATTACACTTGACCAATACCTGATTCGAACTGGACTACTGTAGACAACTCAAAACAGACCTGACTCAAACTCCACCTGACCCCGAACCGAACCCGTACCGACCTGAACATGGTACTCGTAAGTGGCCCGAACCCGAACTTCAGCCGAACTGAATCGAACCCGACCCGAACATAGTTGACCCGAAAGTGACCCAAACGCGAACTTCACCTGAACGAACCTGAACCCGACCTGAACATAGTTGACCCGAAAGTGACCCGAACCGAACTAAGATCCGACCCATACTCGACCCAAATGACCCATTTACCAGGTCTATTTGCCACTAGGTTAAGACCTCATTAGTTGATATTGTACTCTTTACATGAGTGGTTTCACTCTGTTTTTATACAAGAGGGAGAATTTCTGTTTTTTGGGGGGGGGGGGGCAGAAATTTTAATGTTCCTAAATTATGTATGCTATTGGGCTGAACTATTTTTTTTAACAGTAAAAAGATGATCATTTACAACGTTAAATTTGATTTTCAAATATTTTGGTTTTAATTTGATAAAAATCGTTATGTTTGAGTGATTAACATTTTAGTTACATGATCAACATTTTCCAAATGAGTTAACGTTGCATTCTGCATCGTGAGTTATGAATTTAGTCTAAATTTTAAAGTTCTTTTGTATCTCAATTGTTTGAGTTATGAATTTTGTCTAAATTTTAAAGTTCTTTTGTATCTCAATTCTAAACAATGAATGTAAGATCTAAGTGATGAATGTTTTTAATAGATGATGAATCCCTAATAAAAGACTTCTATTTTTAATTAATTAAACTTTTATTCACGTCATTAATATTTAATATCTTAAGTTCATCTTATGAAACTTTTTAAGAGGGATGCACCTTAAAGTTCTAAATCATGATTTTAATATGTGAATAATGAACCTATAGTTTCAAGTAATTTTTAAGCTGAGATTTTAATTAGGACATATTTGCTATGGGCATATTGCACTAGCTAATTGTTTTGACTAGCTCCAACTATATAACCACTCTTTGTAAATATTCCAAATTGCTCCAACCCACTCTAAACCACTCCAATGAATGTATAAATTTTAATCGCATGAATGACCATTTTTTTAAAAAAAGACAAAGATTGCTATTACACAATCGGAAAAAAAAAGTTAAAAAAATATAATTTCGTTTAAAAAATTATGGATGAAAAGTTCAAGAAAGACAAAGATTGTGGCACAATTAACCTCAACTGAGATGAATAATTGCTGAGACATATTTGTTACAAGGTAATATTGACATTATTACCCTTCAATTTCATAATACCAACATCAATCACTAAGGAAAAAAGTGTAATTTTATGACTACAAACCCTAGAGCAAAGTTTTGAATTCTCGAACACTCTTTACCCCCCAAAAAAAGTCATCTATAATTATGAACACTCAAAAATGCTCAAAAGTGCTCCCAACCTACTCCAACCCACTCCAATCTACTCCAACATGCTTTAGTCAGCTATAACCTACTCCTCCCCACTCTAATTTGTAGGAGTGGCAATTTCACCTGCACCCAATGGATATTCACTCCACTCGATCCGAAAAGACTTGTAAAAATTCGAAATATATGGATGATCGATGGATGATGGATGATAGTTTAACAGATTGGATTTGAGCTGGGTGAGGCCCCATCCAACCCATTACTCAATCCATCACCTGCTTAGTCATCCACGTGTTCATCTCCTATTTACATTTAGTTTACTTTTTATATTCTCCTTTAAATTTTACTCATTTTTTGGACAATTATATTGTTAATTCTATAATTTTCGTCAAAATTAATATGACGACTATGATATTTATTCGTTTTTTGTACCTAAATTTTTTTTTTTTAAACTTTTCAAAAGCGAAAACTTACTTTTTATATAAGTTTTCTCACATATTACATATAAAAGTTTATCACCCGTTTACAATCCGATCCACCCATTTTCACCTCGCGGATGGTGGATAGATGGATTGAATTAGATTTTTGTGGATGATGGTTGGATCGATCAAGCGGATAGTGATGGATGCGAATGAAGGTTCACCCGACCTGAAGCCAATTCAAGCACCTACCTTTGCCCTTCTCTTGTCTATGGCTTGTTGGGTTCTCATTGGTGCTTCCGGAGCAAAACCGCCATGGCCATAGCTACACCACCGGCGTGTGCAGTTGTAGAGATGCAGCAAACTCTATTTGAAACCCTAACCCAATTTGGTGAGGTAATTTTTAGTTGAACTTTTATTTACTCATGTAGTTGTCAATATAGTATTTCAAACCCTAAGCCCAGATCTATACAAGCACCTTCGTTTACCCTTCAATATTTCAAATCTTCATATTTCTGGCTTTTTTCCCAGTTCCCCTAAGCCTAAGTAAAGGTAATTTTGGTTTTCATGTGTGTTTTTGATTTAGTGATTCCAGTCATCTAGTTGTATATGTTTATTTAAGTGATTATGGTGATCTGGTTGTATGCTTGGTTTAGTAATTGTAGCTGTATTTCTTCTTCATATATGTATATGTTTAATTGCAAAACAGATTGGGGATCAATGAAGTCAATTTCGAAGCTTTGAGATGGAATTTGGTGCATCAGTTAGCAATTTAGCAATTGAGTAGTTTGTTTAAGTTCTATATATCTAATTCTATATATTTCTTACAAAATTCAATTCCAATAATCTATGAGCATAAGTATTATATTGCTGGTCTGTGAATCATGTATAAAACTATCATGAAGGAACCAAAAATTGCAGCTTCATGAACGTTACAAGTCCTAAAACTATCGTTAATTATGGATTTTATTTCAGATCTTTCAATTCATTGCCCTATAAACTTCAAAATATGACTTGTTCTTTTTTGACATCTCTGCCTCCCCAATTCTCTTTCAAATTCTCTTTAGGTTCTAGACCTCCCAAATCATTCATATAGTTAATGAGATTGCTTAATTGTACAACTATTCTTGCTTCTCAAATCGATGGTCTCACAAGTAGAGAATGGTCCAATCAAAGAGGTACATGTAATTTCTTTTCTATTGTTAGATTTAAATGTGTGTTATATGCTATTTGAGGGGATTCACCTCATCCAATAATGATTGAATCCCTTTTGGGTTTATCAAGGATTTTGTGATCTTTTTTATTTTGTTGTGACACCCCTCAAGGAGTATGTGTATGTCTTGTGGTACGCCTGCCATTGGTGCTATTTATAAAAGAGTTATATACTATGGTAATTGGATTGTCTTCAGCTTCTATATTTTCCTACTTTCATGTTTAAGGATTGGAGTTCACTTCTTATAATTGAAGTTTATTATTGCTACGCTTTTGTGATTATGATGGCACAAATTCACTTTGTATGTCTCAAAAGCACAGTGTGTTGGATCTTATTCCTTTAAAGCTTGATATTCCTGGTCTTCTATTGGATTGTTAAAAGTCATATTCATATATCTTTTCTTCATTAAAGGGCATTTGTAGATTGTATGCTTTGACCATAAATGTTCTTAGATTATTTTATAAGGATGCTACTACCTACTAGGTGCAGATTAGCGATATGGATTTTACATCAACTAAGGAGAGACTCAAAGCCAACTGTTTATTTAGTTATTAGTTCTAAAATGCACATAAGTTACTTTGCACTTTTGACATATATACGTATACGACTAGGAGGCATGGGGGCTGCCTTTTTCTATAACCCCTTCCATGGGGCCCCCATGCCTCCTAGTTGTATACGTATATCTATCAAAAGTGCAAAGTAACTTATGTGCATTTGTGTGAGTTGATGCTTTCTTAACGTTCCTTACATGTACTTAATCTTCGAGACTATTATACTAAATGACCATATAGCATCTTCAGATAATGTCTGCTCTTTTTTTTTGACATAGGCAAGTTCCCTCTGGATTGATAAGTGGGGTGACTTACCTTCTTTTTGTTCTACTGAAAAATGAGTATGATGTAGAGTGTGACTATAAGAAATTTGGGATTTGAAGAAATTAGAGAAAATAGAACCATTTTAGCATGTTTGCATCTTGGCATTACTACATTTGGTCATCTATGATATTATATAATTGTCTAACTTTCTTTTCTTTTTGTTTATTGATGGAATAATTGTCATGTGCCTAAAGTGTTTCACCATAAGAAGAAGATGGAAGGCTTGTCCCAAGGACTCAGTTTGATGGTTTTTTTTTTGGGCTTTTTTGCTTTTTTTTTTTTTTGTAATTTGCAAGAAAAAATCCATATTTTGGATTTGAGTGCATGCATATAAATTTGATGAGTTTGGTAATGTGGATGATGTATTACATATATGTACACTTATTTGTGGGTGATTAAAGCCTAGTTAGTGCAAAATATGAATTTTCATTGGAAATATTGGAAAGTGGGAGTGTTGTTTATGCATATAACTAGCGATGAATGTCATATTATAAGAAATTATAATGTTGTCAATTGATGGTTATTAATAAAAATTACTTTTGCCTTTATCTTGGTTCAAACTATTGCAATAGATAGAGGAAGTGTTGCCTTGGCATTCACTTACAACCGTTGCAACAATAAGACTTATTGCAATGGTTTTTACACTCTATTGCAATAGTTGCAAGAACTGTTACCTTAGAACTAAAAACCATTGCATTAGCTCTAATGCAACACCCACTAAATGCTACGCCAACAAAACAGTTGCGCTAGACCTGTTGCAACAGTTTATGTGCCGATGGCAACAATTTTGTCCATTGCCAAAGGCTAATTTTAGTGTAGTAACCTTTCATAACTTGCTAACTATTGATCCAAAACCTTCCCGCTCTAAGACATTTCATATCGCTCCAACCTATATGCTCCTCTAAAATGCTCATGAAGAATAGGCCCTTAGTATTTGCAATAAGTAACTCTTAGGTGCCTAAGTTTTTTAGTAACTATTTGTAGGCCCCTAGAATTTGAGATCTAATTTTGGGGTACCTTATGTTTTCAGGTAACCAATTTTTAGGTTATTTTTCTTATTATTTTAGTCCTTGAACTTTTAGAAATTGCAGAAAGGCCCCTACTTTGGGTAAACTATGCAAATAAGCTATTTTATGCTTGTTTTTAACGATTTAACTTCTTATAAAGACTTTACTGATACTAGTTATCACAATCTACTACTTGTATCATAAATATTATATTTTCTATGATTAACGGCCCAGCCCACCTTAGTTAGCAAAATAATTAAAATTTAATTAGAAAGTTTTAACCATTAGCTGAACTTAGTCGGCGCTGGACTCTAGCATTCCTCTAGCTTCCGGTTTACAGAGATTGCTAATTTTAACCCCACCTTTCTTAGATCAGGCACAGTATAGATCTGTTTTGTTTCCTACCTCAGACCGTAGTCACTAATCAAGTTTTAAGTATTTTAAAGAATAGTGAGACTTTAATCAGGAAATTATAATATTTAGGACATAAGGTTCAATTGAATAACGCTCTCTACTGAAAAACTTCTTTTATTGAAAACTTGAAAATAAAAATATTACAATGGAAAACTTGAAGAGGGACTTAAGCTAAGATCATTAGAGATGCTTGCTCACAGAGAAATGGAGAATTTCGACTTCTCTTGTGCTCAAGAATGCTCAAATGACCGTGTCCCTTTTTAGCACTCAGCCTCTCCTTTTATAGAGGGTTGGGGGTACATAGGATATCCTAATGGCTACATACTGAATTTTCACATGGCTACAGTGCATATTGATTTTTCACTTGGCCACAATACACTGCTTTATTTTACAAATTTGGCACTTGTCAAAATAGTACAATAATGGAGTAACAACTTTTCAAAGCTTTTAATGATGACAAGACTAATCATCATTATTGAGATTCTACATGCTTTATGTCTAATTATATCTTCTAGATCATCATTATCTAGATAATCATTAAAATCTTTATCTAATTGAAGATGTTCTGGGTCCATTTCTCAGATAACTCTAGAAGATATTTCTTTCCTTTTTTTGATAAGAATTTTCTGGCTCTAACATCAAAAAGATAATCAAAAACATTTTTTGAAGTCGCTCCCTATGTCTTCATATATTCACTACACTTATTATGATAAGAGAAAGTAGCATTTCCGAGTGTTTTTCCTCGTTCAATTAATCTCTAACTCCGTTGATAGATGTTGAAAAATTCAGTGGCTCTTGCTAAAGCAGAATCAGTAACTGATTCTCAATGTTCTAGATTCTATTCTTATTGTCGATCTTCGGGATCGTTGAAATCAACTATCTGTACAAGATAATGAGCCGGTTTGGCTTTTCCATTTTCATACTCGATTAGTGCATAATGTACCTTCGCATATAGACATATGTTATTTGGGATTTTTGTTAGACTATCAGGAGATGTAAGAATCCAATGGATCTTCTTAAACATGCATTGTTGGAATTTAATTAGTGCTGAGAAAAATGGGAACTTCGAATCTGGGAACTCCATAAATAAACTACCATCTTGTGCTCCCAGGCTTTCATGACAGGGTCGTTTGATGAGAGTGAATTTGTTGGAAAACTAATACTACCAACTCCAGACCTATGCATATCATTCACTGAATCATTTTTCTTGGACATAGGAACTTATTTTTTCCTGAATATCATAAGGACGTTTAAGATAATTAGCTTGTAACTCCAGAGGGGAAAATCTTTGGGCTATTAAGTAGGCAGAAGATAGCAGACCAAAATATGATCTACTTTTTGTATGGAATTCGAAATTGTTAATAAGAACTTTACTAGAAGGAGTAACCTGTTCTAATAGTAATGGCACTTTATTATGGATTTCTCCCTTTTCTAGCAGGAGTTCTGCTTTGATGATCACCATTGGTGAGTCTCTAGTTAAACTATCTACTAGAGAATTTTTTGATCCTAGTATATATTCAACAGAGAACAAAACTGGTTAAACCATAATTGCCAACACAGGAGTCGCCCTTGCACGTGCATATTTGATAAATTCTTTTTCATAAAACTAAGTATTCCTTTGCAATCAATTCGAATAAGAAAAGGTTTGGGAGCTCAAAAGGTAAGAAACTTTTCAATTCCCCTTATGGCTGCAAGAATTTCTTTTTCCATCGTGGAATAGTTGCATTATGCTTTATTAGAACTTCCACTGCGATATTTGTAGAGTTTTTCTCCTTCTTTGATTTTGAGTATCACACTCTAATGCTCATTGCTGGCATCTGTCTTAAGAACTAAATCATCTCCTTCATTTGGCAAATTAAGAGCATGAAGATTTTTACACATCTTTTGAAGTTTTGAATAATCTTTGTATTATTAGTGGTCCATGTCCAACTTACTTCTTTCTTGAGTTTCTACTGCAATGGTTTTCTCCATTTAGCTAGATCTTTAATGAAATCTGAAACATAAGGCATCCAAGAAACCTTTCTAGCTACTTCCTATCTTCAATTATTTTAGGAAAATTCTCTATTTTTTCCAGAATATGCTTTTGTAAGATCATTTGTCTAGTTTTATTTCTAAGGCCTAAGAACTTAATTTCTTATTTAGCATAGATGCACTTGTTCTTACAAAGTATAATACCATGATAAATGCATCTTTCGGTGATAGCTAAGACATCATCTTTGTGCTGTTCTATCGTTTTAGAGAAGATAAGGATATCATCAATGTAAACCAATGATTAACGTCTTTGAAGATGTTATCCATTCTTCTTTGGAATATTTGAGGTGTTTTTTTAGGACCAAATGACATTACTATCCATTCATAATATCCTTATGGGGCACTAAATGCAGTTAAAAGAATGCTTTCCTTATTTATTTTTATTTGCCAATATTCGCTTTTGCAATCTATTTTCAAGAACCAAGAGGCTCCTTGAATTCTGTTGAAAAGAACTGTTTTGTTAAGAATATAATAACCGTAAAGATAGTATTATCATTAAGCTTTTTGTACTTGATCACCATTCTTGCTTTTCCTCCTTTTTCTTCTGCATAATTTCTTACCATGAAAGCGGGACAGGTGTGAGGACTCTTACTTTTCTTGATTAATCCTTTATCAAATTCTTGAATATCTTGGTGTGTATACACCATTTGTTTCACTCGAATAATAGTGTTGGGATTTAATAAGGTGATTTTAGTAAATGTCTTATATTTATCCCAAAATTTTAGAGGATTGTCATAGTAGAGTTCTTTGCATAGTTTTTTTTTTTTTTTTTTGGTTGTTGGACAATCTGCTCTTTAATAGATATTTCGAGTAATGAAATTGTTAATGCTACCTCTTATTGTGCCAGCATTGCCTTCTCACCACAGTGGCTGCGTGTAAATTCAATTTTTTGATGAGTGTAAGCCTTGCTCAACTTTTCAGTATAAACTGAGTGACCATTAATTGTGAATATTATTTGGTTTATGGTCTATGTGCATGAACAATATAATCTCTGGAAATTATTTTCAATAATCATGTCATGAGAGGGTTGATCAGTAGTCCTTAGAACTAGTATAATGCATTGAATTCCTCCTAATCTTATGGATAACCCTTCTTTGACTTCATTGTGACTCATAATACTATTATCAGTTATTCTTACTTGTAAAGAATTTTTAACTCTTTTCCACATAAACTTTGGAAATAATGATCTTTTTTCCAAGCATACAGAACAACCGCTATCTATGTATGCACATAACTCATATTTATTATATCCCTCTAAGCATACGTTCATTGGGATATAGATACTATTAGGATTTGTGTTAGTGACTTCATAGCATATCTCCATAGTCATGTTTTTGACTAATTCATCTTCATAAATTAGTTCACCAACAGTTCTTATTTTGTACCTAATGACCTTTTTTTCTAGACTCATGCTTCGGTCCACACTGGGTCTTGCAGATTCAAAACTCATTCTACTTGCTTCACTAGTCATACTAGTTGTATCATCCTCTTTAGGCTCTACTTTAGTTGATGAAGATCCTTCTCCCCATTTTGATCTCATACTCATTCTTCTTAATAATTGGGGTTTAATAGTTATTTTACCATTCTCATCAATTTTTATCATATTTTTTTTGTTAATCTTTGTAGGGTTGGCAAAGCTAGATATCCATGATCAATCAATTTTTATTTTCTCTGGATTGGATTTAATCCTTTAGATCTTTTGCATAGGGGTAGGACTTTCAAACTTCTCTGCCTCTATCATTGTGACCTTGGTCTTCGGATCTATAGTATTATCTAGTTATCATAAAATATTCTTAATGGATATCCTCATGTTTTCATATCCATTCCAATTGTTTTTATTTTAAGGGATAGGAAATTTTTAGCAAATTCATCTTTTGACTCACATAATATCCAGGTCGACAATTGAATGCTACCAATCCGTAGCATAAGTTGATCTTGATCCTTCTAATAATTTAATTATTAAATTTGGTATGCCTAATATCACATAGCAATGCATAAAGATTAATATCTTTACCATAATATTGTAATGGGGTAATTTGAACTTGAGCACTTTCAACATGGATATACCTATCCTTTCTATCTTTGTTATGCTTAAAGATATTTTCCTAATTAACGAGATTACCTTTTGCCACATCATACTCACAATCTTTGATTTCTAGATCTCCTTCTATCACCTCGCAAACATACTTACTCTTCAATTAAAAGATAATTTTTTTATAGATCATATCCTTCTGGATTATAGGAAGAACCCAATCTCCTTTAACTTCCTCGTTATTATTGTCTACAACAAACTCTTCTCCTTGAAGATCACCAAGACTAACTGAGCTACTTTCCATCATATAACTTGTTTCTTCATAATCACTTTCTTCATATTCATTGTCCAAGATAATTTCGACAATCTCTTTGTTGTTATTTAGGGCTAGGTCTAATGCCTTATCTTCATAAAGCTCAACATAATCTTGGCTACCCAAGGTCTTCATAAGCTTGTTATTTTTCTTATTTTTGCATTCATTAGCATAATGTCCTACCTCTCCACTTGTCCACCATTTACAGTTATTTTTTCCTACAGGACAATACGCTGCTTTCCTAAATTAGGACTTGGTTTGTTATAATATTTTTTTTCATATTTCTCTCCCCTTTGGTTATTAAAGCTCTTTTTCTTATAAAATTTTCTCTTTCTTCTCCTTCCAAGTTTTTTTCTCCATTGGTGAGGCGAATCTTAGTAAGTTAGGAATTGTTTTTAAATTTTCTTTTGCTTTTGGAGATCAAGACATTGATCATTGACCCATTTGCTTAAATAAGAGATTCTCGAACCAAGAATGTCAATGACATCTGCTCATTCAAGCCATGCAATGAATTTATCAGGTATGGCAATTTATCAGGTATGGCAATTTATCATAAAACATAAAAAGATTAGTTTCATTATGCCCAATTTTGTAATAAAATTAACTAAATTTGGAATCAAGGTTAGCTCCAATAAATTCAGTTTTGATTTTCTTACATTGATTTTTTAACATGGCAGCTAGTATTTCTATCATTCTTAACGTATTTTTACCATCTTCATTTAGCGAATCATACCAGTCAGTTACAGTGTCAGAGAAACTATATTCATTGTAATTTAGAAAATTTGCAGTAGTCCATATAGTATTTAGGTTTAAGACACGATTCATGCCTCTTTTCCAATGTTCAAATATCTCTTCCCTATTACGAGCTCCATCTATGTTTAAGATGTATCCGGTTTAGCTAACTAGGGTAAAATCAATTTCTTCATAAGTGGTGGTTTCCCTTAGGATAAACCCAAAGGAAAAATTATTTGTACGTTATGCTGGAACGTACAGAGGTCTTATAAAATGAGCTTTTCTTCTGGAAGGTTCACCAAACTTTTTAGGTTTAGGAACAACATTATTAACCATATTAGTATCTATTTCACCTAAATCAAGTTCTTCTCCGATTTTATGAATCTCATCTTCAACAGCCACTTTCCCATTTTTTTAATCCAATTTTCTTTTTGTTTCTTCCAAAGGTAGCGCATTAAAATCAAGAAGTTTAATAAGGTTCATCTACTAATATATTTCTTCTTCTAATTGGACATTATTAGTCTCTTCATTATCATCAGATAATACGTTATATTTATCATTAATTGCGCTCGTGATTTTGTTTAATTCTTCTGAATTTTTCTCTTTCCCAAACATATTCTGTAGTTCTTTAAGAGTATACTGTTTATGCTCCATTCATCTTCTTCTTTTTCTATTTTTTCAGTCGATTTTTCACCTAATTTTTCTCCTACTTCTTTTTGGATTTTTATATCATGCAAAGGAAATGGATTCTTATTTTCAAGGTTTTGGAAAGGATATTTATGCTGAAATGGAGTACTAATACTGGAAGTAGGTTTTCCGCTGTATCTAACTTCGTTAACTAGAGAAGGGTAAATTACAGATATTTGCTTCTTAGGCTCTTTGACTTCGATCTTAATTTTAGCTAATTCTTCTTTTAATTCTAAAACTATATCAGTGATATAGTTTAATTGAGGTGCTATTAGAGAAAGGCCTTTCATTGAGTGAACAATATATGAATAATTTGGTCCAGGACAAGCAGGTGATGATTCAAGCATTAATCATAGTTGATTAGCTTAATTAATTATTAATTAACTTAATTATCTTAATTATTTTTGGTTACGTTGCTCTGATACCAGTTGAAAGAGGGCTTCGAATAGTATTAGTGAGCAAAATTTCGCAAACACTAATTTAGATTTTTCGAAAGCAAGTTTTTAAGGATTGAGAGTAGAATTGCAAATATGAAACGTTTAGGGTGCTTATGCAATATAGGTGAACAGTGAATATGATCCTTTTTGCTAGTTACATCAAAAGACAGGACCCCTCATAATGAGTTATCAAATCAAAGGGCCTTTAAAATATTTTACAATAAATAGATGATACCTCTATGTAATTTTTTTCTAGTATTTGAATGATGAGTGTTTGTCACACACTTAATAAACATTTAATTTGCTATTTCCAAGGTGAAGAATAACCTTCTTTATTTAATGCTCCTTTTCTCATAGGTATGCATACAGGGTACACCTGGATGTATAGTAGACATAGTGAAAGACATACAACTAATCAATCCTGCCTTGAAAAGTTGAGTTTTATATATATTTTGGAGTTAAGGGAATCAAATAATTTCTCTTAGGTACCTACCACATTGTGCTAACTATTTTAAGGGGGCCCTTAATTTGAGTTTTACATATATGTTGGAGTGTTCAAATTTTCCCTCACTGAAAGTAAGGCAACAACATTAGTAGAAGCCCTAAGGACTCAAGATTTCATATAGCCAATGAAGATATACACCAGGGATGACTTCGTCTGACAAAGACTTGAAAAATAGTAGGGGGAGATAAGAGTTCCCAGCTAGACAAGCGTCCTAGGAAGGATAAAGAAATAGTTGGGCACTTCCATACTAGCCCTCTCAACATTCTCATGATCAAGGGCAATCCTATGTTGAAGTGACCAAAGCCCATCAAGACTTCGGTGAAGTTTAGTAGCACGAATAAGTATTGTGAATACCATGAAGATTTTAAGCACACTACCTCTAAGTGTCGTGAACTCAAGAAAGTACCCCATGAACTAGCTAACCAGGGGAAGCTTAATTGGTTCTTAAGGAGGGGAAGAGGAGAGGATCACAATTGTTGCAATCTAGAAGGAAAGAAAGTTAATGATGTTGATTGCAACACAGAGATAACAGCAACCATCATTAGAGGGATTGATGATAAGGAATCGAATGTGGGGTACTGAAATGACCACATCCGGAAGCTCAGCTAGGTTATAGCAGCCAGAAATTTGAAACTACTCGTAGTGCCAACAATGACATTTGATCCAAAAGACATGTCCCTTACAAACTCATCACAATGATGCCTTTGTGATGCAGCTTAAGATAGCAACTGTTGTGGTTCGTCGAATACTTAGGGCCACATAAAGTTTCGTTGATATCATCAATCTTGATTGTAGTAAGAAATTACAATACAATGAGAATGAATTAGAAGCAATCGAGATTACCATTGTGGTATTTGGGGGACAAGCCACGTACCCGCTAGAACTAAAAGACTACCTGTCCAAGTACCAGACAAGGACAACTCATAGGCTGCAGAGACAAACTTTCTTGTGGTAGACATTCCTATGGTATATAATGTCATTTTAAGATGTGCGACCCTTAACAACATCAAACTAGTTGTGACATCTTACCTTCTACTCATCCAGTTTGAACTGGATGAAAATAAGGTGGGAAAACTATATGAAGACCAAAAGATGGCAATAGAATGTTATTATATGAGTTTGAAGTCCTTCAGATAGAAGGAAGAACCTCAAACGCATGAGAACTCTCTACCAAACAAGCCTGCAAAAAAGGTGGCCATAGAAATAATGGCTACACTCACTGACTCGGTGGAACAACACAGAAACCCCACCTAGGACCTACTTGTGAAATGGTTCCCATCCTTTTTGACTCTAGGTGCTCAAAGCAGACGGATCAAATTGGCAAGCACGGATAAAGGATGGAATCGCTTAATCCTTGGAGCAATACAGAGATGTGTTTACATTTAATCATTCCGAAATGGTAGGTATAGCTTTTGATATAATGGAACACAAGCCAACATGGATCCGAACCATACACCAATAGTCCAAAAACAAAGGCACTTAGGGGCAAAAAGGAGTGCCACTATGGCCACCAAAGTTCAAAAGCTCTTGGAAGTAGGATTCATAAGTGAGTGGTAATGCCCTAAGCGGGTGTCAATAAGTAAGCAAAGACCACCCTATAGTTACGTTTGAGGGAACGACCGCCTTATAGTTGCGTTTGAAAGAAAACTTCACCTCAAAATTAATAATCTTCTTAAGCTCATCGAGGAAGAAAGGGTTGATGTAATGGGAGTTAGGCCTGTCCTCCAGGTCCGATCTAGCAGGGCCACTAGAAGCAGTTGGGTCCTGTGGCTCTTCAACTGCATTTGTAGGCGGCATGCCTACGCTAATAAAAGGCCTAGGAAGTGGGTTAGTTATGGACACCTCCCACAGATAGGATACAAGTTTACCCGAAGAATAAGAATAAAGGGATAACAAGCTACTGGAGCTCTCAGCAAGAAAATTCGGGTTAGTACAAATGAAATCCTGCAATGGAATCACAGTGAACCAACTTCAGTTGTGCCTAGTTTATGGTTCTAAGTTATTATAACAATCCTCTAAAGAGCTAACGTCTTCCCAAAGGGGTGGGGATGAACATGGATCAACAAAGTTATTACTAAACCTATCCTCTCCAAAGCCCAACATGGGGCTAGAGAATTACCCTTATGAATAAGTAAGCAAAGACATAGCTATGATATAGGAATGCTAAAGGAAGAAAGGAAAGGCCAATACCTTTGTGATCATTTAGGTGAGGAAATCACTATTCAGAGGTTCTCTCTCTAACTGTCGCTTTCTGGAGAATTTTGAGAATGGAGCGTGAATGGAAAGAAATGAACTAGAGTAAAGCGTGCATATATGTGCCGATGTTGCCCCAAGATGTGCACAATATAAGACGAAATGCCAAGTGTCAAAATCTAAAATGGAAAGACAAGAAGAAGAAGAAAGAAGAAAAGAAGGAAAGGCGGCCCACGCGAGCAGAGGGGAAAACCCCCTCCTTCTTTTAGAATAAGATGAATAGAAGGGAGGCATATCCCCTTCTATTCAATCAAGCTGAATGGAAAAGGGGGCTCCTCCCCTTTTATTCGGCCAAGAAGAATGGGAAAAGGGACCCACCCCTTCTATGCGTCCAAGCCGAATGGAAGAAAGGATCCTCCCCTTGTATTTAGCCAAGTCGAATGAGAAGAGGGACCCACCCCCTCTATATGGCCAAGCCAAATGGAGAGGGGAAGATTTCCTCTCTAACCCGTAACTTGTATAGAAAGGGTATGTGTTATGGGTTAAAGTGCAACTAAAGCATAAAAGATGCAATGATTTGCTGCCCTTTCGATAGTAATGAGCAATGCAAGGAGAACTCCCCAAAAACTCTTATCGATTGGGATGTGCAAAGAAATTCATCAATTAAAGAGAAGTAACAAGCAAGAAGAAAGATACTACAACCCAGGCTCAAATCAAATGGGACAAATAGGCTTGTTACAAAAAAACAAAAATGGCTAAACAGCCTAAGGTGCTTTAAGTCATCAGCGATAACAAGTGACCACTGACTGCATAACATCAAAGCGATGAAGTTGAGCTGAACTTCTTCTCAGCTTGAGGAAACCCTTTCTTCTCTTTGGGAATGAGTCTCTTCTGATTAGCAGAAGGGTGTATATCTCCACCCAATGAGCACCCCCATTCTTTTCCTTTAGAAGGAGCTATTTCTATTCTAGAGCAATGCTCGACTCTTCCCTGAAAGGGCCATCCTCTCTCTCCATAAGGAGAGTCATCCTCTTTCCTTTTAGTAGGGATCTCTTTCACTCCTTTAGGGGGATGCTCAGGAGAAAGAGAGAGGAAATATGAACGAGCCTGAGCTCGAAATGCCCTCATAACCAATAGGGACATTAGTGCCTGTCTCTTGCTAGTGACACTAAGCACGTTGGTCGCTGTTGTCCAACCAAATCTCAAAACTCTCCCAATGAAACTCCTCCACATGTATTGAGATATGAGGGGTAAGATAATCTCAAAGCGAATGGCCTCTTGAATGACGAAGGTATAGAAGACCAGTCGCATTACCTCAGGAACCTCGATTTTATATGCATAGCACTCAAACCTAGTCTTTGCAAAGTAGGGATAGAACAATGGCCAAGATGAAAGAGGACTAGATAGAGGGAGTTTGGCATCCTCCACATTCCCAAGAAAGGGAAATTCATGCTTAGATGCTGTGGACTTGTGAATGTAATAAGCCTTGAGTGAATGCAGTAAATCTGTTAATACCACTTTGAAAGGGCTGATCAAGTAAATCCACAGCTCATCTGAGCACCTCGGGAGACGCTCAATTAAGATGTAACGAGCTAAATAATTGGGATATTAATGACCTCTTCAATGAAACGACGACACGTGGTGTAGACTAGGTCAATATAAATTCAAAGTTAACCACAAGGGAGGAAGATGGACATTGGAGGGGTATGGTAATTTCATTTCTAGGTTCGGAAATTATTATGTTTCCCTTGGGTGCTATCCCAAATACCCCCAAGACTTACCCTTCTAGGGGGCTTTATTCACTATTTATGATTTGACGCACTCATTATATACTCTTTAAATACAGCAACCCCTCTCTCTCTCCCCCTTCTTTTCTCTTTTTCTGTTACTTTTCCTCACTCTAGGAATGACTTAAGCATCGGGCCTTTCTCAAGAAAAACACCCAGTCTTAATCTTCATCTAGGTTATCAACAAGTCAACTAAGAGTAAGCCCGGGCTTGTCATCATAACCATTATCACTAACAGCTTGGTCAATTGGTGTATCATAGTCGACAACCATCACTATGAGTGCAACCCAAAATGAGTTACTTCTCATCATGAAGTCGCAATAGAATCCATTTTCTTTCTTTAATTTGTTTGAATTCATGACTCATTCACTTGATTGTTTATTATTCAAAAATTTTAATAATGAAAATCTCAAGAACACCATACAAAATCCAAATATGGGAAAAATCCCATCTTTCTTCCATCATTGGCGGCCCCAAACCCTCTCAAAAACCCTAACTTCTTCATTTGTACTTTCCTTAGGCTTATATTCATCTACATTTGAGTTGAACTCAAACAAATGGGTTCTCGGCTTGCTTCAGCCTACCGCCACTTGCTCTAACCTACTCCTACCTACTCCAGAATGCTAACTTCTAATTTAAACACTCCACTATAAAATATTTTAAAATATTCCAATCCATTAAATGCTAATCTAAAATGCTTATAATGAATAGGGCCTTAATATTTAAATGATGAGTGTTTCACATATCCTGAATGAAGCTTTGATTTGTTATCTCCAAATAGATGAATAGTTTTCTTTGATTAATGCTCCTTTTTGTATGGCGTATATGAAGCATACAACCAAATGCATGACAAACTTAGTGAAAGACATGTAATGTGTCCATGAGTGGATACCCTTTAACCAAATAAAGGCTTTGACTTTGATGATGATTTCCAGAATGAGGATGATGAACAACAATTCATAAGAAGAACACCTTGATGAATAAGATTATAACTCGAAGCAAGGATCAAACCAAATCAAAATAAATTTTCTGGGTGTTGATTTTGGAAAGACTAGAGCCAATAACAATCAAAAGAAGATATGTCTAAGATTAAGGCTAAACAATCACCTAGACTAATCAACTGATAATTCAACTTTATAATGCCTAAGCACCAAAGATTGAAACAAATGGAGGACTCACAATCACTATTCTTCAAGAGAGGTAAAGAAAATGAGATTTTGTAGAGACATAGTAGGGTGCCATTTTCTCCAAGCTTTATATCAACTAATATAATTACACAGAAAAACAATCAATGAAATTCGAGCTAGTTGTATAATTAAAACAAAGAAGAAAAGGAGGACCACAAGATAAAATGCAAGGATGAAACTTATTGCACTTGTATCTGCTTGGTTGCATCCTCCACCATCCCAAATGGAAGAATTTAGGGAAGATATTCAAGGGAAATTTTCTGAAGGCGCACCAACTTGTCATAAAAGCCTAACCTCAAAACACACATTTATTGGCCAAATTATGCTTACAATTTAAATTGTACATTCCCAGACATGTGACAGTTCGTGTTCGGTTTAAGCTTCATAACTCATTCGATACTTGGAATCTTAAGGTGATCATAGCTTGTTGGGATATAGATATTTGGAGCTATCTATCCATACGTAGGTTTCCAAAATTGAATCTCATTTCTCCATTCCAAATTGAGCTAGAATTTAGGAAAAACATTCTGCCTAAAATCTAGAAAAATAAAAAGAAGTGGCAATGTAGGGAAAAAAAATGACTAGGCTCCTTATTTAAGGCCACTAATGGTCTTACCACTTTGTCTAGGCTTACCTAGGCTCCCTTAAGGGCACCAAGGCACTAATAACGGTGGAGGATCAAGTCCTTGAGCCATATTCTCAATAGTCATCATTGCTTCCACTTGAATCATGGACTTGGTTTAGAGGAGAAGGTCCAGCCTTATAGTTTGTTCTGCATCAGGCTCTCTCATTTAAGAAGTGTTTGCCCTAAAATCCTTGGGTTTTACATTTATGGACACCAACCTTGAGAGCTTGTTATGCCATTGGGTTTAAAAATATCTCATGTGCTAAAAACTTCATCTCTCTTGAACATGGGCACTATAAAAAAAAGGTCATGCCTCCATTCTTATCTAACCACACATGGAAAAGTGTAGTGAGAAAACAAGTGAAAATGAGCACAAAAAACTATCCTCACACATAATAAGGGAGGAAATTATTAAATTTTTTTGATGCAATTTGTGTATGTAGTTAAGCAGCTTAATTGTGATAGTATCTAAGTTATTAGATACTTGGGTCAAATTTTGCCTACATTCATCTCTGTCGAATGTTGCAGTGGTTTACATTTTCATTAATTTAGCTGGGTGCTAATAAAAGAGAATCTCCATGAAATCATGGATCATGAAGTTTAGGATCCATGAGCATTTATTAAGCATTAAGTGTTCAAAGGTTTTGATGTTCTATGTCTGTGTGTGCTGGCTTCAAGTTTTAAATTGTTGGGTTCATATTTTGGTGAGGATGCAACAAGATGATTACTCCTATTCTAGAAGGTTTGCGATTTCTCATAGCACGTTGTGTCTATATGTGGATCAGACCCCTTTTTTCTTACTAAAGGTGGGAATTCTTGTATTATTATATGAGTTAAGAGTTATGCAATATGGTGTTGTTGTTTGGCACTAGTCATCAATAGTGGGAATTTGGTGATTGATTCTTGGTGCATAGTCTGTTGAGGATTAGAGGTATAGTTTTATCGCATTTTGAGATTATTACTAGAGAGACATAGTGGTATTTTATATTTTAGGTAGCTATATTAGTCGTATGGTGTATGGAATGCAGGTGTATGGTGTTTAATCTTATATGACAAGTTTGGATTGTGGGTTATTCCTTATGTTTTAGGGCCTTTAATAGCAATGTTGAACATTGTATGGCGATTTTGTTAGGGGTTGGTTGTTTAGATCACCAAAACTATTTTAAGTGGATCATATTTTGTCTCTTGATCAATTAACTATCAATGCAAAGAAAGGATGTATATGATGTTATATTATTTTAACTATTTTTCTTTCGTAGCAATAATCACTAATCATTTCAAATCATTTTTCGAAATTAAACACTTACGCAAGAGCATGGATACAAACTAGTTTAGTTTTAAACAGTGAAGAATTTTCATATCTTGACTATCTTTGTTTCAAAGGCCCTAAAATGGAGATTTTTCTTAGGTAGAATCAATTGTTAAACATAAGAACTTGTCTCTGGTTGGAAATTGTGAGGATCTTATGTGGCTAAAACTTAGATATTGTAGGTGAACCTAGAATTAAGCATCCAATATTCAAGAACAAACTAGGTTTGAGGCAAAACCTTCTGGCAATAGTATATTGAAAATAAGACAACTTATCTTTTTTTGGTACCTCTATAGAAAGGAAAGATTTAATCTCTTCAAGAATGATTCAACCAAAATTAATAATCTACAAATGATAAAGAAAGAACATTATAGTGTGTAATATCAACTTTTGACCTGACACCAAACCTTACCCTTATTTTCCAAGTACATCATAACAATAGTAAATTACATCAAGGACCATCGAGGTATAGGTGAATATTTTTCTGACCTGATAATTTTGAGAAAATATTTAGAGGCCTATCAAAGTTTGGGCAAAAATTTTCTGCAACCAAAAGTGATAAAACATGACTTTTCAAATTACATAAAGTACCCTAGGTTTTAAACTTTTCATTGTTAACACCAATCCTTAAAACTTCCTTTCAAAAAGTTTAATTTTGTGCATGTAATATTTCACTCATACGTACTACTCAAAGCCCTCTTTTAACTGGTATCAGAGCCACGTGATCAAAAATAATTAAAATAATTACATTAATTAATAGTTAATTAAGCTAATTAACTATGTTTAATGCTTGCATCATCACTTACTTGCCCTACCCCTAATTATTCACATATTGTTCACTCATCAGAAGGAGCCACTTTAGTAACACCTCATAAACTATATCACTGATACAGTTTTAGAATTAAAAGTCGAATTAATAAAAATTAAGACTGGAGTTAACAGGATTAAGTAGCAATTGTCTATAATCTATCTTTTTTTAGTTAAGGAAATTAGGCATAGTAAAAAATCTACTTGAAATACTAGTACTCCATTTAAGCATAAATATCCTTTCCAAAACCCAAAAAAAAAAATCCATTTCCTTTGCATAATATAAAAATTCAAAAGGAAGTAGGAGAAAATCAACTAAAAAATCATCTAAGAAGGTAAAGAAAGACGAAAAGGATGGAGTGTAAGCAGTATAATCTTGAAGGATTACAGAATATGTTTGATAAAGAACAAAATTTGAAAGAATTATAAAATCATGGGTGCAATAGTTGATAAACAAGATATATTATATGATGATAATGAAGAAACAAATAATATCTAGTTAGAAGAAGAAATACAGCAGTAGATGAACATAATTAAACTAGAGGATCTTAATGTTGTACATTTAGAAGAGATTAGGAGGAAACTAAATAAAAAAAATGATAAAATGATATTTGACAATGAAATCAATGAGATTGGAAAAGAACTAACTATAAATGAAATTGAGTCTAATATAGTTAACAATGTAGTTCCAAAATCTGAGGAATTTGGTAAACCTCATAGAAGAAATATCTATTTTATGAGACCTAGGCATGTCTCAGCATGATGTACAACTAACTTTTCATTTGAGTTTATCCCAAGAAAAACCACGACCTTTGAAGAGATTGACCTTACTCCAATTAGTCAAACATGATATATCTTAAATATCAATGGAGCTCGTAATAGAGAAGAAATATTTAAACATTGGAAAAGAGGCATGAATAGTATCCTAAATCTAAATACTACATGGACTGGTACAAATTTTCTAAACTATATAAAGGTAGAACCACCTACTTTAGAATATGTCTTTGATTATATCTTTGATGTTAAAGCTGAAAAATTCTTATTAGAAAAAGTAAAGAAATATCGTCATGAATCCAGAGCATCTCCAACTTGATGAACATTTTAATGACTATGTGGATAATGATGTAGTAAAAGACATTATTGGAGATGGACATATGTAAAATCTCAATATGGATTAGTGGTCTTATCAATGTTAAGTACTCTAAAAAGTTATTGCACCATTATTGTATTTTGTCAAGTGTCAAATTAGTAAAATAATGTAATCTACTGCATCCAAGTGAGGGCAGCTATAGTCATATGAAAATATTAGTGTGTACTGCAGCCATTAGCCCATCCTATATAGTCCATCTCCTCTAAAAAAGTAGAGGCTGAGTGCTGAAAAGTGACACGATCATTTGAGCATACTTGAGCAAAAAAGATGTTGAGATTCTCATCTTTCCGTAAACAAGCATCACTGATAATTTCAGTAGCCTACATCCCTTTTCAATCTTTCCATTGTAATATTTTTACTTTTAAGCTTTCAATAAAAAAGTTTCCCAATAAGGAATGTTATTCAATCCATCTCATAAATATTATAGTTTCTTCATTTAAATCTCACTATCCTCTAAATCAAAAATTAATTAGTGATTATGGTCTGAAATAGGCAATGAAACATATTTGTGTTATGCCTGATCTAAGGGATGTGTGGTTGACATTTGTACTCTGTGTAAATTAGAGGTTAGAAGCATGTCAAGATCTACTGCTGACTAAATTAAGGTAACTATCAAAACTCTATAACTAAGCTTTTATTATTGCTAAGCATAGTGGCTTATAATCATAGAGAATATAATATTTATGATACAAGTAAGTATTAGATTACGATAACTACTATCAGTAAAGTCATTATAAGAAGTTAAGTCATTTAAAATATTCATTTTTCTTAAAAGAAATCCAAAAAATAGCAAAATTACTCAAAGTACCCTATTTGGGTCAAAGTTGAAAATTAGTAAAAGTTTCAAGCCAAAATAATAATAAACTGACCAAAAAGCCACTTTCCTCAAACTTTCAGAGACCAAAAAGTTCATTCTTGAACTTTGTGGTTCCAAAAATTCTAACACCACACTTAGAGATACTGAAAAGTAAATAATCCAAATGTTGTTCAAACTTCTTGAGGAGAGTTGCATTAATGTGGATATTAAATGACTTGTCAACTCTTGGAATGTTATCTAAATGGAGTACTCAAGGCATTTTTGAGTTGCTCTGTTAGCATGGATAAGTTGAATGTAACATATTTGAAACATGGGGATAAACCATCTTAGTTTGGCTGTCACCATCGATTCCTGCCAGACATCATACATTTTGAAAAAATTAAACCGCATTTTGTAAGGAAAAAGTTAAAAAAGATGGTCCTCCATGCAGAAAAAATGGGGAGGCACTATACCATGAGGGTCAGAATCTTCTAAAAGTAAACACTAATAGAGTTTTGATAATCCCAAGTTTTAAGGAAAATCTATATAACTAGACCAAGCAAAGCATCTTCTGTAAGTTACCTTATTTGAGAGATCACTTGCTACATCACAACTTGGACGTGATACATATAGAGAAAAACTTTTGTGATAACATTATTGACAATGTCATGGATGTACCTAGTTTATTTGGTGGCTCCAAAAAACTAATTAATAACATCATATATAATGACATCATACATAATATGGTTTCCGTATATAATTGATAACATCATATATAACATCATTAACACTATCATGGAAGACTAGGCAAAGCATCTTCTAGGAGTTTATTTGGTGGTTCCAAGAAGAAGTAAAATCTTATATTATATACTTAACTAATTAATAACATCATATATAATATGATTTTCATGTTGATAAACTTTTTATGTAGGTTAAAATTGTACAAATCTTCAATGAAGAACCCCAAATACACATAAATCATTTGACTCAATTGCCTTTAAGAAAAGTGACACATTAGTATGCATTTAGAGTCAATGGATTTCTATTTCACACAAAAAAAAGGTGTGAATGAAAAAAAAAACTTACAATTGTGGTGTTTGTGTAAAAAGGAGAGGGGAAGGTGGATTTGAGGATGATTATTATGGAATCCTCCAAAGGGTTATTCGTGTTGAATGTCTTGGAGAGCCACTTAAACAATATATGTTGTTTAGGTGAGATTGGTTTGACAACACTCCTCGAGGTACACAATTCCCCAAATTATGTTCCTTTGTGGAGATGAATGGCACACAAAGACATAGAAAGTATAACTCATTCATATTTGCTACTTCTATAACACAAGTGGTGTACATAAGGTATCCGAATGGAATAAGAGATAGATCTAATTGGCAGGTTGTTATACCAAACAAACATAGACATAAAGTGAATAACGAATTCACTTTACCGGTTGCATTTCAAGAGGAACATGTGTCTCACATGACATTGGTAAATGACATAATTCCTACAACTTTGTTGAATGAAGAAGAAGATATTGAAGAGGTTAATGAAGATGATACAAATGAAGGAAGTAAAGAGGAGAAGTAGGATTATGACTATGAAGATATTGATGACAAATAAGTGTCCACCTTGAAGACTTTGAGGATGATAATGAAACTGAGGATGATGACTAGAGTAGCTTCTATCAAATTGTATATTAAGTCAATTCAAGTACTTGCACAGTGTATGCTTGTAGATTGTGTTCAATGATGATATCCTTATGACTTTAGTACAATTGTCATGGTTTGATTTGTTGAGCTTGTTTATTTGTTATCACTTATATAATTTGATCACTACATTTTGTATGTTTGTCATAAAGATGTAAGGTATGCAACGTGGACTTGGTGGTGGACGTGGTAGAAATCAAGGGAGAGGGTGCACTAATCAAAGTGCTCGATAAGAAGAGGATTTTCAAGGATGGAAAAATACTAATAAGATTCCTTACGACCCTTTTCTTGGCCCCAACAGAATTCCAAGCATGCAATTTACCAAAAATATGCCTCAAAGTTCTATGTACCCCATTATTGACATGAATCTATTTCAAAATCAAATACCTCATGCCACTCAGTCTCGAGGAACATTTATGACCAACTAATTCAGTTGATATTTCCCTGTAAGATCATTCATTCCAATTAATAATGAAGAAAGAAGTCAAGATCATAGTGAAGGTGCCTCAAGCCTTGGAAGCACGTCTAATAAGATGTTAATCAAGCCAGATGGTAAAGAGCAAGTAGTTAAACTTTCCCATTCATGTATATTATGAGCAAAAATATTTAACTATATATTTGTTAGGAACAAAAATTTCTAACTGTGTGTTTGTCATCTGCAAGCTTCTATCCCTATGATGTGGTGTTTGAAATTACGAGAATATTTGTAAGCAAATATCCTAAGTCTTTGCCATCATAGGGTAAAGTTCCTAAATCATAGTAGGATTTGTGGTTTGGTGAATTCAAGGTAAGAGAAATCACTAAGTTTGGTATAACTATAAAAATATTCCCGGTGAAAATATTATATGTGTTTTGATGCTTTTTATTTTACAAACGCATTTCTATTGGGCTCCGGAGTATAAGTATCATATTAGGAAGAATTTTGACGAAAAAGAGACTAGTAGATTGAAGGACACATTTGGGGAGCTAAGAAAGAAGAACCAGAGGCCGTTGTGGTTGTCTGACAGTGCTTGGAAGTCACTTAAAGAATATTAGGCTTTAGAAAATTTCAGAAGATGAGTGCACATGTGAAAAAGAATAGGAATAGTGACTAGGATGGCTTAGGTCCTTCTTTGCATACCTGTGGTTCGATTCCATTTAGTTAGTAAAAGAGACGCTTCGTAAGTGGTTAATGCTTACATTTAGTTATTTCTATAGTTTTTACAAATATTGAGAACTCTCCTTTATTTCAACTTATTTGCATAATGTACAGGCCATGAAGCTTAATAGGGAGCCGATTGCGATATAAGTTTTTAAAGACACTCATCAACCTGACAAGGAGCACATGGGATGATAAGAAATCTAAAAAAAAGCATATGTAAGTTACCTTCACTTTTTTGAAGTGTTTAAAAATAATCCCATTTTCACAATTTTCATGCTATACTTTGAAAGTGCAATATTTTCAATCTTATTCTGTAGATGGAGCATTAACAGAAATGGGAACAAATTAGAAACTCTCAATTTACAATATATCGTAGGCTCTGATCCATTTGAAATTTCATATTGGACATAGCTTTGGATTCAAGAAAATTTGAACAAAAAGGGTCATATCTATGGGCTAGGTTCGAAAGGGATGAAACTTTGGCATATGTTGAAGTCCACAACAACATCCAAGAGTAGTCAAAATTAGGAGCCTAATGTGTGAGAGACAATCACTCTATTCAATAATGAACTGAGTACAATGGCGGAGCAAAACTGCAGAACGGAAGAGAGAAACCATCATTTGAAAAGATAAAGTCATGATGTTGAGTGAACAATCTAATGGGGTGCAAAACACACTAAATGAGTCCATCGGATACCAACCAGCATTGGGCTCTAGATCTTGCCTGCCCCCTTCTTCGCGCCTTTGACAGCGCCCTCGCTCTGCTCCTCATGCCTCTCCTTCTCCTACTCCTCCTGCTCCTCCACCTCAATGCAAATGCCATGATGGTGGTGGTGGTGGTGGTGGTGGTGGTGGTGGTGATGATAATAGGTCTGATTCAAGTGGCGAGAATCTTGGATATGATCAGGACCCTAGTTATAACTATTTCAATTATTAGAACTTTGAAAATAGGGTGATTTCTATGTTGGATTGGTATGTTGGATTACAATAGTTTGGGTAGACCTGGCAAATGGGTTAGTCAGATTGAGTACGAGTCAGATCTTAGTTCGGTTCAAGTCAATTTTAGGTAAAGTATGTTCGAGTCGGCTTAGGTTCGGTTTGGGTGAAGTTCGAGTTTGGGTTAATTTTGATTCAACCATGTTCGGGTCGAACTCAGGTTCAGTTCGGGTGTTTCGGGTTGTATACAGTAGCCCGATTCGGATCGGGTATGAGTCGAGTCTAATTTGGGTTAGGTGAGATTCAGTCCAATGTTTGGGTGAATGTCGAGTCAGGTGTAAATCAGCTTAGGCATACATGAAGTCGAGTTAATTTCGGGTCAGTGTATATTTTGAATGTTTTGAATGTGCTCGTCTCTAATCTTAAATTATTTTTAAAAGCTAAAATATGTTTAATTAGACAAGCCCATTTATTCTATACTCTTCTTTTAATTCATGCGTTAACATTTATACGTCCGTATAATATATGCCTGTTTGTGTGTGTGCATCTCTGTGTGTGTGTGTGTTTGGTGTGTAAGTTTTAAAGCTTAAGTAAAATTAAAAAGAACTTTTGCAATGAAAATTTTTATGGGCTTAATTATACATTTACTATGAAAGTTAGTAAGCTACAACTTACAAGTACAACCCATCCATGGCCTTATATCTTATGCAATGTGCAATTATCTAAAGGATTAAGGATTTACGGGTTGTTAAGTCAAGTTTCAAGTATCTCAATTGAGGTCATGCTATACAAAATTAGTGAACCAACCTAACGTCAATCATGATTCATGAAACAATCGTCTCATTTGCATATATCAAGATTCAAAGATTTCTCAGGATTCATAGTTCATGATAAAATTTTATTTTGACCGCGGTATTGGTACATAACTTTACGTTTGTCATATTTGAGTTGGTAAATAGAAACAAGTTGATTCAAGTCGACATTTTCAATAATGGATTTAATCTTCTTTCGATAGCTCATTAAGTGATCACATATCAAGATTCAACGATTTGTCTTTGTGGGATTAACAACTTGATTTACATGTTTTCAATGAGTCAAAAACTCAAAAGCAACTATAATATACGAGTATGTGATTGTCTAAGATTAAAAATGTCACATTATTATGAGATCACACGCAAACATATATTCTTGAATATGATTATGTAGAATTACAATTTAAGCATGTTATGAAGATAATTTAGGATCATAGTCTATAGATCAGTAATGCAGTATTTTTGACGGAATGATAGTAGTCACAGAATGATATTATACTTGGGTAATCCTAGCATGCATTAAGTCATTAAGTGAATTAAATAGTAAAATAATATTGCTAGATCCTAAGAAGTTTATTAATTTGTTAATTAAGATTATCTTTTCGTGGTTCTTATTTTGACCAAATATTATATCTCTTATATTTTTATTACATATTTATCAAATTAAAAATTAAAAATTAAAAACTATTAACTATTTTATTTTTTCCTCTTAAGTTTTGTTTGATTTCATTTATAAAATTTCCCTCTTAAGTCTTAAGTCAATTTTCTTTTCCCTCCTAAACTCCACTAAATGGATTTTAAAATTTCAGAATTCCCTCCCCCCCCAACCCAAAAGCAAAAAGTGTAAAATAGTAGAAAATTAAATTCCGGCCCTAAAAAAATAAATGTTAATAATAATTTTATAATTTTAAGTTGTTAACAAAAGGAAACCTAAATGCTAAATCAAACCCAGGCAACACAACCCACAAGCCCCCTCGGTCTCTCATGCTGAGGTCGCGTAGCCTTGTGCCCTGAGCCCTCTCTTCTCTTACACTCTCACTCTCCCAGTTTCTCTCTCTTACTTGATCGGCCGTCGGCCCGTCGCCGATCACCCCCTCAGTGTCGGCCACGCACGGTCGACCCCTCAGTGTCAACCATGCACCCTCTCTCCTCTTATCTCTGAGTCATCTATAGATCTACTCATCTCCCACTTGTAGCACGCCGCCCTGACGCTAACAGCCATTCGCGCCGACAGCCTTACGCTGGTCTGACGCCGAGTTCCCCGCAACCTCACCGGCCCTCACACTTGATGCCACTGCCCACCGGTACTCTGCCTTCTACTCTTCTTTGCCCAGCCCCCCCCAAAAAAAGGGGTCAAAACTAAAAACCCAATTTTTATGCTTAATTGTGTATTAATTTCTGGATAAGTTTGGTTTAGTTCTTTAATTTTTGGAAACTAATATAAAGATTGATTTTTGAAATTGGGATTGTGATAATTTAAGGGTTTTTTGTGATTGATGGAGTAATGGTTGCAACACTTAATCAAGTGTTCCCTAAAATTATGAATATAGCCCTAGGTTGATCATTTATTTGAAAAATATCAAAAGCAACTTGAATGTTGATTTTGTAATTGGCGAAGAGAAGAAATAGTTGATCATGTCTGATTATCTAAATGCCTAACTTGACATTGCAATTTTCAAAAAAAAATACTATGCATTTTTTGCCTCAAATGAAGTTGTTGAATGTGTTATGTGTATACCCATGTTTGACCGTTAAAGGCCCACATTGGACCCAACGAGAAATGAAAAGCCCGAGCAACTTTGTGGTTGGTACCTAGAGTTGAATCTCTTAACTCTTGAGCTAGGATTTGGAGCGCTTTAGCCACTTGACTGACTTGACTGTGCCCCTTGATTCTAAGGACCTATTAGTGTAACTATCCATATTCTAGCAAAATCAAATTTGTTATGGACATGCGAAAATACCACTAAAAAGCAATTGAGGGGGCTAAATGTTTTAGTATATTCCACAAATTGCTATCTTAGTTTTAATATATATGTTTTTTCAAACTAATTATTAAATTAAATGCAGGGAGCCATTGACGTTAAAGGACAAGAAAATGAAATACATGCCAATGAAAATTTGAATTCCATTTCTACAATAACAGCCCTTGATGCCCTTGTCGAAGATGATAAAAAAAGAAGTTCAGTGTGGCTGGAGTTTCCTGTGATTGATGGGAAATGCTTGAAAACAATTGATAATTGTGTTGTTAAGGTTAGAGAAAGTATGAAATATGTTAAGGTATCGGAGTCTAGAAAGAGGACTTTTGAGCATTGTATCAGACGGTGTATGATCTTAGAAAACAATGCTTTGTGGTTGGATGTGCGTACTAGGTGAAACTCTACTTATGAAATGCTTGATAGAGCACTTCTTTTTGTTGATGCTTTTAAGTTACTTGCTTAAATCGATCCTATGTACAAGACTCTTCCCACTAGACTTGTCAATTCGGGCGGGCGAATTAAATACGGGTCGGGTGTATTCGTGTTCAGGTAAAATACAGGTCGGGTGTATTTCGGGTTCGAGCAAAATACGGCCGGGTATATTTTGAGTTTACGGATTTCAGGTCAACCCAACGGGTTTGAAGCGCCTTCTTAGTGAGTTTTTTTTTCTAAAATCAAAATCTTGGCATATTTAATGAATAAGCATTCTAATTGTGATTTCTTAAAAGAGCATAAAAAATATTCAAATTTTTCAATATGATATATGAATGCCATGTATCGGTAGACGATAGGTCACATTTGAGTGGGTTGGTCTGTATATTAAAATATTAATAATGGATCATTTATAGGCCGACCCATCTAAAGCATGATAGTAGGTTGGAGCGGTTCGACCTGTTAATAACCTGTTTAATGATTCAATATTTTGTTAATTAACTTACCATTACTAATTATGTATGCTTTATTAACCGACTGATCTTAACATGAACACAAGTTGGTCCATTGCCCAATTGACATCACGTTCGAGATCAATTAGAAGGAAGTCAAATGAAAGAATATTATAGATGCACAAGATATTACAATTATTTATTAATTATAACATCAAATTTTAGATTATTACAGAGAATATTATTTAAAATGGGAGAAGATGTATTCATTTCACTGAGAATAGAATGGTACAATTTGAACATTTTTAATACTTTCCCATTGATTTTCTTAAAACTGGATATTTCATGCCCATTATCTAGATTGTTCCATTTATAAATTGTATATGATGTTATTTTACGGGAATGAATTTGGAAAAGAGTGAGTACCATCGTCTAATTTGCAAAGGGATGCAATAGTTATACAATGCCTCTCTAAACGATTTATTATAATGAAAAACTATTATCTTTAAGGGGACAAAATTAAAGAAAAATAAAAAATAAAGATATAATATTCAAGTTGAGCGGGCGGATTTGGGTTCAGGGCGAGTTTGACCCCAAATTTTGCGGGTTTATCAGTTTTGGTTTATGTCAGGTTCGGATCGAGAAAATCGTGTTCAAAACCCAAAACTTTCGGGCGGGTTCGAGTCGGGTTAGTTTTTGTCAAGCCTGCTTCCCACAGATGATGAATGGGAAAGGATTACAAGAATTTATGAGCGTCTTGGACCATTTTGTGATATAACTCATATGTTTTCTGATAGTAAGTATCCTACATCAAACATGTACTTTGAAAATGTATGAAAGATCGATATGTTCTTGAAATACCAATTAGATTGTGATGATCCAATTATCAGGAATATGGTCATGGAGATGAGAGCAAAGTTTGATAAGTGTTGGAGTCAGTATACCTTATTATTTACTTTTGCCACAATTCTTGATCCTCGATATAAGTTGGTATTTATCAAGTATTGTTATGAGAAATTCTATGAAAATAAGGAAATGACAATTAGAAAAGTGAGCGATACACAATTCAAGTTAGAGATGCTTCTTAGAGAGTATAACCAAAGCACTAATCCTCCAACTCCTATTGTATCATCAAAACCATCATCACACACTAGTGGATCGGGTTTAAGAATTGGAAACATCAAATGCAAATTTGACTATTTGGCGGCATGTTTTCTATAATTCTATACTATCTTACTCTTTTTTTATTTTTAAGGGCAACATAGTGAGACCAATCAAGTTATTTTTCCCTAATTGAATTGATATTAAGTGATAAAAATGTATTTCTAATTTCTATATTAATTGTAATTTTGTATTTTGCAGGAATTTGATGAGAATGATAGCAATTATTCGAGTGGAAGTAGAAAGTTAATACTTGATACTTATTTGGAGGACCCCAAAATTGAGCGCAGAGTGGATTTGGATGTCTTAGAGTTTTGAAAACCAATCAAGAGAAGTATGGTGAACTCTCTCATCTAACTAGGGATATTTTGAGCGTTCAACTCACTACCGTTGCTTCGAAGTCAACCTTTACCATTGGAGGTAGGATTTTAATAAGTGGAGAAGCTCTTAATTCCTGGGAATGTGGAAGCATTGATAGCAACCCGAACTTGGTTATATGACTTTCAATGTAAGTATTGAATATCTTCTGTTTTATTTGTTTATATTTATCTTTTTTCCTACTTTTTGTGAATTTTTGTTGTGCATTTTGTTTCACTTTAACACAAGAAGAAGAAGAAAAATTCGTTGGATCAAATGTGGATTGGTCAAGTACTAAAGGTGTTAGATTTTCCCCTCAGCATAAATGATGGCCAATGTAATTGATCACTTACTTTAGTACTTGGTTGGTTAATTCTCCTGTGTCCCTAGTTTTTGGGGTTCTCTTATGGGTTTAGACTGTTTTGAAATTTTTTTCATTTTGATAGGACCTTGGATTGGATTTCTCTGATAGATTTGATGCGAGATGCAAGGTAATTGCTCTATTCTTTTTAATTTTTCAAGTCTCATTGTTGCGATGTTATATGTAAATATCTGATGTTATTTGCTAGTGGAGGGAGCAAACTATAAAAACTCATGTAAAGTAAAAATAGCAAGATGCCAAAAGCATTGCCATTTTGTTTTTGTTTGCTAATCTTTTCTATTATCTCCATTTCCAGGTTTAGAAGACTATTGAGATTGTGGTTTCTTTTACTTGCTCAAATTCGGAGACCTAGTCGCATTGTCTTCCTCTTATTATTGTAATGTGTGTGAACTTCATTAACGCTTAGCTATTAACTAAGGAGATGATTAAGGATTATCGTGTGAACTTTTACATTTGATTTAAACTTTATTTTAGATTGGTGTTGCATTTGTAATAGTTGAACTAAGAATTTGCATGTGGTACTAATGCCATAGTTGGGGGATGTCAACCAATGTCTCTGAGTGGGTAGCCCATTGAATTTGGCATTGTAATGTGGATCATTGTTTATGTTCTAGCCAAGCTAGCTTTACAAGTATTGAACTACTATATTGATTGATAACTTATTAGATTAGCAACTTATGGGATTAGCAACAAGCCAATAAGGCAACAACCAATAGGTTGAAATATGTCAAAAGTATTACATTTTACCTACTTGGTTAAAAACTTTAACGAATTATGTATTATGGTTATAGGTAGATTATGATTTGCTTGTTTATCAAAGTTGTGCTAAATTGCGATAGGAGCTTTTCTTCTAGGCCTTAACAATGAAATTTAGGAAATTAGGAACAGTTTTGGGTTGACTGGTTGTGACTTATCAGTATGCTTCAGTTCGGGTTGTATTTGGGTCATTCATTTTCGGGTCACTTCGGCTCAGGTCACTTCAGTTGGGGTTTGAATAGGGTCGGTTCATTTCGGGTGTGGGTCATTACGATTCATGCTATAATTTGTGTTTCATTCGGTATGGATCGGTTTACTTTGGTGTTCGGGTCCAAATTGTTTCATCCCATTTCGGGTGTCGGTTCGGGTATGAATCCAGGTTGTTTGGTTCGAGTTTCGAATCTCGAGTCAGCCTTACCAGATCTGGGTTTGGGATTGCTAAACTTTGTAGTTATGCTTTTGTGAGTTCGAACTAGAACTTTGATGCGATTGTGTTGAACTTGTTCATTTGTGGTGGTTCAATAAAATTAACCACGTGTGGTGGTTGTTGTAATCTTAACAGTTGCAGGTTTTGTTAATTTTATAATTGGATAATTTACTTTTCAAATTACATGCCCCAAAAAAAATTTACGATGGAATTTCCATCGAACTCTGAAGGATTCTGACGAAATTTCCAACGAATTTCAACAGAATTTTCGATTGAATCCGATTTTTTTAGATTTTTTAATGAAAAAAATTCTGAAATTATCTTTTTGGTTATCCGACAGATTGTTCTATCAGAAAGCTGTTCTCCGTCGGAAGTCCACCGGTCTTTCATTAGAAGGGCTGCTCGACGGAATGTATCAGTCTATCAAAATGCATTCCACAAACTGACAGATTCCGCTAGAACTCCTCCCCAATTGGCTCCATTCCGACGGACGTCATTCATCAGAATATATGTCTGAAAATTATTTTCTCAACGGAAAAGGCAGCTTTTCCCAACGAAAAATCTATCGAGAAAAGGACGTTAATTTGTAGTGTTTTTAGTTCTAATTTTTGTTTTGGTGAAAATTGTAGTGATTCAATTGTTATACTGAGTATTGGTTCATATGGAAGATCTATTTGGTACTCTATTAGGTTCAATCTCATCTACATCTTTAGACCCGGAAAGAAATGATGACTATATGCGGTGTTTTTTGTTTTTATTATGATAACTAACTTCTTATTTGATGCCATCAATTATCTTTTTTTGCCAAAAATATGATTTGGGAATTATTTTCAAGCATTTTAAGTAAAAGCACAGTTCAGATCTGAAAAACCCATGCATTCGCTTCGAAACCTGCGCCCAGGGCCCTAAGACCCATTGCGCTTTTTTGTGCCTCAGGCTTTTTTTAATCTAAGGATTGAATTATGTCTAGCCAAAATGTTTTTTCTAGTCATTTCAAATGGGATTTATATTGGGTTATTGTGTTAAGTTTTATCTTTGCGGGCTCCATCCTTAGCCAGAATGAATATTCCCTTGGGTGATGGTGCTTCTAGATGAGGGCATGTTTATGCCAATCAAATCAGGAGTCCCATCACCCTTTTCAAGCAATCCACCCGTTATCTAGACAAGGGTACTAGGTCATCTCTCACCTCATTGTGCATGCACGGAGTAGAAGAGAAGTGCTACTGCATGTCACATGCATTTTAAGTCATGGGAAGGATCTCTTAGCAAAGGGCATGCACAAGCTGAACAAACGCACTATAATAGGTTGAACTCCATGGGAGTAACGCTCATAGGCTTGCTAAGATCAATATGAATTTGCTTTGGAAGAAAGCTGATGATGATGAATTAGATCACAACAGATGGATGTGACAAACTGTCTCAACATTCCGTCAAAAAAAATGGAATGATTAGGGTCATGAAAAACGAAGGGGGTGACATTATGAGTAAACTATCTCAGAACAATCTAACTCGTCCAGAAAATATGTAGGTACCAATTACGCATTACTACCATGCTAACGGTGAAGGGAGAGATTTCAGACTGTAAACTAAACAAGTATGTTGCCGTAACCACCAGCAATTCGACCATTGCACAAGTGAGTTGCTCTGTTGTGCTTAGCGCTGACTGATCAGGAGTAAAATTGACTAATCTGACCTCGCTTGTTACTAGACCCCTTAGCTTTCAAGCCTGAATACTTGGTTTTCCAACGACCAGACAAGTCAACATTCTTGACATCCAAAGAGGAACTACATTGGCCCTGACTCCTGACCCCTCACCCCCACCCATATCCGAAAGGAGGCAAGGGGTTTTGGGGGGTAGATAAAGGAAAATTGAGCTCAAAATCTGGATTTAAGCTTATTTCTTTTCCATCGGATAGTCAAATTTCAATCTGAAAAGTTAAAACCAAATTTTGCACCTAAATTACGACAGGTCAGATCATCAACAGAGTGCAAACAAGAAAATCAACTTTCTTCCAAAATAGAAATCATTTTCCTCCATGGGAGGAGCGATAATTTTTCTTAGAAAATAGTTTTCCATCTTTCCCTATGCCGAACAATGAAAACTTGAAAAATCATTTTTCATAAAAATAATTTTCCCCCAACCAAATACTATAATAATATATGAATGGTAGAGGTGAAGTACTCACAAAAAAAGAGAAATTAATACACCGGACTTACCAATGGATTACCTTTAAGTGGCCTTCCAAACTCGGGCAACATTTACAGTGGCGATCACATAAATCTTGTCCTTCATGCCGTCAACAATTGGAAATAGGTGCGTCTTCAAGATTTCTTTATCACTAATGTTCCACAAATTCCCCAAAATCCTCCTATAAATCCAAACATCACACCAACGTACAAACTGGGAAAAATATCATCGTCCTTCTCATTTACATCTTAATGGGTTGGATGGTCTTTCTTTGGCGAGTCAGTGGGTGCTTGATCTCCAGGGCATTTTGGAAGTGGATCCGTACAAAGTTCAGGGTTCTCCATGTATGATGAGGGAGCAAAACCTCGTAACTGAGTACCCAGTGGAATTCTCCCAAAGAAGTTGTTTGACAAATCTAATATTTCCAAAGAGCTCAAATTGGATAGGCTTACAGCGATCAGGATAGGCTTACAGGGATATCACCCTAAATTACCCAGTGAAATTCTCCCAGAGAAGTTGTTTGACACACCTAATATTTCCAAAGAGGTGAAATTGGACAGGCTTACAGGGATCTCACCCTAAAGTACGTTGTTCAACAAATCAACAAACTGCAGAAAAAAAGCTGAACAAATTTAGGTGTAATATTTCCATTCAATCGGTTTTTGGTAAGTTTTAAGAATATTAAGCTAGTCAGGATTGAAATTCCATGTGGACGTGGAGCTTCACTCATTGTCCGAAATATCAATAGCTTTAACACGTCCTAAAGAATATCAAAAGCTTCTCTTATCTTTTCCGCATAAGCCATTCAGCACCATAGCATGACCACTCACCAAACATGTTAGCATGAGTCGGAATAGTCACAGCTAGTCCAGGTGGAAAAGATGAGGAGGACTGACCATCGCTGTAAGATTATAAATGCATCTCGGAATAGATCCAGAAAAACAATCGCTTGACAGATCTAGATTAGAAGTTTCAACAATTGACAAAGGTTTGAAGATAAGCCCCAAGCCCCCAATAAAATTATTTTTCTGTAGAATAAGAGCAACTAGATTGCTATCAAAATGATTCTCAATGCAGTGAGATAGTTGCCCAGTTAGAGAATTATAAGAAAGGTCTAGAATAGCAAAACATGTACAATTCTCAAACAACACGGGCAACTCTCAGCAAATGCTATTGTCGAGCAAATGAAGTTGTTGGAGTTGCATGAACACACCAGTGGAGACAGGTAACTGCCGTAAAGATCATTATCCAGGCCTAGACATATCAATGATCAAAATAAACCAAGCAATCTGGGATCTGCCCTAGTAACAAGTTGTCCGATAGGTCACGATTGGATAGGACCAAGTTGTTTCAGGACCCAAAAAAAAGGGAGCCAAGTGAGAGGACATGCTGTCATTTAGCCACAATGCAGACGCATCTCAAGGCAACGATGGTATTGTTCCCTCTTAGGAGTTCAAACTCAAGTCTATTTCAGGAAACACTTGTAAGGAAATGGATGTGTCTGCAATTTTTCCATGAATCATATTCTCAGACATATCCAACTCTTGCACATTTGACAATGAACTTCAAAAGTAAACTGGAATGGTGTCTGAAATGTTGGCATTCGATATATCAAAGGTGCAGAACTGTGTTTGAGTAAGGAGTTACCTTGGAAATAGAGAGCCCAAATTGGAGAGCCATAAATCTATATAATATAACTGGAATGGACGAACGAAGTTGGCACTAATGCTAACCACATATTCTGGGTCATGAGACAAGTCCACATCGATCAGGTTCGAAATATTTGAGAAGTGAGAGCTGGAGAGTGTTCCCTTCAAAGAGTTCATAGACAAATACTACATCTCATGCATGTAAAGTTGCCCTAAACTTGGACTGATTGTGCCATTTAGTTGGTTTTCATCAAGATACAATTCACGTAATGAAGAAAATGTGCTGATCTCATCTGGGATAAAACCCCGAGGATGGTGGCTGCCTATGTCCAGAAAAAATTAGTGACTTAAACTACTCTTGGAATATATATTTTTTTTACAATGGTAAATATGGTCCACCTATTGGGTCCCTTATCTCAGGAAAGACTCAACAAGCCAACTAGCCCAAGAGAAGGGGGACAAAGCTGTTAGGGCCCAAGGCCCAACCCATACACCCCTTCCCTCTTCCAATTAATTGGCAAAGGAAGGTCCCCACCTAGATTTGAATCTGGGTGGAGAGGGTGGAGCAAAGGCAAGAATGTCAATATGCTACAAGCAGATCGGCACCACGCTTGGAATATGGAAGAGAGCCCATTCAGTAAGTTGTCACCTAAGGATAGTGTTTGTAAGCTACAAAAACTCCACAGGCTTTTTGGATGGCACCCATGTAGCCGAAACTTGTTCCTATAGAGATAGACGTGTAAGATGCTTGAGGTTTGAAAATTTTCAAGAATAGGACCTGCCGGTGCATTATAAGACAGATCGAGATATGAAAGTGAGTGTATACTCCCCAAACCACTGGGAATGACACCAGGAATTTGATTATCACCAAGGTTAAGATACACAAGGCTAGAAACAAATGTACTGAAGCTGAAAAGTAACTGGAATATCCGATTATCATTGAAATGATTGCTAAAAGACTGAAGTTGAAGAATTTGTGCACAAGTGTTGAGGGAACTGATGAGTGAGAAAGACTGCATGCATCCATTTGAAAACTACTTAAGAAAGGAAGGCTGCAAATGAATTGCATCCAGTCCGGTGAGACTCAGATAAACCAAACCAAAGGAGACAACCTTCAACAAAGTTAGATAGGAAAGCCACCCTAAGCTATCAATGTAAAAGGGCGAATAATTGTAACTAAGATCCAGAGAGGTTAAGTTCGAAAGATTTGCCTGTGGATAAGGAGTTCCTCCTTGAAAACCAACATGGGACAGATTGAGGTACTTCAAACTATGGATAGAACCATTAAAAGTTGACATTTAGACATCCCAACTCAATTGGGGATGGACTGAGTGTACCCCGGAGATGATAGAAGCCAGGATTCCGATAACAGTTGAGAACCCCACTGACATAGAGGCCAATGACATGACCGGTGCGGTTGCTACAGCATACACCTCGCCAACAGCAGAATTCTTGGCTAGCCCAAAGAATCATGAACCCACAATTATCAGCTTGAATCTCCTGTTTGAACCGGAGCAAGGCTTCTTGCTCATTTGTTATAGAATGGATCATCTTATTCTTCCGGTGGCCAGTGCTTCTTCTATAAGCTGGACAACTAAAATAGGATATTAAGAGAAGCAAATAAGAAACCACAGATAGCCCCAATTCATTTGTCAAAATCTCAACGAGAAACTGCAGATAGCCGCACTTCATTTTGTCAAAATCCTGAATAAGGTACTATTATCAATTAGCTGCATTTGAGTATGAGAGCCTCTATGTACAGACTGCAACCAGGGGAAGTCTAGTAATGTCACAGGAGGAATCCTATTTTATTCATTTTTCAGCCTCCAGCACATCACTTGCAGTTATGTTGATTTTTAGCAATTGATGATGGACCCAAGATTTTTTAAATTTTGTAATTTTTTGTTTTTCGAAAGAGATAATTGACCAAAGACTTAATTCGCATTTCCCACAACGGGTTCAAGTCAAACCAATGTTTTTAAGCTTTCCATCGCCTATCAACAAACGTCTAGTCTGGAAGAAATTCCAACCTTCAAATTTCACTGTCCAGAGCCAGCCCCACACCCAAAGAATAAAGTTTTCTATTCCTTTTTTTAAAAAAAAAAGGGAATGAAAGGTTGTTTAGCATTTAAAACTCAGTTGATAGTTGCAAGACAAGGTGGAAACCAAGAGAAGGATAGCGATGGAAGAGTCATTCTGAACCACACCAACACCCCCCCCCCCAGGAGGAGGGCGCGAATGTGTAAAGGAGGCATACAGCAGAAAGAAGATCACCATCAGAATAACATCAGCTTCACTCTACACATACAACAGATACAGGATTGATTTTTTTTTGGGGGGGGGGGGGGGACAGAAGCCACTCATGCAAGATTGGTAGGATTCCGAATAAAAAAAACTGGTGGAGAATGACTGTATGGGTATAAGCTATCTTCTCAAATCAAGTTTAAGATTTCAGAATCAAAAGAAAAGCTTGAACAAGTATGCAGTGATCAGGCAGTTTCATGCTTTTTACAAAGAACTACTCACTTATATGTATGGCATTTTACACTTCATATTGGTGGTTTCGCTGGCTGTAGAAGGTACAAGAGGAAATTTAAGTGGAAACTGATTGGTCTGTGATGGTTCTTCAACCGGATTTGCCGATTTGGCTATAAGTAATTTCATCCAAACAATATGTAATGATAAAGTATAAACAAAAGAAATGGGATAGGAACAGGACACAATAACAACTATTTAAATTTGATACCTATTAGACAAGAAACACAACAAATTTCAAGCACAAATACAATTTTCTCAAAAGAAAGAAAACGGATACCCTCACAACCAGATAGTCAAGAATATACCCATTTGACGTGCATATGCCTCGATATGATGGAGAAACAAAAGGATCCACCCAACTTTCTCAAGCAAACTGCCCCATTGTTGGGCAAGCTTTCAGAGTCATTTCTTGTGTCATTTTTAATGCAAGAACTAAAAGAGAAGTGTTTCAGGATGGCCAGCATATTTAGGTGACACAGAGTCACAGAGAAGCGGGGAGATCATAAAACCCATCCACTGACTGAGTCATAGAGGTACAACACCGCCAACGGTGTACCTTTTTATCATCTCTTTACTGTGTTCTAGATCTACTAGACTACTACTAATTTCATTGTGCTTCCAGGCTAAAATTAAGCCGTGATAGCAACAGCTTACACTTATAAGGCTTCAACTTTCAAAAGAAGAGAAGATTGACCAATGCAAAGGCCAAATTTCAAGCTTATGAACAGGAGTTTGCAAATGCCAGAGTACAGCTGTTGAGTATAACTCACGGATGCATCTTTTAGACAAAAATTTAGGCTAAATTCATGTTTAGGATTGCTTGGTACCAGAATTGGAGGGTTAATGAGTGTTCCCAATGACTATGAACTAAGACTTGCGAAGAAGCTGACCAAAGACAAGAAGATCATGAATGTTTGACAAATACCCTAATCGACTTCAAATATGATTAGTACGCATACGCACATAACAAGGGCAAGGATGATTGGCTTCATATCACAGAGGAGATCAAACCTGACGGATTACAACTCCAAGCTCTTTCTCAAATCAGGTTTGTCATTTTAGAATCAGTTATAGGAGCTCAGGCAAGTATGCAGTTGTTATGTAGTTTCACCCACTCAACAAATAATGGATCCGTCGGTTGTATGTTGTACCTATAGCACTTTCCAATCGACACAGCAAAGAGGTTTGAAACATGAACATAAATCAAGTGGAGAGCTGTTGGACTCTGATGGTACTTGAATTGGATTCCGCACAGATGTAGTTAATCCAAAGATCATGCAATGATCAGCACAACTTTCACAGCAACAAGAAATAAGTGCGAGTACATGAAATCTGATAACAATAGGACATTAAAGCATTGAATTTAAACCCCATTTGTATCAAGGAAAAGAGAATGGGTTCTCTGACCAACACGTGCCCAATAATAATCTTCCCATCTCTCATTTGAACACAGAATCACATTAATCCACAGGCACCCACTGAATTAAACTATGAATGCAATCAGAATCACTTATTCTTTCCACTCAAAAGCAACATCAAAGGCTAGCAGACTGAGCAGAGGGAACAACATAATCGACAATAACAAGACTATCAATATAATCCCTGACCTTATCTTTCTCCTTTGCAATCTCCACATTCTGGTCCGCAGCATCCAACTCACTCAGTCCCGGAAAAACCCCAATCGAAGCGATCGAAAACCCTTTAGCCCTAGCCGGCGAAAAATTCTCCCCAAAACTAAGCTGCTCAATGCCATTAATCTTCTCATCGAGGCCCCCAACCACCTTCAACAGCTCCCCTTTCTCTGTCTCCCCCAATCTCTCCTTGAGTTTGATGCACTTGACTCTCATGGCGGACCCGGGTTTCAGACCCGAACCGGTTTTGGGGATCTGGGCAACCCAATCGACGGCCATGACGTCTTCGCAGATGGGCAGAACGCTGGACTTGACCACGTCCATGTGGGCCGGGTGGGCCGAGTAAGCGGCTAGATCGTCCTTGGACCGGTACCGGCTGTGGAGCATGTGGGTGAACTTGAGGGAGGAGGACCGGTTGCGGTAAACCGGACCGGCGGTAATGTACTGGACCATGTCGAGAGATCGAAGGCCGTTGAGGCCGGTAAGCATGGCGGAGAGTTGGGAGTCGTTGGTGCCCTCTTTAACATTGAAGAGGACGATGTGTTCGACGGTGGAGGTGGTGGTGGCGGAGGCGGCGGAAGACATTCTGATGCGGGTGGCGGAGAGACGGCGGCGGAGGGGTGCGAATTGGGTGGCGATTGCTGGAGCGCGAAACTTAAGCAGTGAGCGAGCGCTGATGCTGGGGAAGACCATCCCGGGTGCGTGTGTTGCCATGGTGAAAATGGCTTTAGAGGATGTAAAAAATACTGTGGTAGTGGGTAGGCCCCAAAGAATATGGATTGGGTCACTGTCCTTTTTGCATCATCCGTTATTCCATTTATACAGTTATACCCGATGAAAATGGGGTAGGTTTGCAGTCTGTACGCTGTCGTGCGTCGTGTAGCCGGGCGTTATTATATTTGGGGTGATGTTCATTGTATAAAGTTCATGATAAATGAGTTTTCAAGAAGTTGGAAAAATCAGTTCATGAACTCAAGACTAAATGAGCAAAAGGTAAACCCAATTCCCGATTAATGCCACAATTAACAATACACATGTCTATCAACCCAATTCCCGATTAATGCAACAGTTAACAATACTCATGCATATCAAAAGTAAGTTTAAAAGCACATGCTTAATTAAATATGGTACTTAATTTTATCATCACCCTCCCAACTTCGGTTTGAATCTAATGTGTCATATTTTCTTTAAGCCATTGATAATAGAGGGAGTAATGTTTATTGAAGAACTTGAATGTTGAACCAAAAAAGCTTTGAAAGTCCCAAAGATGTTAAAAATTGACTCCTAAGGCAAAAAAGGGGGAAAAAGCATAGTCCCAAGAAACTTTCTTAAACAACCCAAAATTAATCATGCCGATGAAAGAGGACTTGACTTACTAACTTTCTGACAAATATGATCAACTATTTTCGAGTTTTATGCCAACTAGCTAACTTTTCAACAGTCTGATAAATCTTATAGGAGTAAATAATATGGGGTCTAACCTAATTTTAAAAGTTTCACTAGTCAATATTTATGGAATTGTGCAAAGTTCAACCCAATTTTAGAAACTTCCATGCATACAAAAGTGATGCATGACTTATGGGTGATTTGGAGGCTGACCTAAGTGAACCCCACTAATCCTCACATATAAGTAAGGGGCTAGATCCAAGGTCCAGTTAACCTTAGAAAATTCCCACAAAGATCTCAAGACCTTCAAGTGAGTCAAATTTTTTTTTTTTTTTAAAGTAACCTTTGGGTCCTTTGAAGCAACTTCAGTTTTTGAGTGAGACCACAATTTTTGTTTCTCTTTTATAATCATTTTGGCTATTTGTAGCAATTGTTTATCTAAGCATTTAAAAGCATTTGCAAATTGCTCCAACTGTGTACTTACCTTTTGCTTACTATTCTTAGTTGTGCCGCCACCCCCTTCCAAAATTTAAAAAAAGGAAAAAAAAAAAAAAAAGAGAAACCTCCTCCAAGGATACATCGAAATTTAGGTTGAAGACTTGGATTGAGAAATAGCAAGGCTAAAATGAAGACTACACATTGGAGAAATATTTTGAGTTAAAAGCTAAAACTGAACAAAGGAGAGGAATGAAGAAAATAAACACATAAGAATGTCCAATTGAGTGCAAAGGCAGAACTATTAAAAAAACATTTTGCACTAACTCTCCTACATGTGCATTGAGTAAGTTGAGAAGGGAAATCGCTAAGACTATCATTATTAAGAGCACCTGCATTGAGGTGCTTCAAATGCCACATGAATAAGGAAGATGTTCCATTTATGTTGTCATTGTTAATGGGTGCAACTCACTTGAGTTGCCCGTTAATATCTTATATTTTAAGTGAATCCCATTTGTAATATTCTATTGCTTCAAAAAATCAATAATTTAGTTATTGAATTAAATTAATTTGGTTTTGTTAATAATATAATTAAATGATTCTCAATTATGATGATCTGCATTAACCTAACTAATTATAATTACTTGAGAGATTATTAACAAAAAATGAAACTTAAAAATTAGAAAGACTTCATAAAATAAGGTTATGCAAAGATTATTCAAAAGTACAAAATAAAAAAAAAAACAACCTAAAATAAAGACAGCGAAGAAACATAGAAAAGCTAATGAAAGTAATGCGTGGAACAATAATACATGAAAAGCACACAACCCCTCCCCATCATATAAAACATAAATGGGAAGACCGCTTTTCATAGTGAATCAATTGTTCTTTTAGCTACCTGTGTAACAATTCCAAATATGGTTAATCAGTGGTTGTTGAAGTCTCTTACTCTTCTCTATATCACAAACCTTTATATTTCTTGATAACCATTCCTTAAAATTAGTTGTTTGTCCAAACTTGGGTGGAGTGATCGTTGTGTTTAATGGTTCATATTATGGTTGGCTGAAGTTATAACTATACGTGTCCTGTGCATCTTTAACGATCATATTGTAAAGTGTAATATATGCTCTCGTCACTTTGTTCATTGTTTCTACCTCCCAAAAATGAGTTGGCCATCGAACGTTAGCAAACAGAGATTGCAACACTCTAAATGCTCGCTTAACATCCTTTTTCGCTGACTCATGATGAGCCCCAAACAACTTATGTTGTGCTAATTTTGGTTTGCATATGCATTTAAAGACTAGTGTGGATATATCCCATTTGTGAGATAATATCCCATATTAAATTGCTTATCAACAACAGTAAAGAATACTTCTGGGGCTCATTCCCTAGTAAATTGTCAAATAATGGTAATTTTTCAAGGATAGATATGTCGTATTCGATCTTACTGTACTCAAAAAGGCATGTCGTGTCCATGAATTAAATGAAGCAATAACTTCAAGCACTATAGTTGCCTTCCATGGGTGTCCTCCTTAATACATACCAGCCATTGGACATCTGTTCCATTCCTAACACATACAATCAACGTTGCCTAACATATTGGAGAGGCCACGTTGTTCTACAATGTGAAGAAGTCGCTGTAAATCTTCTTGAGTTGGCTTTCACAAGTAATAGCGCCCAACATTTTCCTCAATGCTATTAACAAAATTCCCGATGCGTTGCATGATGGTCGTATCCTTGATAAGAAGATACTGAGCCAAGCGATCTACAGCAATGGGCATATACCTTTGTCTGTTTGGATGGTGTACGATCGCTTCTTGAGACATATTCTATTTGTGAGACTTTTGATCACACAGAGCTACTCCAACCCCAACAAAATATGCATAGTAGTAGTCTTGTCAATCACTCATAAAGAGCTTGAGGCGCCAAACATAATTGGATTGCCGAAAGATCCTTCTCATCTAGTTCCTCCCATTCCTCTTCTGTCTTTAATTCAGGCTTCTTAGTTTGCGCGCTAAGAGCTTTATTCATTCTGTTCTGGGTAGGAGCGGCATTCATATAGACTTTTTCAGATGCTAAAGTTAATCTTGCCATCGAACTTCTGAATATCAGAAAGGAGAAGATGATGACAGAGGGGGAGAGGACGAAGAGGAAAAGGACTCTCCGCAAGCCGATTCATGATTAGATTGCATAGAGCTATTACTAAAAGAGTCATCAATTTTTAACAGACTGGTCATGTGGGATTGACTTTGATCTCGAAGGATAAGTTACCCCCAAAATTCACTATGCTAGATATCGAGTTTCATGGAACTGAAAACCCTCATCTTCATATGAGAAATTTTATTAGTGCTTTGACTCTGAAAGGCATTGGCAAGGATATCTTCCACATCATTTTTCCTTGGACATTAAACAACGATGTAATAAGGTGGTACAATGTTGTTGATCCACTGAAGGTCACAAACTGGGATCATCTTTATAAGAAATTCATACACCAATATTTATACAATGCTGACCTACCAATTACATTTAGGGACTTCCTTGCTTGATTGAGGGCAAAGGCCACCCATATGGTGGACCGACCCTCAGAGGCTGATCAAGTAAGTTTGTTCATCATAAACCTACAACCCACATATGGGCAACACCTAAGGTTCACACCTTTCAAAAACTTCACGACATTGAAGAATGTCGGCATTCTTGTGGAAAAAGATATAGCTCGAGAAACACCCCACTAAAGCCACTAACAATTAGAAAGGAGACTATAAAAATAGGGACAAAAAAGACAATGGTTCAAAATGCAAGGAGCTATATGCTCTAAACCATTGCACTTAATACACTTCCATTAGAACAACATATACTCAGGGGTTAGAGCGCCTTCTTTCTAAGTGCAAGATTGACCTCCCACCAATTAGATCTAAGATAGAGAACACATAGAATTCCAAGATCTAGGACCCGAACAAGGATTGTAAATATCACTGAGCACGGGGTCATCATACTAAAGATCATTAGACCTTCCAGAATCTGTTAGAAAGCATGTTTAAGCTAGTGTAGCTTCGGCTTCCTAAGGTTGCTCAAACAACCAACAATGATGGTACCCCACTTGGTTCATATGATAGTATCCTAGCCATTTCAAACCACCAAAGTAAAGAGTAGGACCCATCTATTTACGTAAAAAGCATAGATGGATTCAAGTCCAAGGTCTATATACCTTTATATGTCCATGGGCGATGAGGCAACTACAAAGAAAAGCTTCCACATGAGTGACTTGGAGTTCGATTAAATTTAGAGGATATAATGTTTTTTAGTCCCATGTCATGGTAGCTTATAGTCGTGTGTTGAGTTATCCTTCTTTTATTTTCTATCCTAAGTCCAAGTTTTATGTAACCTTGATAATTAATAAAATATCTTGCTATACTAGTTCCATTACACATATCCTCCTTATTCTTTTATGGAACTCTCTCATCCAAAGATGAATTCGAGGGGAAACGAAGGGGGAAAGAAAAGAGAAGCTAGCCAAAAAACCTCAGAAGGTGAGCTAAGCAAAAGCAGAGGGAGAGAAATAAAATAAAAAAGAGACAAAGGATTTCAATCCATCGCCTAAAAAAACGAATAGATTAGAAACTTATTTCCAATAATTATGCAGTTTTAAAGGACATGCCTAGAAGAGGAGACCTCCTTTGATGGCCTACACTAATTCCTTAGTCAACCCTGATAAGTTACCACTAGAAACCACTTTAAACCTTCAAATGTGCCTACTTCTTTAGTAACCACATTTGACTTAACAAGGGATTGGTAGTGTGTTACAGATACATCAAAATCAAGAATCAAACAAGAGAGTTCAAACCAAATGGTCCAATTGAAGAGAAAAGAGAAAAACAAAAACAAAAAAGAAGAAGAGAAGAATGAAAAAAAGCTTAAAAACAAGAAGAAATGGCTGATTCTCACTAACCTCATCACGTATGCACACTTGGGGGTCTCATGGGGGTTATTTGAGCTCTCATGTTGATTACCTTCCTTTAGGAGCCTACCTGAAGCCTGCCTTTAAAAGTCCTCTTGGAAGCATCTCTTTTTGAAGATCTTACTCCCGAACTATGACTGACTTGATTTGTCATTGGATACGTAGATAACTTCAAAAGAGGTATGGCTAAAAAGATTCATTTCTAATGGATCATTTCGTCTAGAAAAAAAGAGAGTGTCTTGTCCAAAAACATGAAAAGGTAGAGTATGCAAAAGGAGAGTGAAAATAAAACCCTGGTTTTTAAGGACAAAGCAGCATTCCATTGCCTACTCCCATCAAACCAGATTTGGATAAACCATTCACTTGTTTTACCACTTCTTTTGAATCATCACAACCTCCAATCTCATATCCATTCCGAAATTCAAAACTCTTTGTCCTCAATTCAGGATTAGATACCCACTCTATATTCTCACCCTTTCTAAGAGGATAGGGGCTCCCTAAATTCCCTAGATAATTAGGGCTTTCATTTCTTGACAAGGAGAAAACCATATTCTACTTAGGGGTTACTTTTGGTAGCACCAACAACACATTTTCATCTTCTACATCCTTGCACATCTAGGGCTTCTATTACAACAAATAGATTTTGAGGTGGCCTTAGAACAAGGGAACTTTAATGCAAAATTAAAGGTTATTGGTTCCTTAAAAGGAAATATTTCTGTTCAACCTGAAATGACGTTATTTTATACCTTTCATTATCTAATATTTGCTCATAAATAAATAGATACATTAGAATTTAAATAATGTTTTTGTTTATTTTTTAGGAATTAGGAAAACCGAAAAAAATAAATAAACTTGCTCAAATAAGATTAAATGTGGATCAAGTTGGACATAATGAAAAGAAGGAAAAAGGATGAGAAAGAAGAACAGGCCTTAGCCCTGTTCAGTTGCCCATATGTGCACCCACGACCCATCCCAGTAGCAAGTCCCAATCCTCTCACCCTCATCTCTCTCTCAGCATTTCCTCTTTTGTGGCCCAAGGCCCAGTTGCACCTCAATCTAGTGCATTATGCCTAGACAGCCCTTCATCTCCTTACTTAAATCCTCACGCGCGGATCACATGATACACTTCCTCCCTTTCCTTCTTCTTCCTCAATTCTGCCCAGAAACACAAGAGCCTAAGATTCTTCTTCTATCTACTAAAAGAAATGCACACGGTGATCATTTCTTACTTCTTCACCCATTGCTTTCCACCTTGATTATTAATCATCATCAATTAACTGTTATTCCCTCTCTTTTTCTTCAACTGGCTTCGTAATTGGGCTTTGAAGGCAGTTGCTCATCTCCTGGCAGTTTCAAGGTCTTAAATTCAAGATTAATGGGAGCGTTGAAGAGATGTAAGTGGTGTTTTTTATTATAATTTACGCAAGGACGAAGGCTAGGGGCATATAAGCATAGAGTAGGGTAGAGTCTTCGTTTTGAGTCTTTATAATAATTTTTTCCTTCATTCTAGTTTTTTATGTTTTAGATCCATATTTCATTTGAGTTATAGGTTTTGGAATTACAAGCAATAAGTTTGATTTTTAGATCTTGTCTTGATGGCTGTTTCGTTGTTTGCTCTACGTAGCTAATTGGAATAGGGGAGGTCCTTAAACTTTGTTTTTGTTATTTTGCAAAGCAACACCATTCTACTTTGATTGTACTTGTTGCTTGTACTTCATCTTTAGTTAGTGTTTTGAATCAATTAAGAAGTCTTCCCAAATGTGTTAATTAAGGTTATCAAACCTTAGATGCTTTGAAATGGAACAATTACTTAAAATTCATGTTGCCATCTTATCCAGCTCAAAGTTGGGAATAGATGAATTCCTTAGGAATTAGTGAATTAAAAGAACCAAGTTAATTCATAGCGACTTCAGCTTCTGTGAATGTTTTCCTTCAATAGTATAGCACTCGCAGAATAACTTAAATTAGTTGAGTAGCAATTTAATTTCACCATCCATCCTTGAGGATGACACCATCAAGTGCTACTAAGATAAAACCATGTGCTTGCGAAAATCACAACAATTTCCCATCATGAGTAACTTATAACCTAGCCTAGCACAACAACCACTTAACTTTTCATCCATCATCCTATAGTATATTGCGGGGTAAGCTATAGAACAACATTGTGCCTAACCTATTAGTCTCCTCTACCTTAATCGTGCCTTATCTAATAGACATGTATACAAGGTTAGGTCATCACATATATGCATAGCCACATACATGTATACTACACATGGGTTTTTAGCCCATTTACTAGCCCGCCTTTTGCCTTGACCCCTTGGGAACGTTGGATCAAAGAATTGCGCATTTAGACATGACAACAATCTTATAGGAAGGGCGCAAAACCCTAGTCATCCTTGAATCTACATTAAAGGCTCTTAAGATTGCATAAATAACTATTATAGAAGATATCTATCCTTTGACCTTTATCTTGTATCGGCTCAGCTAAAGTAGGGGCTAATGCCACCCTCAAAGCAGGCTTTACATAAATAAGCATCATCACCCTTGGGCAAGTCACCTACATCCTTACACAAAGGACGCCAACCTACCTCTAGATTTTAGGTAACGAAGTCTAGGAGGATCTAGCTGTAGATAACTTCCCATCCTATTTATCTTAGCATAAGAGGATATCTCAACATCTCAGACATTTCAACATTCAAGTAAGCTTCCATTAGATGAACACTAACACCTTATCTAAAAAAAGTCAAACTTAAAAGTTTGACATCTTAACATCTCGCCAATGACAAGTTGAGGATATGCCTATAGGACTTCAAGCTTACACATTAATAAGCTCAAATATTTCTAGCAATAGGTCTTCAGGTTCTCATACTAACAAATTCACTAGGATCTGACCACAAGTATTCAAGATTTCACACCACCGGGTTCACAGCGATCTGACTACAAATCTTTAGGCTCATATGCCACCAAGTTCATAAGGATTTGGTAACAGATTTTTAGGCTCACATGCCATGAAGGTCATAGCGATCTAGCTATAGGTGTTTAGGTTCACAAACCACTAAGTTCACTTGGATCTAGCTACAAGTCTTCAAAATTTTAGGCCACCAAATACATAGGGATCTAGCTTCATGCCTTCAGTTTCTCACACCTCTATGTTCATAGGGGTCTGCCTTCAGGTCTTCAGCCTCACATACACCCACGTTCATAGGGATCTACTTATAGACCTTCAGCCTCTTACACCCTTTAGTTCACAGGGATTTGGCTACAAATTTTCACGTTCACATGCCACTAAGTTCCTAAGGATCTAGCTACCAATCTTCAGGCTCAAACACGACCAAGTTCACTAGGATCTGGCTGCAGGTTTTTGGCCTCTCATGCCACCAAGTTCGTAAGGACCTGGCTACAAGTTCGAAAGGTCTACTAGACTGGTGATAGATCACAATTCGAATCCGCTAGACTGGTGAAAGGTCCACTAAATCAGTCAACGATCGAATTCAAGGTCCGTTAGACGGGTGAAAGGTCCGTTGGATAGGCGAAAGGTTGAAATCACGATTTGCTAGACCGATGAAATGTCGAATTCAAGATCCGCTAAACTAACGAAAGGTCAAATTCAAGATTCCTTAGATCGGCAAAAGGTCAGCTAAACAGGTGAAATGTCAACAATTCAGAACCACTAAACCGACAAAAGGTTAGCTAGATCGACAAAAGGTTCACTAGACTGCGGAAGGGTCCGCTAGATTAGCAAAAGGTCAAAATGGAGTGATAAAATACGACAGCACAAAAGCTAGCTACTTTGACCTTCACTTTGCATGGGTTTGGTTAGAGTAGGGCCTAGCTATAGATGCTTAAAAATTGCGTCTTGATTTTTATAAAATACCCGATGATGAAATTTGTGTCCCAACCTGTGTATTTAGAGGCTCAACAGATTAATCCTTAATTTGAGCCTAAAAGGAAAATAAGAAAATAAGAAGCCAAAAAAGCAAAGAGAGGGAGAGAGGATAGGCCGACCTATTGGGCCTGAACTGGCAAAGGACCCAACCAAGTTCTTCAGTCTTGTCAATATCCACGATGTGTTTCAACAAGTAGTATTTTATCACGATTGGTTTCTCCACTAAGATTAAGCTTGTTAGGAGCAGGATTAGGCCACATTTATCCTAATCAGCTCATGTCAGCCTCTAAGTCCTATAAGAAGGGGCCACCCCAGGGGTTAGACACATAGAAAAATCGTTAAGAAAATACGCCAAAAAATTGGAGAAGAAAAGACTAAAAAATAATGAGAGAAACATATCATATGCTGAGAATATTTAAAGGCATTGAAAGGGGAAAGATTGGTCAATTACAAAGATGGCGTTAATCTACTGTGTTCCCAAATAGATCGGGTGGGTCACCCTGAGGGTATGATTTTAATTATCCTTTTTTTCTCTCTTTCTTTTCTTTATTTCATCATTTTATTCAGTCTCAGGTTTAAGCAAAGATGTAGTCTTTGACTAGTTCATTCCCCACCTGCTGTAATTATTTGAGTTGTTCCTTTGAATTTCTTCAGATAAGCGTTAGTTTTGATTTTTGTCATATGATTTAATAGATCATAATATGTAATTTAACTTTAATTTCCCATCTTTGATTAATAGAGATTATCAGTGATGACAGGTGATGTCGTGATGCATTCCACCATGATATCATATCTTCGCCGCCTAATCAGGATTCGTGGTTCGAACCTATGGAATTCGGTGGTCCCCACTTCATGGATTACTCAGGGGTCTTTCGAAAACATTTTTAAAATGAATCTTTTCGTCCTTTTTAGCATCACTTTCGGTTATAGTTCATTGTAGACAGCATATTTGGTTTGTAAGTTTTCTTAAAAACTCACTGGTGACTTTATTAAATAAATTCTTTTTGTTAAATCATTTCTTAACTTCATGGATTTTGTTAAATCTTTTTTCGGTCTATCTAGAATAGGGTTACCTTCAGGATCTTGGCAACAACACTATTTTGGCCAAAAAATTAGACCTCGTCTTTGGCCAGGGACCCGATTGGGTTCATGGATCGACAGGACAGTCTGGCTTCTTTGGGCCAAATAGATAGTATTGCCTCGATCTAGATAATTTTGTCATAGTGTATATTATTTTTGCTGAAAGATAAATATAATTCAAATGATGCACCTAACAAGCAGATTTGACCATTCTTAGGGGACCGCATGGGGTTCTTGGCCGTGATCCTTACATGCACACAGTTCTATATTTTTTTATTTCTTTATTTATTTAATAGTTAATGTTGCTTGATTTCAATTTTTAATGCTTTCTTTATGAATGAGTTTCAAAAGATTTCCAGCTTAAGAAAACACTTTTTGAAAATTTTTCGCGGGTCTATTATAATTGGTCTTTGTACTGGCATGAGTTCTTATAGGGATAAGGCTGCTATATCTAGATCTCCTCAAACACTAGGCAAGTGGCACCTACACTAGGAGGAGGAGGAGGAGGAGGAGGAGGAGGAGGAGGAGGATAGGTTGTTGTTCATTGCTTTTCTTCACACAACTACTGTTTCACTGTATTGTTGAAGAAGGGATCCACATATGTGGACCATCTGGTATAATTCCATCTTGTGTGAATAGTTTAATTAGATCTAGGGGTTTCAGCTAAAGCTTTGAATAAAACCATTTTTTATATTTATCGTTACTATACTTTCAACTTCGATGGGATTGTTTCAATCAAATCCTCAAGGTTTATTTCGAATTATGAGATCTCTAATCAACATCTTACACAAATTTAATGTTAAATAAGGAACTAAATAGTGATGTTTGGCATAGGATTGCTGGATCTTTTTACTTGATTGTGCAATCTCTAAATGTAGAATCAATGATCAGAAAACTTATTATGGTAATCATGAGCTTAGTTGATGTGTTTAGATTAATACAAACCTATAAGAATCGATAATTGATTGAATTCTCATATTTGACTTTGACTTAAAAGAAATAGTGATAACTTAATTATCAATTATGAAGCATCACTATTTAATTATAAAGTACTACTTGATTGTTAGTCAAATTGGTTAGTTTTATACAGAGGTTAAATCCTTAAATGTTTGTTCCATATGTCTAGGTCCAGGTCAAATGGCAATGTTCTGATGCATTTTCTCAAGCACATCATCTCGCAGTGTTGTTGAGCACAAGTTCTTAAAAAACTGACCTATCTCAATATGAGGTTTTAACATATTATTTGGGAGTGCACCAGATGCAATGGCTAAAAGAGTCTCTATGAACACATGGCAATCATGACTTTTTATATTATTAAACTTTGCATCACTAGGGACCATAATATTCCTCAAATTAGAGCAATACCCATAAGGCATTTGAAGTTTCTTTACCCATTTATGCAACTCTCTTCCTTTATCCATAAGAAGAACAAACATCTCTTTTAGTTTAACCATTTTACCACTGAGGCTTGGCTGCAAATGTAATTCCTCTTCATCACATATATCTGCAACATCTATTCTTGATTTGACAATGTTGTTTGTTTTTTCATGAACATCCATAACAATGTTAATGATGTTTTCGAAGAAGTTCTTCTCTATGTTCAGCACATCTAAATTATGATAGAGCAATTGGTGTTGCTAGTAAGGTAACTCCTAGAATATGCTCATTTTCATCCAATTATGCTTATTTTCCTTAAATCTAGGTATTCGAAAGTCACCGTCTGTGGCTACCATTGGGTAGTGCTCCACCTCAGCAAAATTAGGGTTCTTGTTATCGAAATATTTCTATGCTGCCCCATTTGATGGATGATATAGAATACCGTCCTCACGTCGATCTTCATAATGCCATCTCTTGTGCTCTATAGTATTTCTTGACGCATACAATATTTGAGGTCCACGTTTTAATGGCGAGTAATGCATCCTTGCATATGATAATGAATTTTGATTCCTTTGTTGTGACTTGTGCCTCTTTTATCTCGAATGCCCACAAAACTTGCATGCATCAAGGTTTGAGTCCTCTTTAAAGAATAGTATGCAATCTTTATGACAAGAATCAATGTGTATCACATCGTCGCCCAGATCTTTAACAATCTTCTTCGCTTGTCCACAGCTGTTTGGCATGCGATTGTTAGGTGTACATATCTCTTTCATTAATTGAACAATTTCATTGAAGCAGTTTTGTGCCATGTTATAATGAGATTTGATACTTAATAGCCTAATAGTAGTAGAGAGCTCACTGCGGGTAGAATAACTATCATATAAGGGTTGTTGAGCAGCTTTAGCCATATTATAGAATGGCTCTTGGCAAGTGCTTGGCTCTTCATCCCTTACATTTTGATTTGCCAGTATAGCATCACTAACAATGTACTCTATACTTTCTACATAGAATGCATTGTAGTCATGATTAATATGACATGAACTGCTAGTTTCATACATTTCACTAGTTGAATACCCAAAATCATATTGTTGAGGTTCTACTTTTTCGTGGTTTATCCAACACTAATACTCTTTCACAAAACCCTTATATATAAGGTGTATCTTTATCTCATCAGGTGTTAAGTACACACTATTTTTGCATTTAGCATATGGACATTTGTACTTCCCCCTACTTTGAAACTCTGGCTGTCTACTTGAAAATTCATCAAATTAATTTACTCCATTTAGAAATTCTTATGTATAACAATTATGATTAGATGACAGTCTATTATACATCCACCAACAACGTGGATGGCCAGTCATATTCTGCTCAAACAATAATATTTATGTAAGTTATTAGATTAACATTAATTTCAAGTTATATAACTATAATTATATAAAATACTCAAATATATAACACATATATTTTAATAGCTATGATCCATTAACCTTCATCCATAAAAATACATATTACATACAGTAACATACATGAAGCTTTTAAATATTCATGATCTATTACTCATATATTCTTAAATTATTCACCTAAATAATCACAACTTAACTTACCAAAGATTCTATTACATTTGCTAGCTACTTCTAAGTACAACAACAAAAAGATCAAATCACATTATCATACATGCCACATTATAACCTCAAGTTTATGCCAACAATCTCATTTAAATGCATCATCCAATATCAATAATTTTCACGTTCAAAGCATGCCAATTTAAAAAAATCGTTCACTTCAGCTCCTACTAATTTCACAATTCAAATGTAAATTGAAATAATTTTATGTAGTTCTACTTATAAACTTAAACCCTGAATTAAAACTGGTTTACCATACCTAAACCCTAAATAATTACATTGACAAAGAATTTAGACTAAATTTCACACAATCACTTCACAGAAATTGTTCACATCAACCCCCACAAATTTTTCACATCAACCCCCACAAATTTGATATAAATACTTCACACGTATTTCAACTCCTACAAATTTTACACAATTACTTCACACAAATGTCAATTTCCATCAATTGTTCACTTACAAAAGCCACTAATTTGGCATTTTAATTTAAATTATCAAAACAAAACCCTAAACTACATTGAGGAATAACATGAATCAAACTGAAGCAACTACTTCATACGCATCTCATAATTTAACATAAATATGAGCTAACTATAAAATTTCAACAATCAAAACTATAATTTTAAGAATTAAAACTAAAATCATGAGAGAAAATTTACCAGAAAACCTTTGAAATGGACGATGGTGGTCGACAGAGGTGGCGGGCAACGATGGTAGGGACTGGACGACAGTAGTGGACGGCAGTGGGTGAACAGTGGTAGGCGGGCTGGACACGTGGTATTTCTTGATGCTCGCTTGCACTCTCTCTCTCTCTCTCTCTCTCTCTCTCTCTCTCTCTCTCTCTCTATGGCTTTCGAAAACGTGAGAATGGAACCAGATCGGCTGCTTTTAATTGGCTGGGCCACAGAACTCTGTCGCCATGCATTTTTTGGAATTTTTTTACTGTGCGGTGATGGAAAGTCCGTCGCTGCACAGTAAAAAAAATTAAAAAATAAGCATCGGCGGGTATTCCATCGCCACGTATTTAAAACAGGCGACGGATTGCCTTTTCCGTCGCCATGTTCGATAGAGATTTTCCCACTTTATCCGTGGCCATATCTGTCGCTATCTGCAACGGACAAAAATTCTGTTGCTGTATTTCGTCGTTATTTCGCGTGTTTTAGTAGTGAAGGTTCTCCTTTCTCCACCACATGAGACAAATGCAATGCATCAATCTTGAGGACTTTTAGAAAGGATGTAATGGGGCCAAGGATTTTAAAGGTGAGAAGGGGAATCAATCTAGGAAAATTACAGCTGCTAGCTGAAAGACTAGGGAGCTAGAAAACTTCTACAACAAGCACCAAAACACCAATTTCACACCTAATTGAAAAACAAGCACGCACCCCACAAAAGACCATAGGGAAGGAGTTGATACAAACTTATTGTATTAATCGCCATCATGCCAAACACTTTATTCACAACTTCCTTTTTTTCTTTCTTTTCACTTTTTAAATTTTTTCCCAACTTTTTCAAGAAGTAAAACCAAGATGTTATGTGTGAATGGCATGAGAAATATAAATTTTTAATTGTCGAATTTTTCTAACTGATGAATATGCATGACCATGCAAAAAGTGCATGGCTAGCCGTACATCTCTTCAACTGTTTAGCCAAAATTAGTCAATTTGAACAGCCATGCAACTATGTATGGATACCCATGAAAATGCTTAAAACTTCATTCTCACACCCTTAAGCGCTCTCGCCGACTCCTCAAACTTGTTCTTTGGACAAAACATCACTCAATGCTTATCTTTGAATTGTTAATCGCGAATTCTCTCAAATTAGAATAAACATACTTAGTGAAAGAAATTCATCCATATAAGATATTTATGAACAAGAGGATAAAATATAACCGAATTCCTCGTTGAATACAGGAAATATACAAAGAAGAGTGGTAGAATTAAGGGAATAAAATACCAAAATTAGAGGCTTATCACTAGGTTCCTACCTAATAGAACACAACCCATGTTTTAATGGCCTATCTCCCAGAAACCCTCACCACCAACTCAACCTAAAGAAAATCCTAGCCTAATGCAGCATCAACTCCAACAAACCCTATGAAGCAGTCATTCCCAATAGCTACAAATTCAACCCCTCACCTGCCCTTCAATCAGAATCAGGACCTCTGAAAACTCTAAGATAATACTAGGAAGTTCAAAGTACCTAACTAAACCCTTCTTAAATCGACTCTCAAAACCTTCTAAGATAAAAGTCAAGGTTCGGCATTCTTGATCCCAAGGTTCCCCAAGTTATTCAAGCATGTAACATGGGGGTGTTAATTTTTTGAACCTACCTTTCTCTTTTCCCTCTTCCCTTTTCTTGCTTACTTGTTTTATTTGATTGTGTGTTTAATTTGAATGATCTATTCTTTAATTAGGTTAGGCCCTGCCTACTGTAAATTTGTACTTTTGTTTCGTTGTGTTTCTTTAGACTAACATTTTTCTTTTAAATTTTCTTATTTGATTTCATAGATCTTAATATGCTGCATGCTAGGTATTTAAGGGGTAGATTGATTCTGATATCGCATTTTGATCAATAGAAGCCGTAAATGATGACGAACGATATCATTATGGATTCCATCATGATATGGTACCTTCATTCCGAATCTAGATCCTTGGTTTGAGCCTATGGCGTCATATAGTCCCCACTTTGGGGATTACTCGAGGCCTTTCAAACCTTTTTAAAATGAATATTTTGTCCCTTCTAATGTCTCATTTGGTTTATGGTTCATTTCAAAGAGAAAATGGTTTTGTAATGTTTCCTAAAAAACTCACTGGAGGCATTATTCTTTTTAATAAACTCGGTTTTATTCATTTATTTTGTTTATTTTTGCACCTAATATTTCGGTTAGGAAAGTAGGAAAGGATTCTGGGACTTTAACAAGCTCCCTAATCCAAATAGCTTGTGACTGTTTGGGCCAGGAAATGCAACTGTGTGCTAGCCCAAGATCCCAATTAGGATCTAGGATCCCGGTTGAGATCCATGGGTGGGTACTATCCCAATTTTTGGGCTAAATAATGATCACTACTTGGGCTAGGAACTAGGACGAGTTCGAGATCTAAACTAATGTTAATTCGGATTATTTGGTTATGAAAATAAATTAATTAAAGAAGAACGAAATCACATGGATACTCTTAGCACACCTAACCATTCGTTGGGAATCGCACCTCAGGTTTTGGGACGTGGTTCTTACGTTTCTCTACGCATCAAAATCGTCAAAGAGTTTGAAAAAACTATTAACTATAGCAAGGATTCTGGGAGGCTCTCATTGAACATTATCTCAAGGGAGATTACTATGAGGTGTTGAAATCCTTGGGGTTGGCGAGCCATAAGTTGAGACACAACCCCTTTGTATAATGAACTTCATAAACATAGTGTTTTTGTCTCCTTTTTTTTCTGCACTATCGAAAGTCTATGAACAGATTTACGTTGTTCATGATCGTCCAAGAAAAGTTCAAATATTTAGGGTCGAAAAGTCACCATTAATAGGGTGGTAGTACAGAGTGCCAGGAGTTTACATATTTAGGTTGGATCATCCAAGAGAAGGGGGAAATTGAAGAAGACATAAATCACCGTATAAAGGTGTGTTAGCAAAAGTCACTATCGAGGGGGTTGGGGATACTGAGGGTCGAGAAGCTTAAATATTTTGGGTCAATCATCTAAGAGAAAGGAAATATTTACAAAGACATAAACCAATATGAAATTGGGCTGGCAAAAGTGTAAGTAAGCTTCAATATTGCTGTGTGATGAAAGGATGTCGATAATATTAAAAGGCAAAGTATACCGTATAGTAGTTAGACCAGCTTTGTTGTATGGCCCAGAGTGTTGGACAATAAAAAAATACCCAAGTTCAAAGGTTTATGATAGCAAAAATGAGAATGATTAGATGGATGCGTGGTTACACGAGGATGGATGGAATTATAAACGAGGAGATTCGAAGCAGAGTTAGTTGGCTCTCATAAGAGATAAGATGAGAGAGATTAGACTCAAATAGTTTGGCCATGTAAAGAGGAGTGTGGATGCTCTTGCGAGGGGATGTGAGCTGATTAGCTTGTTAGAGTGCAGAAGAGGCAGGGAACGATATAGGAAGAGCTTGAACGAGGTGATTAGATAAGATTTAAGGTTCCCAGGGCTAACGAAGGACATGACACAAGATAGGAGTGTGTGGCAGGCGAGGATGAAGGTAACGGATCATAGATAGCTCGCGTCTTCGCCAATCATAGGCTATTGTATGATAGAATGTTGTTGTGTGTTATTTCAAGTGTAGCCTTTTATATGTGTTAGTAGTACCATCATCTTACAGGAGTCAATAATAGCGTACGTTGGAGTTGTGAAGGTATGGTACTTACGTCTTCGTTATGTTATTATTATTTTTATACTGTTATTAGAATATGTTTGTAGTATTTGATTATTCTCTTCCTTTTTATCTATCATTTGTTTTCAACTTTTAAATGTTTCCTTGAAATTTTTTTATATGGCTTTTTTGGAATTAGCTTCTGTGCAGGTAGAGCTTTCTATAAAGGTAAGGCTACTTATATATGGATCTGTTCATACCCCGTAAAAGTAGGACCGACACTGGGGGTGGTTGTTGTTATTGTTGTTGTTGATAGTCCCTAACATATGTATTAGCTTCTGCATGTTTTACTTTTTATCAAAGTTCAAATTTTAACTTTCAAATCTTTATTAATCAACCTATCCATTCGAAGACTTTTGGACTAAGAAAGTGGACTTAATGGTTCTTAGAATCATCATAGAAACCGATGGCTATAAAAATTTAGGAACCAATCTTGCCAGGTTGGCATGAGAAATAAAATTCTTAAAAAAATTAGCCTAATCCAAAAAAGTATAACCTTGACCTATGAGCATTTAATTGAAAAGCATTTGAGCCCTCAAATTTTCTTCTGCACTCGAAATTTTAAAAGTGAATTGACTTCTTATCAAGTATAATGATAAAAGAAAAATAAATAAATGAAGTACCAGAAGTTCAAGGGCATAATGTTAAATGTATACTTTTTAAAGATTGGTCAACATGCTCACATAGGGCCCTATATCTCATAGAAAAACTGTAGATAAGCGAAAGAAGAGGAAAGGGAAGGGGGAACAAGGGGCACGAAAACTCCACCATGCCTCAATTGGGTGAATCCTATAGGATTACGGCTAATCCAAAAGTAATGTCTAATTAGTTTTTTGTTAATTAGTGAGAAAACAAAAAGAAAAAAATGGTGAAAAAAAATGAAGCTAATGGTTCTTGACGTCACATTCGACTTGGTATGGTAATATACCTAAATTCATTATGGTAAGCTTTTGGGGATATTTTGCAGTTTCCCCTCCTAAGGTTTCCAACATTAATTAATATGATCTCAATCTCTTCGAGTTCAGTCATACTAACCGATAAATTTTAGTTATGTACTACTAATGCATTGATTTAGTGAACACGTGAAGAAAGGAAAGTGATTGACTTATTTGCCCCTGTTGATGCTACTGGCATACTCTTTCACTCTTTTGATTGGTTGAAAACATAAATGAAAAAAAGATAGAGAGGAAAGCGATAGGGCATGAGTGAGTGAGGGTAAGGATAAAGAGAGTGATTATTACGCATCCTTTCAATTCGCCACAATAGAGAGATTATGCTAGCAAGATTAATTAAGTGGTCAATCGGTTAATCACTTCTCATTCTTCAGATACTTATTGGGTAATTTTTCAATAACGCAACACTAAAATTTTGAGTGTGGTAAAATTTAACCCTAAAATATCGAGGTCAAACTAATTAATACCTAAAACCTCAGAGGGAGCCAATACAAAGTACCCTAAGTTATGGTCGGTAATTATTTGAAATTCCATGCGTGACACAATAGTAGATTTGAGTCCTAAAAAAATGTTGGCATAGAGTTAACCTAGTTTACTGCAAGGGTTGTTTAGGTAAATAATTGCCAGGCCCATCAAGCATATGGTGATTATAAAAGGTGTTTTCTAGTTTTGATTGAAGGCTATCCCAGGAAGTGAGACATGCTCTACTTTATCCGAGGTGGGGGCTTGAGATGTGAGGATTGTGTGGGTGAGATCGGGTAATAATGGGTTACGTCATGGGAAGGCCGAAACCCAAGTAGGGAGAGAGTGCAGAGGAGAAAGATAGACTCATATTATGGGGACATGACTCAAGAACCTGCTAGATTGGTAGAGGTGTAGTGTCATGAGTGCAACCACTTGATATCCTTTTCTGCTTTTAGTGGATACACCACTTAGTGTCGGGCCGTGATTTCTCTTGTCAGTCTAGAGGGGTTTTCTATGTTAAAATTATTGTAGTTCAGTCTCTTCATCTATGTATGTGTATGGCAAATATTTGCTACTACGCTTACATTCCTAAGAAATGGTATCATAGTGGTTTAATCTAATAAGTGATATTAGAGCATGTTCGATCCTAACAAATGGCACAAGGGCAAGTTGAGGTCGATTGAGGAGGAGTAGAATTGTGAAAAGAATGCTTAGGGCAAGATGGCTTAGATATTTGATGGATCAAGTAATACTATTGGTTGATGGATTGTGAGATGTTGAAGATTGAAGAGTTAAAGCTAATGTGGGATTGTGCGAGTTCATGGAACACTTTGAACTTGATTGCTAGAGTTGTTCCCTAAGAAGATACAGTTGATGTCATAAGTATGTAGTATACATAGTTTTGTGTTGGAGGGAGAGGTTTCTGGGACTAGATGCAACCCAAAATCATATTTAATTAGTTTTTTGTTAGATTGTGTGAAAAGGAAAGAAAAGATGAAAGGAGAATAGAAGAAAGAAAAAGAGTGAAAGTTTTAGAAAAGGAAAAAGGAATCTAATGGTTCTTAATGTCATGTTGAACTTTGTTGAAGGAGAAATTTTCACAATTAATTTATATATATATATATATATATATATATATATATATATATATATATATATATATATATATACATACATGTACAAAACTCTCTCTTGGACTAGTGCTTAATTATGTACATGTCCATACGATATGGGTTTTTTGAAAAGGGAGGAGAGTCTAACAAGTCATAATTTCATGATTTAATTTGTGTAAGCTTATTGACTTCGGTCTTTAGAGTTTATTCAGTTGGAAGGAAATATGAGGACTCAAAACTCCTTAGACTCATGTTTGTTTGAATCTTCTTGATTTTATTATAAATCAAAGTAATAAAGAAAATTCATCAAGCAAGCCATAAGGACATGGATATCATGCAAATTAGAAAAATCACCAATGTAGTTAAAAAAGTACATGTCTATATTTTATTCTAAATAGTGTTTGGCTTTTCTTGATCTTATTATATATAAAAAGAAATCAAATAAAGTAAGAAGCCAATGAAAGAAGAAGGCCCAATGTCACATCCAATGTCCGGTGCACCTAGAAGACACTATAATGCCAAAAAAAAAAAAAATAAAAATAAAAATAAAAAAATTGCATGTCTTTTGGTGAAGTGGTATAACTGGCAAAGAAAAAAAATAGGAACAGTACAATGTAAGGCATAATAACTGAGAGTTACTAGATACCGCTTTCTCTTTTAACTTCCACTTTCCTAGATTCATAGAGGTTCATGGCATAGTGGGGATGAAAGTTTAACTGTTTCTTCTACTAATATAAAAGAAGCTAGGGCACAAAGAAAAAAGGAGAAGACGCGGAATGCAGATAAAAACATATTGCAGAAGAATTAACATTGGAAGCAAAAACCAGATAAAAAAGGGAACATCAGGAGAAATCCTTCAGCGTAGGGGGAAAAAAAAAACACCATAAAGGAATTGCCCAAAAAAAAAAAATCCGATAAGTGCAAAGCTCCCATAAACAGTCATTTTGTTCCCCATCTTCCATCAAATTTATTCTTATGATTAGAGGAGGGTGTCAAAATAGAGATTTTATTGAAGAAACTCCACATCTCCCATCCTAATTTCATTCCTTCAGTGAATTCATCCTATTCAGAGGTAAAATTTTGGATCTTTAGGGATTAAAAATTTTCACAAAATCATATCCCTCGAGATAATAGGTCTTTAGAGACCTTAAAAAACTTGAATTCCTAGGAATCCAGGGTCTTTAGAGACTTATTAAAAAAAAAAAATCAGGATCCCTAGGGATCTTGGGTATTTGGAGACCTATGGACGAGGACATAGAATCTAGAGTTAAAATAGCCAGAACAATTAAATCGAGAGTCTTATGAACTCCTTATGATAAGATCAACCCTTAAGTCTTTTGAAAAGTCTTTTTTAAAAAAAAAAAAAAACTATACAAGAGGGAATAGGGTAGAATTTAAGTTTGTCTAACCTCTATTAAGAGTTTAGCCAGGGAAATTTGATTGCGTATTTTTCTTGGGTCTCAATGGAATAATAAAAACAATAATGTGGGTCTACCGTATTTATAATACTATAGTTAGATCCGTGATAGAACTCTTACTTCAAATCCCCAAAGACCACAGGTGATAGAGTTTTTAATCCAAAGGAGTCTTAAGAAAGAAAAGACTTTTTTTATTTTATTATTAAAAAGGGGGAAATACAACTGTAGAGGTTATCTGGTTTGTAAATTAGACTTCGCTCGACTGATAAGGAGAGGAGCGAACGAGAGCAATTTGGTAGGGTAGCTTAACAACAAAAAGCTACCTAAACAAAGAAAAGCAAAATGGGATAGCAACGCTCCGGAGCTGAACCGTCAACCTGTCTCTCAGTATGGAGGCTATAACTAAGAAATGAATACAGTTCCGAGTCCGCGGAAGCAGAACAAAATGCTGTTTCTTACGAAAAATCATAGCTAAAGATAGCTTTTCAGACGCTAAATCAGTCCATTTCCAGCATATTGATTTTTCTTCTCATTTCGTATATATAATATAGAGAGAAAAGGCCCCAAACGTCCCATGCTGTCTCTTGGTCAACAACCACACAACTCACTAACATTCTTCACTACTCCTATCAGGAAAAACTTCTGTCTTGAGGGAATAATCGAAAAAAATGTTCATTATGTTAGCCTTGTTTTTATCTTGAAATTTGTCCTCTTTCTTTTCTTCTCGTCCCTATACTTCCTTATTCTTTTTATTTTCCAGCCCAATCGTCGTGACTTGATAGCCCAGCCTCCTTTGTTTTTCGTCATTCTTTCGACCCTCCAACTTGACTGGTTGGTTTGGGAAAGAAAGCTCTTGCGCTTTCTAGTTCGTAGTCTTATAACGGGTATAAAGGCTTGCCCAGACAAAAAGGATATAAGGGCAAGGCTGAAATGGGCAAGAAAGGGTCTGCTTGCCATGGGGAGACTCTATTGTATAATGCGTAAGCGGTACAAGGAGAGAAAGTCGAACACTCCCGTCAGTTCCATTTCAGTGAAGGACGACGTACCATGATACTTTCTGTTTTGTTTCCCATCCCAGTGCAACACTTTAGGTTGACTTCGATGTTACGCAGCGTTCAGAACCAGCCTTGAAGTGAATGAAGACGAAGGAAGAAGTAAGAAAATGAGACGACTCTTTTTTGAACTATATCATAAACAGATCTTCTTCTCCACACCAATCACGAGTTTTTCTCCATTCCTCTCGTATATTGTTGTAACGCCCTTAATGCTAGGTTTTGAAAAAGACTTTTCATGTCATTTCCATTTAGGTCCGAAAATGACAATAAACAAAAACATAAATGGGTTTGGTGGTGTTTGGCATAATTTACTAAAGACAAATGAATTTGAACATTATTGTATCATTTCCTTGATAAAAGTGAGCTTGGATTTGACAACTCACAGGCATTTCGTCAGCTTTGATGTCTTTGGAAAAAAAAAGCTGCTAGAGGACTTTTGGAGGAAGAATAAAAAAAAATGTTACCAATTTTCAATTTGGGTGATGGTTATTTACCTGCACGAGTCACACGTGGCTTTGAAATGAAAATTACTAATGTGCACCGAATGGATGAAATTCTAATCAAATAAATAAAAGGCTTAAGCTTTGCAAATACTACACGACCTCCTCAAAATAAAAATCTTTTACAAATCTAGGCTCACAAAATTTCCCCCTCCAAATGATTCAAAGCTTGGAGCCAAATATGGGTTGAGAACTTTGTCGATTTGATATGGACCGACTCCAAAAAGGATTAAGTTAGGGAATAAATTTTTATTTATTTATTTGATTTGACTATGAGTAGGTGAGATTCAAAGTCGAAAATAAAATGATAAAAATAGTCAAATTATGGCCATTTAGTCAAAATAAATCAAATCCAATTGTTTAAAATTAAATCAAAATTATGGTTATTAATTTAGCCCAAACACATGAAATCCAAAACCAAAAATCAAGATTAGCCTAAATAAATTAAAGTCAAACCAAATGGTTAATAATTTAACCAAAATCAAGATTAAATTAAATACAAATCGACTCAAATAAAATTAACAGAACTACGGTTAGTTTGATCCTCTACAAAAGAGGCACGTAGGCAACTTATGATGAAAAGTAAGTACAACATAAATTTCGAATTAAGCAGAATTACCCATTCCCGAGCCTACACATGAATAAGGTGTACGCGTAGTACCCTTCCTGGAAGGTGTCTGCACGACCACTATCTGATGCTATTAAGTCAAGGGTCTGAGTAAATCGTTGTCTGAAACATAATAAATGGAAGATCGAATTAAATTAAATTTTAATAATTTAGGCCAAAAAAAAGAGTTAAGTTAAACAGAACGAGTCAAAATCAAAAGGTGATTTCCCAATAGGGGGACGTAATTAAGGAGGTTTATCTTCTTGAATAGGGTCGTATTTAAAATAAACCGATATACATTTTTACACATCGGAAAGTTGTATTGTGCATTTATATAAATTTTATTAAATTTTTGCTAACATAATTTTTAGCATGCTTAGTAGGACCTTATTTTCCTTTTCATCTCCGATTTGTATATATTTGACTAATGTTATTATTTTTCTTTCTTTTGTTTTTGTTCTTTTTGTGTGTTTTACATAAAGGAACAATGACACCTCAAGTAACCATCAATTTCAATGAGCTTCTCTTCGTCTTCGTGATCAAACATGGGATGTTCTAGGCAAGGAAGATCGTGCAGGTGGTCTTCACTGTTGGGCCATGATCCATCCTTGCCGAGTTTCCATTATCAAATTCAATGGAATCACCATGGGACCTCGAAAGGCCAAGCAAGATTGCCCCTAAGACCGATTAACCGCTTACCAAGAAGGCGATCAAGAACCTAAAGTGCAACAAGCACAGAAGCGACAAGCGTTACGCTAAGTCTAACGCACCCAGGTTAGCTTCATCACCAACTTTGGAGCTAGCCAAAACAACCCTGAGGAGGACTTCTCGGCAAAGGTCATCCTCTATGGCTTGCCCCTCATTGATTATGTCGTTAAACTCAATGCTCACTCCACGCCCCAACCAAGTTCCATCTTAGAGGGGAACCCACACAAGGGAGGCATTAGCAACCCGAGGGACAATCTAACCAAGGCAAGCTCAGGTCTCTAATCTACCCCTGAAGCAAGATCAAGTTCCTTCCTCAAGCCCAATACAGACTTGGGCTCCTTCATCCCCCAGGAAGGGGTCAAGGTCAAGAAAAAAACCCCCAACCTTAAAGAACCCCTAATAAGCCATTTGGGGAAGGAACCCCAGGAGTTAGAAAAGTTCCTCAAATTCACCCTATGAGGCGAATTTTCATCAGGACTATCCCCATTGATATTCCAGTAGCTAAGGTAATGATGACCTCCTATTCAGAGGAGGGAACAATACCTAAAACTTCGAAGGTTAAATTTGTGAAGCCTTCGACCTCAAGTACCCCCACCATGGTACCAAAAACTTTGCAGGTCGACGAGGCTACCCTTCCTTGAGTTCCTACAAAAGACAGGAGTGTGTTGCCTCCTAAATCACAGAGTCAAAGTTACTTGACCTCAGAAGGGATTGAATCACAAGTCTATAGTGGCCGAATCACAAGATAAAGTGACTTTGGAATCTTCCATCACCACTCTCAACTAAGGTAGGGACCAACCCGAAAAACAAGATAAGGTTACAAGTCCTGCGTTTTATGATCCCAGAACTCTTTTCCATGAAGAAGAATTATTGGCTTTTATCCCACAAGGCCAAATTAGCCAGGATGATCAAGCCAACAACATGCCGATCTTAGTGACCAGCACTCCAAGCCTCGAGGAACAAATGTAAGAGCTGTAAAGAAGACTTGTAGAAAAAGAGGCTGGAATTGCTAATTTCGCTACTCGTCTTGAAAACAGAGACCGTGAAAAAAAATAATGAGGCTGATAGTAGCAATAAAGTTATCATCCCGTAAAATATCAAGGAGTTGATAGCTCAAGGGATCAAAGAGCCTAAGCAACCATGAATCCGCTAGTGTTGGGGGTACAGGAAACCGTATCCAAGTCATTACGACTCGGTTCCGCTCCCGAAAGGTTATCAAAAGGCAAACTTTGAAAAGTTTGATGGGATAAATGGGTCACGACATGAACATTTGGCCCATTTTTACTTGGTGTGTGGTGAAACTACCTTGAATGATGCATTGTCAATTAGGTAGTTTGTACAGTGCCTTAAAGGGGCAGCCTTTACATGGTATACTCAGCTTCAGCTTGGATCATTGTACACTTGGGATTACCTCCAACAGGTGTTCCTAGCTCAATTCATGAGTTCAATATGCAAGGTGTCCATAATAGACCTTGCTGACACATGCTAGAGGCCAAATGGGAGTGTGAATGATTTCATTACGAGGTGGACTAAGCTTGCAATGCCCCAAAAAGCTAAGTGAGCAATCAACAATTCAAATGTGTGCTAACAATTTAGACCCTCAAATTGCTACATACGTGGGCATTGTTGAGCCTCAAAACTTTGATGCTCTTGTTTCTAAGGAAAGCAACGTAAAAAGACAACTTGCCCGTTAGAAAACTACACAACCCAAGAGGGAAGAAATCAAAAAGCCAAACAAGAAGGGAGAGTCGATGGCTATATTTGTTAGAACAATCCTAAAGCTAACTAATGACGAAAATTTTAATAAAAGTGCCAAAGGCAAGCAGAAAGAGAAAGGTCATAAAAGCCATTTCCCTTCCAGATCCAAAACGTCCTGCCAAAGTCAACAAGACAAATGATCCTAAGCATTGTTCATATCATAGAATCATTAGCCACCCCATAAAAGATTGTTATGTCTTCGAAGATATGATCGAAGATATGATCAAAAGGGGAGAAACTAAGATAGAAGGAGCTCCAACCGAAGGGTCTACTGCATCGTTAAATGCAATCTTAGTGGTTGAATAGAAGGATGAATCTTATCCATCATCCTCAGAAACTAATGAAGGGATTTCAACGGTGTCATTACCATCACATGCGATCTTCATCAGGTTTATCACTGATAATGATATAGGAATAGTGTGGGCATATCCAGATATACCTCCTCCATCATCAGGAACACCAACCTTATATGACTTCTACCAAGACCCGAGTTTAGAAGCATGGGCAACATTAGAAGATGATGATGATGAGGGCTTTCGGTAGTAAACCTACTTCAGCATAAGATTATTTCGATAAGGAGTGGCCTGAGCTCCTTAGTCCCCAGGAGTCAAAATGATAGGATAGAAGCAACCACCAAAGAAAAACAAGAAAAATAAGAAGAAGAAATCGAGGGCCAAAAAGAAGCCAGAGATAACTTCCGAAGGTGAATATGTACCGCTGGCTAAGACCCATTTCACTTTAGGTGATTACATCTGCAAGGGTTTTTTCACCAGTGACTCCTCGGATGATGACCCTACAAAAGTGGAAGTAGCCCAATGTTGTATGATTTCATGGGCTAATGAACGTGAAGAAGTGAATGTCAAGCCCATAAATACCACTCAAGAAGTGGACCAAATTACTCTTCGGTTCGGACGTCAACTTCAACCACCAGAATAAGTGGGGAAAGAGTAGAAGAAAGAATAACACCAGACATACCACTATTATCAGCGAATGCTAAAGAAAAGGTTGAAGAGGAAGTAATCCCCTCAAGCTCAAATAGCAAAAGCACTGCTGAGAATAGTCAGTTAGCTAAGGAATTTAAGAAGGATCTTCCTGCCCCAGTCCCTTTTCAAGTTCGTCAAGGGTCTTATGAGAAAAAGGTTCGTCATGATGTCATCTCTCATCTCAAGTGAATCCCGCCATGCTTAAGTGTCTATAACACTTTACAAATGTCCAAAGAGCTAAGAATTGTACTTATTCAGGCGTTAATGGACCCTAATGACTAAAAGATCAAGTTAACCCTATTGAGGTGTATGAGGTGTTATCCTCTCCTTTAAACCGGTGTGCTGCATGCATGTCTTGCATAATATTCTCTGATGAGGACTTACAGTTGCGGTCTGGAAATTACAACAGGCCCTTGTATGTCACGGGTATGATTGCGAATAGAAGGATAAATCGTATTCTACTTGATTACGGTTCCGCAGTCATTGAGACCAATCGGGATAACACTAAATCAGTTATCCCCAACTTTACTCACAATAAAAGGATTTAATCAGGTGGGGCAAAAAGCCTTAGGCACCGTTGCTTTGATAGTTGAGCTAGATAACCTCTATACGGATGCTCTCTTTCATGTGATAGATGTCAATACTTCTTATAATGCCTTACTTGGCTGACCTTGGCTCCATACTAGCAAGGTTGTTGCATCAACTCTTTACCAGTGTTTGAAATACACCGATGAGCATGGTAATGAAAAGGTGATTTGAGGGGATGCAAATCATTTTCATAGAGAAGACGTTAATCATGCGGATGCCAAGTTCTATAAGTCAGCAGACTTTGGAATCTGCCAAGTGCCCTTAGTCCCAGATAGGGAAAACCAGGAAGAAATAGGCAAGGCTCATACTTTACCTTAAAAGGTTATGCATGTTATTAATAACTACACCAATGAAGCGGAGGAGCCTCAATCCATGCGATCAAAGGTATTGTTCGAATATACACCTAAGGACAAAAGAAAGCTTGGCCAAAAGGCATTAACACCAGTGAGGGAAATTATGAATTCTCTTGTCACGAGTTATACTTTTCCCCTTAGAAGGATTGATTAGTCAACGCCCAAAGAAAACTTAGTCATTAGAACATCACTCAGCAACAAAAGAGCGGTCTTAAGAGGGAACTCTTCAAATCCGTTGACAGAAGCATCTACTTCAGGCGCTCCCCCTTTAGGAAGGTCATCATCATCTCAAGGTAGGCAGAAGAAGGGCAATAAAATGGCCTTTCCTAAAACTGACAAGCAAGTGGACATTTCTCATGAAAGTGGAGCCCTAAAAGGATCGTTCTAAGGGGACACCTCTGAAAATCTTCAGGTATCACATGACAAGGGAGTTCTCAAAGCCTATGCAATAAATGACTTAATTTTCACACCCTAATAACAACAGTTATTCTCCCAAGACAAACAGGTCTAACCTCAAGTCTCGATTTTTCAAAGGCTTAGGGAAGTCAATGTACTGAAACAAAAGAACATCGGAGTCAGAAAGCAAAAGAAGTGGAAGTTGAACAAGGAAGGGCAATAGCCTAGAAGCTTTGTTTGGGCTCATGAATAAAATGAAGTTGAGCAAGCAGACTAAGTTAATGTTGTTTCTATCGAAGATGAGGAAGATGCCCAGATTTTTGAATTTCCTTGTCAAAAATCTCCCAAACATGAAAGGGTTGCCATGATAGACTTCGAAATGTGTCGTTAAGTTCAAGCTCAAGACGATTCGCCTGAATGCCCAAAAGATAACCCAGTTTCTATAGAACAAGAACCCTGTTAAAATTTTGTCGAGGCTATTCAAGTAGTTCTGCCAGAAATGGAAGATGGTGTTCAAGCAACAATTGATGAACTACGAGAGATAAATTTGGGAACAACTTATGACCCCAGGCTAATTTTTGTGAGTGTCATATTGAATGATGGAGAAATGGCACAATTCGAACAACTCTTTCAGGAATACAAAGATGTATTTGTTTGGGGATATCAAGACATGCCGGGTATAGATCCAAATGTTGTCGTCCATAAATTGGCTGTGTTTGAAGGTGTAAAGCTAATAAAACAACCTCAGCGGTGCTTTTGTCCTGAGTTGACAATCTAAATAAATGCTGAAGTGGACAAGCTCATAAAGGCCAACTTCATTTGTAAAGTTTAGTACCCAACTTGGTTGGCTAACTTCGTCCCTGTTCGGAAAAAGAATGGCCAACTTCGAATATGGTAGACTTCAGAGACTTAAACAATGCATGTCCTAAGGATGATTTTCCACTCCCGATCATCGAGCTTGTTGTGGATGCCACTACAGGGTTTGGTGCTTTGTCTTTTGTGGATGGTTTCTCGGGGTATAATCAAATCAAAATGGACCTTGAGGATGAAGAGTTAACAGCTTTTCTGATGCATATTTCCTTATGCATCATTTTTATTCAAGACCAATTTCAAAGAAGAAAAGGGTCAAAGAAGATCATGCATGGAAATGTGCTTATTTGGTCTTATTAAGTGAGTTCAAAGACTCACGACACTATGGAGAGGTCAAAAAGAGGTTAAGCTTTGCTAGAAATTTGGTGCCGAATTCATCCCTGCGGAACCCGATTTTTGTGACCACTTTTGGACAAGCTCAAGTGGACCCACAACTTGAGGGCCCATGTGCTTTTGAAGCTTAAGATGTCAGCTTTAAAATAAGCCCAAGTTTGTTTAATTTGGACATCATTTGATTGGGCAAAATATCACTCAAAGATACGTTATGCTAATCCAGTCCAGTCTGAGATAGGTGCATTGTTTGGGCCATAACTTTCAAACCGCTTATCCAAATTGAGCCAATGAGCCCATTCTAGAAAATAGACTTCCAGGGCTTTCTAACAAGCCCAAGAACGCGTGATTTGGCCGAGTATTCTGGAAGTTATGCTCTGTTGAAGTTGAGGCAGCTGCAAGAATTAATTCTGGGAATATGAAGAGTCTTAGGTTACATATATTTGTGTGGCTGATATTGTGCACGTTTTAGATGCTTCTAGATTGATGTAATCAGCTGCAAAAATCCTAGAATATCCCTTGTAACCTCCCCCACCCCCTTTTATGATGTGTCTTTTCATTTTTCTTAGACTTTTCATTAGCTAGTTTTAATTGTTAGGAGTTATTTGAGTCTTTTGATTGTCTTTTGCTGAGTCTATAAAAGGGGAGGGGCATGTGAAGCTAATCCTTCAGCATTGTAAGAGATTTCCAAAGTAATACAAGCACCTTTGAGAGTGATTCTCATTTGTGTCTCAAAAATTCCTAGTTCTATATCTTGAATTTGGCTAATTCAAGTGGTGTTCTAGGTTCTCTTCCTTTTTCCAATTGGAGTGATTCCTTGGTTAAGACAAGAGAATTAGCCCAAGATCAAGTCATTGAGTGGCTCTGTGAAGGATTATCTTAATTACAAGGTCTTGTTTATCCTTGTTCTTTTTGTTATTATTCTTCAAACCATCTCAAACTATCTTCCACCATATTCACTTTTCTTTGGTTGATTCTTGTTTAGTTTGAGTTTGAATTGATTTGGTTCACTTACCACCCACATCTACATCAATTGGTATCAGAGCCAAGGCTTTTAAGTGACCCACATCATACCCAAATACACCAAAAAAAAAAAAAATTAAAAAAACAAAAAAAAACCGTGAACAGCCCGTGTCCACAGGCCAGAAAGATCGCACGGTGCCCCTGTGCCGCCCCACACGACCGTGCCATATTTATTTTCCAGAAATCTTCAAGTCGAGACGCAGCACGGTGCCCCCGTGCCACCCAGCACGACCGTGCCACTATACTTTTCTGCATTTCCTCAAGTCGAAGCATAGCACGGCCTGACCGTGCCCCCTTGCACGACCGTGCCACCTTTGCCACAGCCAACTTTCGTTTCAAATCAATCCACGAAGAACCCTAGACCTCATCCTTCATGCCGTCTTCAAAGAACTTGGAGAAAGAACTAGCTCTTATTGATATTGGATATGCTTGCTTTGCAATTCCAAAATTTCATGGCGAAAAGGAAGAGTTCACAGGTTGGTTATCTAAGGTGGAACGAGTTTTTGCTTGTTGTATCCTTAATGACCAACAGAAGTTCGAAGTGGTTATTTCACGATTGAGAGGTTGTGCACTTCAGTGGTGGAATAAATATAAGTTTGAGCGAAAAAAGAAAGGAAAAGAAAAGGTGAGAACTTGGAAGAAATTGAGTAGTAAGTTGAAGGGTTCCTTTACCCATCCACTTACATGCCCATGAAAGAAAGTATCTCCGTTAAGCTCACGGGTTCATTCCCTTCCACCCCACAAAAAGAACCAACCCCACAAATGATCTTTCCCCCACAACCTAGGAGGTGTCTCAAGTGTCAAGGGCTTGGACACTTATCCACGGATTGCCCAAACAACGCGGTCATTACCTTGGAAGAAAGGAAAGCCGTGGAAGAAGAGAACGATCAGGAGGAAAGCCTTGAGGAAGAAATTGAACTCAAGGTTGAAAAAGAAGAAATACTTCACTTAGAGAAGGTTTCTCAAAAGCCAAACAAAGATGAAAAGATCCAAGGAGAGGAAGCTTCAAGCCTAGTTGACCTACCTCTTGTTTTGGTGACTGTGGTGATGAAGAGACCATTGAACTTGAGACCCAAAGATCCGAGTTGAAGCAAGAAGAGATTGTGCAAGAAATTGAGCAATCCTTCACCGAAGAAGGGTGCCAAGAAGATAATGAGGTGACTTTGAGCATAACCCCAAGAATTAAAGAGCATGTAGTTAAAGACCTTGAAGTGATGAAGCCATGTAGGGTTGCTGAAAAGTTTGAGCAACTCTTGACCCAAGAAGAATTCACCTTAACCCCCATTCAACCTTCCCACCCCTTCAAACCACAAAAGGACCGACAAGCCTTAACCCTCATTCATCCTTCCCAAACCCTTGCCCCCAAAGAAGATTTCTCACTTCCGCCTCTTCTCCTCACCAGGTCTGACCCGTTTTATCATCCTCCCCTCACCCTCTTCTATATCTCTCTAGAGGTGATGCCCTGTGACCTCCTTCCCCAAAAGCTCCCATATTGTAAGCGCGACCCATTTCTTGAGAGGCTTGCCAACCCTTTGAGTTTGAGGACAAACTCAAAACAACCCGGGGAGTATGATGCATATTTCCATATGCATCATTTTTATTCAAGACCAATTTCAAAGAAGAAAAGGGTCAAAGGAGATCATGCTTGGAAGTGTGCTTATTTGGTCTTATTAAGTGAGTTCAAAGACTCACGACACTATGGAGAGGTCAAAAAGAGGTTAAACTTTGCTAGAAATTTGGTGCCGAATTCATCCCTGCGGAACCCGATTTTTGTGACCACTTTTGGACAAGCTCAAGTGGGCCCACAACTCGAGGGCCCATGTGCTTTTGAAGCTTAAGATGTCAGCTTTCAAATAAGCCCAATTTTATTTAATTTGGACATCATTTGATTGGGCAAAATATCACTCAAAGATACGTTGTGCTGATCCAGTCCAGTCTGAGATAGGTGTATTGTTTGGGCCATAACTTTCAAACCGCTTATCCAAATTGAGCAAATGAGCCTATTCTGGAAAATAGACTTCCAGGGCTTTCTAACAAGCCCAAGAACGCGTGATTTGGCCCAGTATTCTGGAAGTTATGCTCTGTTGAAGTTGAGGCAGTTGCAAGGATTAATGCTGGGAATATGAAGAGTCTTAGGTTACATATATTTGTGTTGCTGATATTGTGCACGTTTTAGATGCTTCTAGATTGATGTAATCAGCTGCAAAAATCCTAGAATATTCCTTGTAACCTCCTCCACCCCTTTTATGATGAGTCTTTGCATTTTTCTTAGACTTTTCATTAGCTAGTTTTAATTGTTAGGAGTTATTTGAGTCTTTTGATTGTCTTTTGCTGAGTCTATAAAAGAGGAGGGGCATGTGAAGCTAATCATTCAGCATTGTAAGAGATTTCCAAAGTAATACAAGCACCTTTGAGAGTGATTCTCATTTTGTGTCTCAAAATTCCTAGTTCTATATCTTGAATTTGGCTCATTCAAGTGGTGTTCTAGGTTCTCTTCCTTTCCCAATTGGAGTGATTCCTTGGTTAAGGCAAGAGAATTAGCCCAAGATCAAGTCATTGAGTGGCTCCGTGAAGGATTATCTTAATTACAAGGTCTTGTTTATCCTTGTTCTTTTTGTTATTATTCTTCAAACCATCTCAAACTATCTTCCACCATATTCACTTTTCTTTGGTTGATTCTTGTTTAGTTTGAGTTTGAGTTGATTTGGTTCACTTACCACCCACATCTACATCATTTTCGGACATCACGAGGTATATACTATTATACGGTAATGCCATTTGGTTTGAAAAATGCTGGGGCCATCTACCAGAGAGCCATGCCAATCATTTTTCTTGACTTTGTCCACAACCTAGTTGAATGCTATGTGGATAACTTGGTTGTAAAAACTAAAGATAGAGGAAATCATCTGCATGGCCTAAGAAAGGTCTTTGAGAAGCAACTCATGCATCAACTGAAGATGAATCCCTTGAAATGCGCATTTGGAGTTACTTCGGGGAAGTTCCTAGGCTTCGTGGTTCGGAAAGAAGGGATTAAAATTGACCCCAACAAAGTCAAAGCCATAATCTAATTGCCCCCTCCAAGAAATTTAAGAGAATTACGGGATTTACAAGGAACGTTGGCTTACATAAAGCAGTTCATCTCAAATTTGTCAGGAAGGTGTCAATCTTTCATAAGACTCCTAAAAAAGGACACATCTTTCATTGGTGATCAAGCCTATCGAAATGCTTTTGAAAGCATCAAGCAATCCTCACAAGGCGACCTGTCCTAATGGCTCCAATATAGGGAGACCCCTAATCTTATACACAGCAGCCCTGGAACGCTCTCTAGGGGCCATGTTGGCCCAACATAACGATGAAGGGAAAGAAAATGCCTTGTACTATATCAGCCGAGCAATGATAGGTGCGATAGTACAGTACTCCTTTACGGAAAACGTTTGCCTTGCCTTAGTGTTTGCTGTTCAAAAGTTAAGGCATTACCTTCTATCCCATCAGATTACTGTAATCTCAAAGGCAAAGCCATTGAGATATATACTTTCTAAGCCCCTACTGTCAGGAAGATAGGCTAAATGGGCCATGCTTTTGTCTCCATTTGACATTAAGTTCATGCCTCAAATGGCAGTAAAGGGACAAGTTATAGCTGATTTCTTAGCAGCACATCCGTGCCTAGATAACGAGGAGTTGTCAGATAACCTGGTAGATGATGGCGTCATGCTTGTTGAAACAAAATCATGGTAGGTATAGTTTGATGGGGTAGCAAGAAATAGGGGAGTGGGGGTAAGGATTGTATTTGTCATGCCATCAGGAGGAATTATCCTTTATTCATTTTCTCTACTCGAGACATGTTCAAATAACGTTGTTGAACACGAGGCACTCATCATTAGCCTTGAATTCGCCATTGAAATGCATATTGACTAGTTAGAAGTGCTCGGTGATTCCCAACTAATTATTTGACAAATAAATGGCCAGTATAAAGTAAGAAATGTCAAATTGCTGCCTCTTTACCAAAGGACAAAGAACCTTATCACCCAATTCCTTTAAGTAGAGGTTAACCGCATGCCAAGATCTGAAAACAATAAAGCAGATGCCTTAGCAAAGTTGGCTGCTTCACTTACATTTCCTGGTGAAAGAGAAATTCAAATAACAATCGGGGAACGTCATTTGTTGACCTCATCCTTGGACCGTTTTGATGAAATAGAATAAACAAATGTGATCTTGATTTTTGAGGTCGAAGAATAGGTATACTGGAGGCAACCTCTTATTGAGTACATTCAGTATGGCATTTTACTCACTGATCCAAGGAAAAAGGTAGATGTGAAACGACAAGCACTAAGATTTACATTTAAAAATGTCACCTTATACCGAAAAGCTTTTGAAGCGGTGCTACTTAGATGCTTATCAAGAGAGAAAGCGACTTATGTCGTAAATGGAGTCCACGCCAGGGTATGTGGCGCTCATCGGGCAGGTCTAAAACCTGCTAACCAGATCAAAAGGTTGGGCTATTATTGGCCAACTATGATTCAAGACACAATAAAATTTGCTAAAGCTTGCCAAACTTGTCAAATACATGGAGATTTCATCCACTAGCCACCACAGTCACTCCACTCAAGCATATTATCTTGGCCCTTCCATCCATGGAGGCTCGATGTGATAGGACATTTCAAGCCATCTTCCTCTCGTGGCCACGTGTTTATTCTGGCAACCACAGACTATTTTTCAAAGTGGACCGAAGTCATTCCATTAAAAGAAGTAAGGGCGAAACAAGTCGCTGATTTCATCAGGACCCACCTTATTTACAGCTATGGAGTCCCATGCAAGATCATTTCGGAGAATGCCCTCTACTTTAAAAATCAAGTTATGATAAGGCTTATAGCGAAATACAAGTTCAGACATAGCCTCTCCTCGAGCTATAATCCATCGTCGAACGGTCAAGCCGAAGCATTTGATAAAGTGCTTTGCAAGATCCTAAAGAAAATGGTCTCAAGATCAAGGACGAACTGGTATGAGTGATTACCTGAAGCTTTATGGGGTTATCAAACCACAATTCGAACAGCGACTGGCTGCACGCCCTATAACTTGGTTTTTGGTTCAAAAATCGTGTTACCCCTTGAAGTGCAATTGCCTTCCCTACGAGTGGCAATGCAATTAACTGATCTGAATGAGAATGCTCAAGTAAGATTGGCCGAACGTGAAGCGTTAGATGAGCATCGACTAATGGCTTAGCAAAGGCTTGAAATTTATCAAGCTCAAATGGCTGGGGCATTTAACAAATGGGTCAAATTTCGCTCTTTCGACATTGATGACTTGGTTTTGACAATAAGAAGGCCAATTGTCATCAATCAAAAGACACAAGAGAAATTTGAGTTCAAATGGAAAGGTCCCTGTATGGTTACTAAGGTCTTCCTGAAGGGGGTATACGAGCTCTCAAATCATGATGGACAAATTGTGTATGCTTGTATCAATGGTAAATTCGTAAAGAAATTCTTTACTTGAAATTTATGGACAATTGAATCATATTGAACCATGAAAGGCTTGATCCCTCAAAAAGGGGGTACATAGGCAGCCTAGTTTCAACTGGGCCTGCCCACAAAAAATAAATAAATCCCTTTTCCTCTGTAGGTTAAAAGACTCGTATAGTGTTTCAAATGGTCATGTGATGTTTTAGTGAGGATTATTTATTAATTACTCTTTGTTATTGTGTAATTATTTTGATTTTCATTATTTAAAATGGGGGGTGGGGGAGGAAACTCAAAAAAAAGGGAAAACGAAAGGAAGAGAGATTTACGCTTTTTTGCAATAGGATAAAGAGTACAACATAAAATGCATTAAATGCTGGAGACGTAAACAACTAAAAAAAAAATCTAAACATTATTAAAGGAGATTACAGGGCCAATCAAATTATGGAGGTGGTCCTTCTCCTTCTCTAAATCCTATAACTTGGAAAATCCAGCTTTAACCAAGTCCGCTTTTACATATTTCGCTTCCTTTTTCTTCAAATCCAGAGTGGATTTCAACTTGCGCTCTGCTTCAATCAAACTGCACTGCTGGACAATCAAATCCTTTCACATTTTTTGGATGCGCTCCTCTTCCTTCAAGATCTAATGCTCCTTAAGTCTCAGTTTTGAAGCCTCATTGGATAGGTTGTCGAGCTGACCCTCAACGTAGACCATTTCAGAAGAACAAGTGAGATCCCGATCAGATAAAGTATTAACCCGATCAATATCTGCTGACCCTTCGATCTGTACAACAGACTCAACTATTTCAAATATCTCCTCTATCTTGGAGGAAAGCCAATAAATCTCTATTGTACTAAGCTTATATATATCAATCAGAGACTGCAACACACTCAGGGATTAAGGAACTCGTTCTCTACTAGTCAACAAGTCCTTAGCAGAGCCATGATTAGAAATGTCTGATCAATGATCATCTCCACCCCTTTAAGAATGCTCCCCCTGACCCATTCTTCCTTTAAATTACAAAAGAGACTTGCTAAAGAAGTAGGGATGCCTTGAATAGGCACAGCTTTAACCAAAATATTAGAAGTTCCCTATATAGAAATGATAGCAGTCGTGAGAGGATCAAGATGCTCTTCTTCAACAGAATGAGTTGTTAGTGGAGATATATCCATGCTCTCTAATGTGGAGGCATTTTGCGCATGCAAAATTTCTTGCTGAGTATTAGATACAAGCAAATCTTTTAACCCCACTCCATTTCCTGTGTCAAAATCATCTAAGTAGTTAGGACGTTCATAATGAGCTTTTTTGAAATTTATCTCACTAGGGGATCGCTCTCGAAAGTTTTTTTTCTCCTTCTGTGGTTTCACTCGATCGTGTGAAACTTTCTCCTTTCCTTTCTCAGAAGAAGGAGCTCCGGACTTCTCCTTTAAGGAGGACCATAAGGCATTTCAGAAATTTCAATTGGAGTTGCAGGTGAATGGAAAGCTGGACGTCTATGCTCGATAACATACATAGGTGTTCTTGGAATTGACGTTTTGTTAAAAATCGTGTGGATTTTGTGGATAGTCTAGCTCAAATATGGCATCATGGATTTAACCCACCAAGTACAGTAATTCCAACTACATATCCTTCATAATAACTGTAAGGGATATGAAATCTGGCCCCAGTGTCCCGAGCATAAAGGATAGCAAAAACTTGAGTAAGGTCCATTACATTTTTTTTCTGTTTGAGGTGTTTGGAAAAATTCAAATTGTTTGACGGTACTCCTTGGTCAAACCCAAATTGACGAGCAAATCGATTTGGTAGTAAGGCTCCAAAATCAGTTTGGATGCAACCTATACTGGAAATACTGACGATCGAATGAATAAGAGATACCGAAAATCATCATCGGACAGCCCCATATCAATACGATCTCGACTATTTTGCGAGTCTTCAGGAAAAGTGCTCGCCCAGAGATAAGCAAATTGTTCATCTCTAAATATGTGTCTTGCTTGAGATAAAGAGAAATTCGCATGAGTATAGCCAGCATAGTGGATAAGAACAGGGTACTCTTTCGGGCATTTACAGTCAGGGTGACGGGAATACCAATGTGGGAATAATTCAGCTACCTATCACATAATGAATAGGAAGAGTTGCTCCTGCTTCACCTGGATGAGCAGGATGACTTGTTGGTTGCCCCAAACCATGATAGATGTACCCAAGGACCATGGGAGCTAAAGAAAATCTTTGACCCTCTACTAGTAATGCAGCCATCATGAAAGTCTTTAGTCGTATAACATCTCTGCCATGAGGTAAAACAAAATGGCTTAACCAAAAAGCTATAAAGGCAGCAAGCTCTCCTTCCCTGGTAACATTTAAAGTCACTATACATGGCGTTAAAGAAACTTGTGGTGGGCTATTCTTCTTCGATTTTGGCCACTCACCTTCATATTCTCTGGTAACAAGGGCTAATTCCCTCTATAAAAATGATCTAGCCACCTTGTTACAAAAGACATAATCGCATTTGTAGAATTGACAGAGCTCAGCATGAATGCGTAAAAGTTCTGCAACAGTAGGTGGATACTTGGTAGGATCACATAAAAGATCATTACAAGGCAAAAATTCTTCATAGACGTCACTAATAACTGATAACCCACTAATTCTCTCTATATCATAAAGACAGATGCCAATTTCACCTACACCATGATGGAGGGTAATTGTTAATGGCCCCCAAAGCTCGCAAAAAGCTCTCCATACATCACAATTAAAGTGATAAGGAAATTGAGACACACCCACAGCACCAAAAATGCCAGGTTGTTTCAATTTCCCTTTAAATTCAGTCAGAATATATACAACCCACTCCATAATACCAGGCTTATATGTTGCACAACCGTGAAATTGGAAGTCCACTCCCCAGTTTCACTTATTATCAGGAAGTTTTGCAAATGTCGGGTAAAAATGTTGCGTGACTGGACACTTTTCTTCACCGCCACGCTCAAAGTTCACCTTTTCAAGCAAAATGGCATTGAAACATTTTTCTTGGGCCCTACAGACATCAATACAACCACGTTTCACATTTCGAGGGTATTCAAGCGTCCCTTTCCGGATCCTATTCTTTTTGAACCATGAAGTTTTGAAGACTTTGGAGTCAGAAGGAACGTTGACTTCTAAATCTTGTAGGGAAATAGACCGTTGGTAATCTGGTTCGAAATCATATTCATAACCATTTTTTATTTGGTGCTTTTTGACTACTACAAGTGCTATCCATCGTTGTTAGTTAATTACTACAAAAAAAATATTGATTACTGAGTAATTGGTGCCAAAATTCCATGCATCATCAATGTCCACAAAATTTCACACCTTCGTTGCACAGTAGAGGGCAACTGTTGAATGAGAAATTTTCACAATTAATATATATATATATATATACATACACACACACACATACATGTACAAAACTCTCTGTTAGACTAGTGCTTGATTACTTTCATGTGCATACGATATGGGTTTTTTGAAAAAGGTGGAGAGTCTAACAAGTCGTAATTTCATGATTTAATTTGTGTAAGCTTATCGACTTTAGTCTTTAGAGTTTACTCGGTTAGCAGGAAATATGAGGACTCGAAACTCCTTAGACACATGTTTGTTTGACTTTTCTTGATTTTATTATAAATCAGAGCATTAAAAAAAATCATCAAGCAAGCCATTAGGACATGGATATCATGCAAACTAGAAAAGTATCACCAAGTTATAAAATAAAAAAAAATACATGACTATACTTTATTCTAATTAGTATTTCAATCTTGTTGTATATGAAAGAAATTAAATAAAGGAAGAAGTCGGTGAAATAAGAAGGCCCAATATCACGCCTAATGTCATGTGGACCTAGAAGACACCATAATGCAAAAAAATAAAAAGTAAAAAATAAAAAATAAAAAAGTGCATGTCTTTCGGTGATGTGATAGGAACAGTACGGTGAAAGGCATAATAACTGAGAGGTTACTAGATACAGCTTTCTCTTTTAACTTCCCACTTCCCTAGGTTCATGAAGGCTCGTTTAACCGGTTCTTCTACTGACATAAAAGAAGCCAGGGCACAAAGAAAAAAGGAGAGAATGAGGAAGGCAGATAAAAACAGATTGCAGACGAATTAGCATTGGAAGCAAAAACTAGATAAAAAGGGAGCATCTAGAGAAATCCATCACCGTAGAAAAGAAACCGTGAAGGAATTCTCCCCCCCCCCCCCCCCCCCAAAAAAAAAAGTGGTAAGTGCACAGCTCCCATAAAGAGTCATTTTGCTCCCCATCTCCATCAAATTTATTCCTATGATCAGAGGAGGGTGTCAAAATGGAGATTTCACTGGAGAAACTCCACATCTCTCATCCTAATTTCACTCCTTTAGTGAATTTGTCCCGTTCAGAGATAAAATTTTGGATCTTTAGGATTCGAAATTTTCACAAAATCATCTCCCTCGAGATATTGGATCTTTTGAGACCTTAAAAAACTTGGATTCCTAAAAATCCAAGGTTTTTAGAGACTCATAAAAAAATGAGGATCTCTAAGTATCTTGGGTTTTTGAAGACCTATGAACGCAAACATAGAATCTGGAGTTAAAATAGGTAGAACAATAAAATCAAAAGTTTTATGCACTCCTTATGGTAAGATTAACCCTTGAGTCTTTTGAATAGTCTTAAAAAAAAAAAAAAATTGTACAAGAGGTAATATGACAGAATTTAAGTTTGTCTAACCTATGTTAAGAGTTTAGCTAGGGAAATTTGATTGTGTATCTTTCGTGGGTCTCAATGGAAGAATCAAAACAATAACGTGGGTCTACCGTACTTATGATACTACTGTTGGATCCATGATAGGAATCTTACTTCAAATCCCCAAAAACCGCAGTTGATAGAATTTTTAATTCAAAGGAGTCTTACGAAAGAAAAGAATGTTTTTATTTCATTATTAAAAAGGGGCAAATTTCCCCTACTGTAGAAGTTGTCGGGTTTCTAAACTAGACTTAGTAAACAACACTAAACAAAAATATAAGTGGGTTTGAATGTTTTTGGCATAATTCACTGAAAACAGATAAATTTGAGCATTATTATATCATTTCCTTGATAAAAGTGCGCTTGGATTTGACAACTCGCAGGCATTTCATCAGCTTTGATGTCTTTGAAAAAAAAGCTGCTCGAGGACTTTGGTGGAAGAATAAAAAAAAAAATGTCCCCAATTTTCAATATGGGTGATGGTTATTTACTTGCATAAGTCACATGTGGCTTTGAAATCAAAATGACTGATGTGTATCAAACGGATGAAATTCTAATCAAATAAATAAAAGGTTCAAGCTCAGGAAATATCACATGAGCTCCTCAACATATAAATCTTTTACAATTCTAGGCTCACAAAATTTCCCCCTCCAAAAGATTCAAAGCTTGGAGCCAAATATGCGTTAAGAACTTTGTCGATTTGGTATGGACCGACTCCAAAAAGGATTAAGTCGGGGAATAAATTTTTATTTGTTTATTTATTTTGACTATGAGTGCGGGAGATTCAAAGTCGGAAATCAAATGATAAAAATAGTCAAATTATGGCATTTAGTCAAAACAAATCGAATCCAATTGTTTAAAATTAAATCAAAATTGTGGTTATTAATTTAGCGGAAGCAAATGAAATCCAAAGCCAAAAATCAAGATTAGCCTAAATAAATTAAACTCAAACCAAATGGTTGCTAACTTAACCAAAATCAAGATTAAACTAAATACAAATCAACTCAAATAAAATCAAAAGAACTATGGTTGGTTTGGTCTTCTGCAAAAGAGGTACGTGGGCAACCTACCGATAATTCTTATTTTATGTATATTTTTTATATTTTATTAATTTATTTTATGTTATTAATTTGTCTAATATTCGTTGTTTTTTATTATTTAGGAAATAAAGGTTTAAGTCCAAATTCAAGAAAAAAAATGGAGAGATTACACTGAAAGGGGGGAAAATATCAAGTTAGACGAATCGGCCAAAAGAAAATGCCCAAGACTCCACATCTCCACAACCGCATCACTCCCCTATCTTTACACGACTTGCTTCCCAACTCCATGAACCACTCTCTATCTTCCTATTTTCACCCCACAAACTTCTCCACACCACATCAATTGTCCTCTTCCTTAACCCACAACTAATCCATCATCATCACCTATAAAAGCAACAACATCACCACCATTCCCCCAATGGCCTAACCCCATCATCTCGCCTAACCCATGATCACGCAGCCCAGGAGCTATCACGCCTTCACCATCATCTCTCACATATAAGCATCATCACCTTCATCGCCAGACTCCCAGGAGAAGGAACGTCCACGCCATCATCTCCTATAAAATACACAACAACATCATCACGACACAGTCGTCATCATTCTCACGTATCATCTCCATCGTCACAGTCATCCCTTTTCTTCCTCATCCTTGGTGATGCTGGGCCACTACGACACCCACCTGACCACTTCCAAGCCATCATTGACACTGCTGTTCTGCCACTGTAACCCAGTCACGGGTTCGAACTTTGTACGGCACGTGTTTGATTGTCATTCTAAAATGCCTGTTCTTTAGTTCATTATTAGTATTTTAGAATTAGCTTATTTTATTTGTTTTTTCTCTTATTTAATCCAAACATGTTAAATGTATTAGGTTGTGGTTTATTTAACATGTTAGTATAAATTTTATTCCACTCGACTTAATTGTGTAAAACCATGTCAAAACTATGTTTTGAGATAAGTTGATTGTTATTCATGTCTATTTCATTCTTTAATTTGGATATTTTGTGAGAATTTGATTCATTAAAATTGTTATTATAAAAATTAATTTAAGACTGACCTTGATTAATCTTATCATGACTTGAATTAGATTTTCAAATAAGGACTAGTTAATTATAATTGCTGATAATTGTAATTTACTAGGGTTAGATGTGTTCAATGTTCTTATTAAATTAGTTAATTTATACTGGTATGAATTAGTTAATGTAATTAGAAGGGTTTAAATCTAAGGTTGGTCTTAGAAGTTAAACTAAAAACTGGGAAAGAACCATTGGTGGATCTTTTCTAGTATCTATATATTAAAAAATGAATGATGGATAGTATTAATGATAGCTATAAATCAGGGCATGGTGAAGCATAATTAGGTTGAGTGATTTATTTTATTTGGTTATTCTTGATTGATATTTTCTTGTTGTTCTATTTATTAATTGTTAGCATTTTTAGTTGTTAATTTATTAATTGTTCTTTGCTTAATTGCTTAGTTTAAATCCCCCTTAATTGATTAGTATTTCAGTTGTGATTAAATAATTTTGGAATTAGCAAAAACTTTAGTTTGTGAATTTTAATTCTCAAATTTATAGATTTTAATATTAATTTTGTTTAGCCAACCAAAAGGGTAGTTTTCTAGGAGTGTTTTAGTAATTTTAGATCAGTTATATTCTGATTTTTGGTGTGGTTAAATTCTCATATTTATTTTCTATTCTATTTTGCCATTATTTACTGGTTTGTTAAAAATTTGGTTAAAAATAGTTTCTTTGGTGTTTACTCATGTTTTATTCAATTTTAGGGTATAGTTATTATCCTAATATGCTTCTATTTAATTTTGGAAGTTTTGAAAATTATTTGATAATTTTTTAAAATTATTTTGTGAATTAAACACGTGCAGGTTTTCAGTTTAATAAATCTGAAAATTATGTTTATAATTTTTATTTTCTGTTTTTAGGGTTGTATTAAGTCTAGAAAATTATATTTTACAATCTGAGTAAATTTATTATTTACTTTCGTATTTAATTAAGTGTAGTTCATTATTCTTCTAATCTCAGATTTTATTTTCTGCTTTAATTTTCTACAGCTTTTATCTGTTTTTATTTTTCTGAAATTAATTACATATAATTCTAGCGGTATAAGTTTATGAATCTACAGAATATTAATTGATATTATTTTTCATGCTTTTTAATATTGATTTTGTACTTGTTATTTTCTGTTTTAATTTTCAGTTTAATATTGTGTGATTATTTATGTTTTTATTTTTCCAGTATATGTGGGTTAGTTATTTACTATTTTTTTTCTTTTGAGAATTAGGCTTAAATATTTTAGTGGTATTAGTAAGTAATTTTCCATTTTTTTCTAAGCTTGATTTGGATTTATATAAGTTAATTTGATAAAATTTAAATTAGATATTAGGTAAACCTAAAAATTTATATCTATCTCCGTGGGATCGATCCCTACTTCCTGTACTATATATCTTATTCATAAATTAAGTAAGGGTTTAATTTGTAACTCTACAATAAGTTTTACAAACTTTGGTAGTTATCTCTCAATTTTACGAAATTGATTGATTTGTTCTAACATTTAGATTTTGCTCCCTGGCAACGTCATCAAAATTTGTAAAGCTTGTCATAGAATTATAAATTAAATTGCTACTTAATTTATAAATAAGGTTTATAGTATAGGAAAGTAGGGATCGATCCCACGAAGAGAGATATAAATTCTTAGGTTTACCTAATATCTAATTCAAGTTTTGCCAAATTAATTTATATAAATCCAAATTAAGCTGCGAAAAAAATATGAAAAATTACTTGCTAATACCACTAAATATTTAAGCCTAATTTTGGAAAGAAAAAAATAGTAAATACTTACCCTAAATATTCTGGAAAAATAAAAACAGAAATAATCACATAATATTAAACTGAAAATTAAAACAGAAAATAACAAGCACAAAATTAGTATCAAAAGGCACAGAAACTAATATCAATTAATATTCTATGGATTAATAAATTTATACCCATAGAATAATATGTTATTAATTTTAGAAAAATAAAAGCAGATAATAGCTGTAAAAAATTAAAACAGAAAATAAAATATGAGATTAGAAAAATAATAAACTGCACTTAATTAAATAAAAACATAAATAATAAATTTACCCAGATTGTTAAAAAAAATTTCTACACTTAATAAAACCCTAAAAACCAAAAATAAAAATTAAAAATGTAATTTTCATATTTATTAAACTGAAAACCTGACGTATTCAATTCACGAAATAATTTTGAAAAATTATCAAATAATTTTCAAAAATTTCAAAATTAAATAGAAGTAGATTAGGATAATAACTTAACACTGAAATCGAATAAAACAAGAAAATAGCACTAAAGAAACTATTTTTAGCCTAATTTCTAACAAACTAATAAATAATGACAAAATAGAATAGAAAATAAATATGAGAATTTAACCAGAGCAAAAATCAGAATACGATTGATCTAAAATTACTAAGACACTCCTAGAAGACTACTCTTTTGGTGGGGTAAACGAAATTAATATTAAAATCTATAAATTCAAGAATTAAAATTCACAAACTAAAGATTTTGCTAATTCCAAAATTACTAAATGACAACTGAAATACTAATCTATTAAGGGGGGATTTAAACTAAGCAATTATGCAAAGAACAATTAATTAATTAACAACTAAAAATACCAATAGTTAATTAATAGAATAACAAGAAAATATCAATCAAGAATAACGAAATCAAATAAATAACTCAACCTAATTATGCTTCACCATGCCCTCATTTATATCTATCATTAATACTATCCATTATTCATTTTTTTAATAGCTAGACACTAGAAAAAATCCACCAGCGGTTCTTCCTTGATTTTTAGTTTAACTTCTAAGACCAGTCTAGATTTAAACCCTTCTAATTAAATTAACCAATTCATACCAGCATAAACTAACTAATTTAATACGTCTAGCCCTAGCAAATTACAATTACCAGCAATTATAATTAACTAGTCCTTGTTTGAAAATCTAATTCAACACATAATAAAATTAATCAAGACCAACCTCAAATTTGTTTTTATAATAACAATTTTAATGAATCAAATTCTCACAAGACATCAAAATTAAATAATGAAATAAATATGAATAACAATCAACTTATCTCAAAATATAAATTTGACATGGTTTTACACAATCAAGTGGAGTGGAATAAAATTTAGACTAACATGTTAAATAAACCACAACCTAATTCATTTAATATGTTTTGATTAAATGAAAGGAAAAACAAATAAAATAAACTAATTCTAAAGTACTAAGAATGAACTCGTGACTCAATTGCAGCCTCAGAGCAGCAGCAATAGTGGTGGCTTGGGGGTGGTCAGGTGGGTGTCGTAGTGGCCCAGCACCACCAAAGAGGAGGGAGAAAAGGGACGATTATGATGATGGAGACGATATGTGAGAATGATGATGACCGTTTGGTGATGATGTTGCCGTGTATTTTATGGGAGATGGTGGTGATATGCGTGATATCTCCTGGGCTGCATAATGAGGGGTTTGGTGAGATGATGGGGTTAGGCCATTGCGGGAACGGTGGTGATGATGCTGCTTTTTATGATGAAGGTAGGCGTGATGTGTGGTTTTATAGGTGATGATGATGGATTAGTTGTGGGTTAAAGAAGAGGACGGTTGATATGGTGTGGAGAAGATGTGGCATGGAGAAGCTTGTGGAGTGAAAATAGGAAGACAGTGAGTGGTTTGTGGAGTTGGGAAGTGAGTGGGATAAAGACAAGGGAGTGATGTGGTTGTGAAGATGTAGAATCTTGGGCTTTTTTCTCTTTTGACTGATTCTTCTAGCTTTCTTTGACCTGATATTTTCCCTCCTTTTAGCTTAATCTCTCCACTTTTTTTTCATGAGTTTGGACTTAAACCTTTATTTTCTAAATAATGTAAAAACGATGAATATTAGCCAAATTAATAAAATAAAATAAATTAATAAAATATAAAAAATATGCGTAAAATGAGACTTATCAAATTATCCCACACTTAGACTTTGGACGTCCTCGTGTAACGGTATCCTAGAATATCTAATGATCTATCCTTGAACCTTTCTTATAAATCCTACATGAACATAAAATCAAACTAGACTCAACTTGGTCAAGAAAACTATTTTTGTGAAAATTAATAATCTAACTCCTTGTAGGTCAAGAAAATAAACATGTGGCTGTCCCTTAGAGTTTGAAACTCTAATTTCTTTTGTCAAGACAAGGAATTCAAACTATTTACCCCACTTACCCTAATAAATGCTAATTTAGAGGACTTTTAAAGGAATTTTGGCTTAACGTAAGAGGGTAGGAATATTTGGATAAGTAGTGATATGGTGGTTTTCCTGGCCATGGAAAGCATCATACTTCACTTTACTTTTGAATTCATCCTTTAAATCTCACTTTGACCTTGCTCTCTGCTTCGAATATCTTTTTCCTTTGGGAGTGTGGTTGCATTTCTTCTCTTTGAGCCATGCTCAAGCAAGATAGTAATATAAATTGTATTCAATTGATTTTCCTATCTTGCTTAACACATCGGTACCTCACAGTATTGACTTGGATTTGGATTGAAAGTACTGACAACTTTGAATTAGAAAATACCACCTGATATCGATTTCATTGCTTGCACTGAGGATGCTTCCTAACCAGTTAACCTAGGGTTTAGGCATGTGGACTTTTGACTCTGTGGAGTTTATTCAATGAGGTTTCCCAAGAATATAGGAATTAGGCTCAAACTGGGCTTCTAGTGGAATAACGTTAGGTAGGCAATATGTGGCTCATGTAGTGCTTTATTCCTAATGTCTCTATCCATTTTAGCATGCAACAAGGGCAAATAAAACTAAACAGTCAAGATTGATCACCCTTCTAAAAGAAATTAGTAAAAGTAATTTTACTATTTTCTCAAAATTCAAAAATCCTCCTAAGTGGCAATCAACGACTTATAGACTTACCCTACTCAAAGAAATATTCAAAAAAAATTTTGAAAAATATAAGAGCAAGAAGTAATCTAGAAAGACTCACACTCATATATTTTTATAAGGACTCAAAAATGACTTTTTTTTAGGGTATAAATAAAATGCAAGACAACCTGAATTAAATGTAGGTTACACACTCACACTTAGTTTATGCATTGTCCCTAATGCATACAAAATAATAAAAGGAAAAAAAGGTACTGAAAGCAAATTAAAAACTTCCCTGAAAAATATTGCGTTGCCTCTCAACCAGCACCTTTATTTACAGTCGTTAGCTCGATAATGTGAAGCTCATGGATCCTTTAGAGTGATTTCTTCAATGACATTCACAAAGTCTCCATTTCTGACATGTTTCAACCTATGTCCATTCACTTTGAAAATTTTGTTAGTGGCTAAGCTTTGAATCTCAATAGCATCATAAGGATGGATACTAGTTACTACAAAAGGTCCTAGCCATCTAGATTTAAGCTTGCCCAGGAAGAGTCTTAATTTAGAATTGAATAGCAGAACTTTTTCACCTACTTTCTTTCCTAGACAACTTAGCATCCTGAAATGCCTTGGTCTTACCCTTATAAATCACAGAATTGTCATAGACCTCTAATCTCAATTTCTCTAATTCCTGTAACAGCAATTTTCTTTACTTACCTGCCAAGTCATAAGCTAGGTTGCACTACTTAACAACCTAATAAAATTTATGCTCTAATTCAACGGGCATATGACAGGACTTCTCAAAAACTAATCAGTAAGGTGACATGCCTATAGGTGTCTTGTATGTAGTCCGATAAGCCTAAAGAGCTTCCTCTAACCTAAGGCTCTAATATTTTCTTTCTAGGTTGACCACTTTCTCTAAAATATTTTTAATCTCCCCATTTGAAATGTCAACTTGGCCATTTGTTTGGAGGTGATAACCAGTAGACACCTTATGAGTAACGTAATATTTAGCTAACAGGGTGCCTAAGGTTTTGTTGCAGAAATGTGTCCCCTATCACTAGTGAGTGCTTTAGGTACTCCACATCTATGCAGAATATGAGATTTGACATTTTAAACCACAATCTTCGCATCGTGAGTTCTAGTAGCCACAACTTCAATCCATTTAAAGACATAATCCACAAACAAGAGAATATATGTATGACCACATGAAGTGGGAAAGGGTTCTATGAAATCAACATCCCACACATCAAAAATTTCACAAACACAAATGCTATGTAAGGCCATTTGATTTTTTCCAGATAGATTACCTGTTCTCTGACAAGGTTCACATCGCCTGCAAAATTCATAAGCATCTTTAAAGATCAAAGCCAGTAAAGACCGCTTCCTAAGACTTTGTGAGCTGTTCTCTTAGGTCCAAAATGTCCCCCACTCTCAGAAGAATGACAAGTGGTGAGAATGGAATGAATTTCATTATCATCTACACATCGTCTAATAATCTGATCACTACGAAACTTTCATAAGTAGGGGTCACCCCATAGGTAGTACTTAGCTTGGGCTCTAATTTTCTCCTTCTCGGCTCTAGTCGAGTTTGTGGGAAATTCCTTAGTCACTAGGTAATTGACTATGCCTACATATCAAGGGGGACTACCAGTAGCCATAGCATACAAAGTCTTATATAGGAACTGGTCACTAAGTGAGGTTCCTTTTTCCCCATTCTCTAGCCTACTCAAATGGTCAGCTACCAAATTTTGTGCTGCAGGCTTCTCTACTATCTCAACGTCAAACTCTTGGAGTAATAAAAGCCATCTAATCAACCTAGGTTTAGAGTCATTCTTTTGTAACAAAGCTTTGAGAGCAGCATGGTCAGAAAAGTCAATAACTTTCACACCAACCAAATAAGGACGAAATTTCTCAAGACCAAAAACAACAACATGCAACTCTTTCTCAGTAGCGGTGTAATTTCTCTGTGCATGATCAAGAGTTCAAGAAGCATAGCATATTGCATGGGGTACTCTTCCTGTTCTTTGACCTAAAACTGCCCCTATAACTTTATCACTAGCATCGCACATCAATTCAAAGGGTAGGGCCTAGTTTAGGGGTTGGACTATAGGAGTAGTGGTCTGTTTCATTTTTAATTAATCGAATGCTTTTATACGATCTTCATTAAAGTCAAAACAAGCATCCTTAGCAAGCATATCACACAAAGGAGAAGTAATTTTAGAAAAGTCTTTGATAAATCTACGATAAAATCTAACATGTCCTAAAAAGGATCTGACTTCTCTAACAGTTTGAGGAAAGGCGAAGACTGAATAATTTTAACTTGTGCTTTGTCTACCTCTAATCCCTTAGCAGAAACAATATATCCTAAGACTACACCATGCTTAATCATAAACTGACACTTTTTAAAATTCAAAACCAAATTGGTTTCAATGCATCGCCTAAGTACTAAAGTGAGATGATGCAAGCACCCATCAAAAGAATCACCATGAATAATAAAATTATCCATGAAAACCTCCATAATTTTGGTGATAAAGTCAGAAAAAATGCTCATCATACATCTTTGAAGTGTGGCCGGTGCATTACATAAATCAAACGGCATCCTCCTAAAAGCATAAGTGCCAAATGGGCAAGTGAAGGTGGTTTTTTCCTAATCCTCAGGGGCCATTGGGACTTGGATATACCCACCCATCTAGGAAACAATAATAAGACCTACCAGCTAGCCTCTCTAACATTTGCTCCATGAAAAGTAAAGGAAAGTGGTCTTTCTTGGGGGCCTTTTTCAGTTTGCTATAATCTATACAGACTCTCCAGACACTCTGAACTTGAGTAGGAAATAACTCCCCCTCTTTGTTCTGAACTATGGTTATCCCCCATTTCTTTGGTACCACATGTATAGGGCTCACCCAATCAGAATCAGCTATAGGATAAATCACACTACAAAAATATGCATATTCTGATACGAAAAAGTTTGTATCTAAATCTACCGTCCCTGATCATATTTGGAAACGAATATAGTTTTTGTTTCAAATAGATATGAAAATTGGAAACAAAAAGCAATTTCGTATCTAATAGATATGAAATGTATTCGTTTCAGAATTAGGAAGTTCGTTTCAAATAGCAACGAAATTTAGAAACCAAAAATATCGAGTGTTGAATAGAAACAAAAGTGTTCGTTTCAATCTAAAAAAGTTCATTTCAAATAATAGCCTCAGAGGCTTTATTTTCTAATATGTGTAATCAATTCTATGGCGAAGTGCAACATTTTTTGTTTCTAAATTGCCATTTTTATTGTTGATTACAGGTTATATTTTACAGAATTTCACTAAGTTTGCAATCCTTGTACACAGTAACAATAATAAACAACATATATATGAGCCAAATGCCAGAATACACCGATGTACACATATATAATTGTATACATAGATGAGATATCCACTCAAAACCATTACAACTTGCTGGTGAAGTTCCAAACACAACCTAGGTTCCAAGCCCAACCACATACTAGCCTATCTAAAAATTATTCCACCTTTGTTGAACATATCCTTAATGTGAGGGGATGCAAGTATGAGAGATCTAAGTATTAGGACCTCGAGAAATTTAAGTCTTGCAAAAGTATCCATTGTTTGTTTGAATTCTTCATTAGTCAATGTAAGCTCTCGACTTTCGACAGAAAACATGTGAATAGACCAAGCCTTGTTGATGCCTCTGGTGGAAGAAAAAGTTACATCATCATTAACTTGTGTTACTGATAAGTGCTTAACGTATATATTATTTTAGGGTCATTTTCCTCCATTTTTAGGAAAAATTGTGTGCCCTATGTTATAGTTTATACTCTTTTTCCCGTTTTATGCTTGGGTCTGGTTGTTTGATGATATTTATAGAATTTTAGGCCATTTTGACCCAACCTTTGACCCTCATTTAGATGTAGTTTGACTAATCATGGATGTCCCTATGTTGCTATGCCCGTGGAAGAGAGGAAGAATAGAAGAATGACGAGCCAGCCAGCACCACGGTCTGCCGGTGATAGATGCCACTGTTCGTGGTGAAATCATAACTACTAATCTCTTCGTTTTCCCTTATCATGAGGCCGAGGTCGATTGGATTTTCCTATAAATAGGGTCATTTTCACAGCAGAAAGACCATCATCCCATCCAGTCCCTCCAAGTAGATTAGGATTTTAGGTTAGAGAGAGTTGAGAGCACGTAAAAGAAGATTCGCGAGGATGCGATTTGGTTCTGTAATCGAAAGATTCAAGCACGCATTTTGGCTAAGCAAGCTATTCTCTCTTCTGTTCTCTTTTCTCTTTAGATTTGTCATTTTAGAGTACTTAGATGTTTAATTTAATCATACGTGAGTAGTTTAATTTTTGTCTAGGGATTTAAGAGTTTATGAAAGTATAGCTGGATCATGTTTAAATCTAGAGAATTGTGCTTATTTTGATGATTGGTTTGATTTCGTTTTTTCGAGTTATTATCATGTTGTTAGTAGATTTTTGGCCAAAGTTTGCCTGCACTTGAAACAATCGGGTGAAAAACTGAAAGGTGGCATTTAGTTATTGGACTGCTTAATTAGACCTGACATAATGTCTTCTCAAAAGAGAGATATGTATGTTAAGAGGACTAGAAAGTGATCGAAAATACCTAACTTGGATTAAGACAAATTGGTCCGAAAGAACGACTTTTGCTTAGTGTAGGTAAATTTGGTTGAGTTCGAAGGAATAAACTCAATTTTTAGAGAGATTGCAATTCTTTGAAATTAACCGATTACAGAAAAGCACATGTTCATTAATTTGATACAATCAACTTTCATAACTACGTGAATTCCTAGGTGTTTTCTCCTTAATTGATTTAAAAATTAGTGAACTAGAAGTTGTTAAATTAAAACCCATTGAATTAGTTATAATTGTTTTCTTATCTTCGTATTTTTATCAATCTAAAGTTTGGATTCAATTAGCATTTCTTGAGAGAATATAGCCCAATAGATCAACCCAGTCCCTGTGGAATCGACCTTGATTTGCTACAACGGCACTATGCGCTTACAGGCCTATCAAGTTTTTTGGCACCGTATTGGGTTTTTCTCAGTAAGTTTGACTAAGCATTTTGTTTTCCTTTGAACAAAAAAAACCCAAAAAAAAAAAAAACGATTTAGAAAAATAAAAAAATTAAAAGAAAAAATTACAACGATGGCAATATTTTATTTTTCTCAATTCGAGCATAAATTATTTTGGAGGTATTTTAAGCGATTAAATATTTTTTCTTGCTCAATGTGGTTATTGTGTGGGTAAATGGGAAATAGTGGACATCGTTGATGATAGTGTGAATAGTAAAACCTGTACTCTTTTAGAGTATTGGGATTTTCATGGTACAAATGTTCATGATGCATGATATTTACTTGAGTGAATTGCTTGGGATTCATTTGAATTTAAGAAGGCTAGTCGTGTTTCTACATATTCATTTTCTGATCCTTGTACATTTTATTCTAGATCTTATTATGCTTCTTTTCTAAGTGATTTCTGTAATTCTTCTGACTTGTGTCCTTATTATGCATGCAATGCTCAACCTGATTTTGTATCACCCATGGACAATACTGATGTTGTCCTATCCTTACTTGATTCATCCTTTCCTTTAGCTCAGTGCACGAGGCTTGAGGCAGGTGAACCTTTTGGGTTAGTTGCTAGGTTTGATGTTGTTGACGCATGTTTTAAGTCAGATGATATTTTATATGAGGTGCATGATCTAGATGAGACTCCTTTGGAGGGGTCATGTGATGTGTTCATGCATAAGGAGTCTCCTAGCCTTGGTTTTGATGATAGTGTTGTCCCTAATCCCCTTGATCATGCTCTTGTTTCCCCTATATGTTCATTACTCTTTCCTTTCCCTGAATATTACATTGACACGCCGATTACAAATCTTATGATTTTTTTATGCTAATGTTGATTTGGGCTATGAGGTTAATATGTTCAATATGTTTAGTGGGAATGCTAATAATTTTGTGTCCTTAGCTTGCTTTAGTGGGTTTAATGCCTTTCTTGATCCATATTACATGTACGTAGAGGACTTACCTAGGAAAATCACATGGACTACATTCTTGAATCCTTCCTACGATTTTTCTATGGCCATTGATAAAGTTAAGAGGATACCTATACTCTTTGGTGTGATTTTTATTATTGCATCTTAACTTTTATTTTCTGAATTGTGGTCCCAGGAGTTTGATAAGCTCCTACGTGCTTTGACGGGATCTGATTTAAAGGGCCCAGTCTTGACATGGTGATGGAGTAGCTGATGCTCCCCGTGCCCCGATTATTATGAGGTCGGATAGCTTAAGTGCACTCTGCACCTAACCTGGTGAGATCATTTTCTTTTGGTCCCCTTCTCTAAGTTTTCTTTCCTTTGAATAATAATAGTTTATCTAAACATGGGGGAAGGGTAGTTTCTATGTTTTTTATTTCAGTTATTAGTTTGCATTCTTGTTAGAGCATATAGTTTTAGGTTTCTTTTTGTTTGCACGTTGCATTTAGTTGATTTTTAGATTTGCATTGTATATTTTCATATATAAATGGTGAGGATTGGTTTAAGATAACCTCCAATGATATGTTTGTTAGGAAAAATAGCTTTCATGAGTTTGCGTAGATTTTTATGTGTAATCCTTTTTGGTGCTAAAATTTTTGAAGGTTTTGTAAATATTCTTGTTTTGACCCTTATCTTAATTGGAAACTATTTTATCCCTTGGAGTCTTTAGCACTAATGTTGGTACATGGAGTCGTTTCATGAGCTAATTGAGACTTTGGCAGATATCTCGTGAGATTTTAAGCCTTATTTGGACTAATCATTATATTTAGTCTCATGTTTCTTTCATGTGTGTCACTTTTCCATGTTGCATCTCTAAAACTTGTCTAGATTCTCGTTCGAAACTACATTAGCATGGGCATAGTTGATGATATGATAGAGGCATTCTTTCTTTGGTTATTTCAGCCACATAGCCAAATAGCCTATCCTTGTGTACATGTTTTTTTCCCCTTTGGTAGCCCCTTTGAGCTTATATCCATCTTTATTGTGATCCTTTTATATTAGCCCTTGGCCAAACACATATTCCTACCTTTAAACCAAGTCTATGGAGCATCACTTCATCAATGTAGTAGGTGGTTTTAGAAATAATTAAGTTTAAGGTGGCATTGGTATGTTGGTTTATTGAGGGCTTGATGATATTGAGCGTTTGCTTTGATTCCCTCTTATTTAGGTTATGTGTATATATGTATTTAATTGTGAGTTGATAATTAGTGATCCTATGTCTTTCAATAATTGTAATTTTCATTTCATTTCCCAAAAACAAGAAAAAAGAAACAAAGTTATGTTGAAGAAAAAGAAAAAAAAGGTCATGTTGTGAAAAAGAAAACAAAAAAACAAAAAAAAAACCTAAGTTGATTAGCATTGGATGTGTAAAAAGCTTGTGTTTCTTCTTTGTCAACTCATTTCCTATCTAATTCATTAGGGTATGTTCATTGAATTGTTAAGTTTGGAGTGTTGGTGAACTTATTGGTTAGTTAGTGGTTTGTTGGTTGCTCCCTAATCACTTGGCTGAGTAGCTCCACATTGCCTAACTGCATTTGTCCACTCCTTTCCCTTAACCCTTCTGGCCCGCATTACAACCCAAATAAAATCCTCTTGATTGTCTTGTGTACATTGCATTTCTAGTGATGGAAAATTTGAGAGTCTTTGCAACCATATGGTAGATTGCTTCTTTGGAATGAGTTTTGAGTGAACCTATGCTATATTTTAAACACATGAGTGCAAGTGATTCACATTTCCCCAAAGTGAGGTTTTACCAGTCTATTTGGCTCTACTCAATTTCATGTGCTTGCATGATGTGCTTTGTAGTTCTTTGGCGGTGATCTGATGTCAAGCTTGTGGTCACATATTTTTTCGAGAACCTTCTCCTTTTAATTTTGAAATGTGTTGTACACTATTTAGGATTGTCATTGATTGCTATTCTTGCTTGTGATATGCTATGGCTTGCTAACTTTAAGGCGTTTGTTTCGTTTTGAGTCCTAGATGCATTTCTACTTGTCGGTTTTTGATAGTGTTTGCTTATACGTAGCAGTTTAAGCATAGGAGAGTTTGATAAGTGCTTAACCTATATATTATTTTAGGGTTATTGTCCTCCATTTTTAGGAAAAATTATATGCTTTATTGTAGTTTATATTCTTTTTCCCGTTTTATGCTTGGGTATAGTTGTTTGATGATATTTGCAGGATTTTAGGCCATTTTAACCTAACCTTTGACCCTCATTTAGATGTATTTTGACTCACCGTGGATGCCCCTAAGTTGTTATGCCTGTGGAGGAGAGGAAGAATAGAAGAATGACGAGCCAGTCAGCGCCACGGTCTGCTCGTGGTAGATGCTACAGTCCGTGGTGGAAGCTTAACTGCTAATCTCTTCATTTTCCCTCATTGTGTGGCTGAGGTTGGTTGGGTTTTTCTATAAATAGGGCCATTTTCACGGCAAAAAGACCATCCTCCCATCCGTTTCATTTCCCCTCTTCAAGTACATTAGGATTTTAGCTTAGAGAGAGTTGAGAGTAAGTAGAAGAAGAAGATCCGCGAGGAAGCGGGATCGGGTTCTGCAATCGAAAGATTCAAGCACGCATTTTGGCTAAGCAAACTCTTTCCCTTCTCTTCTCTTTTCTCTTTAGATTTATCATTGTTGAATTAGTATATTCAGTTTTGATGACAACAAACCCAAGTGTAAAATGCTCTTAAGTAATGTTGCTCCAAACAAAGTTCTCCAAACAGGCATACACTGTTATTTTCAATATGCGTCTTAACTTGTTTGCTGAATGTTGAGAACAAGTCTTAAGAACAGGTCTCATACCTTGATGACTCACGCTCAAGTCAAGAACACCACCTCGATGAGTTGATTGTGTGTTAAGATCAGTTCCTGAACTCAAGCAATACAAGAACAACCTGACAAACAGGCTAGGTGTTTCAAGGACAATCCAGCAAACAGGCCTTTCTGAACTCAAGCGATACAAGAACAACCTGGCAAACAGGTTGGTCTAGGTGGTTGGGGCAGCGTATTCGTCTTGAACAAGATGACTGGATCTACAACAAGATGTCTTGGGTAATTTAGGTTTTATTTTTTAGACTCTTGTTAATATGCCAATCTTGAAAAGTCTCTAACTAACCACTCTTGAATTGGTTGCGCTATTTGCTTCAGAACACCAAGTTTGAACAACCCTGTAAATAGGGTACCTAGGGTGTTTCTGAACTGCAACGGCCAAACCCGGTCACTTTGGAAAACTTATTTTGGTTGGCCAAAAGCTCTAATATATTTTGATAAAATTCCAAGACAGCAATTTAAGCTGTAGGAAATCTTTTGATATGAAAATCACTTGGGAGATTTGCAAAACTGATTTTGGAAAATATTTACCAAAACCGAAAATATCTCTCTCTTATCCTTTGGAAAGTGATTAATTCAAAATTCAAGCTGAGATTCTTTTCCAGGTATTTCATGACTATTTTTAAGGCGAAAAGATAGTCTTTTATCCTCCAAAATCAAATCCCTATAATATTGGGAAACTCTATCCTCATTGGATCTTTTAACCGTTGGAATTCTTTGTGCTAAGCAAAAATCTCTCTTTGCTAAGCATAGCTGATTTTATCACTTCTCCTTGTTTTTAACCGTTGGATTTTTTGTTTAAAAACTCAATATTTCACTCCCATTCATAAGGGAAGAAAAAACGAGAAACATACACAACATACGCAAAAAGGGAGAAGTGCAAAAGTGGTTTTTCTAGTGAGAAGAATTTTTTCGAGCTACTCTTGAGAAAAGAAAAACCGAGACAAGTTGTGTTTAAGCTGAGCTTTCAAGATATTGGCATACTAGGACCTCATTGTACCTTACATCTGCTTAAATCAGAAGCACCCCCGTAAGGTGTTTTGTAACCTTGATCTTGGATCAGAAAAGTGAGTGAGTGGTCCTCAGTCGTGTGGGCTTTGGGCGTGTCCAATCTGGTGAGATTTGGACGTGGTGTAACCTTTCTTAGAAAAGAAGGTTACGTGGTTGCAAGTTGTAACAAGGTGTGTTACATTTGTAACGTGTGAAGCCCGTTAGTGAAAGTGGTTAAATCCTACACGAGGTAGGTCGTGGTTTTTCACACCTCAGTTGGGCTAGAGGTGTTTTCCACGGAAAAATTGTGTGTGCTTTATTTCCGCATTTATCTTGTTGATTTTCGCCTTTGAGCAAATTGAAAACATCTGGTGCAAACAAGTCAGAAGGTTGTTTGTAATTCAAGAACAACCTCTGCAATCAGGAGGGTGTTTGTCAGTAAGTACGCGAAAATCGAACACCACAATTCACCCCCCCTCTTGTGGGTAAGTACTCCTAAATTCAACAAGTGGTATCAGAGCAGGTTCTCTCACAAAAGGGCTAACACCTTGAGAGATTCTGAAGATGAGTACCCCACAAGGAATCCTTGAAGGGCAATCCATTACTCGGCCACCCTATTTCAACGGCCAACATTATAGTTGGTGGAAGAATAGGATGGAGAACTATATTCAGGCAGAAGATTATGAGTTATGGATGCTCATCAAGAACGGGCCCCTTGTTCCCACCAAGGTGCTTGAAGATGGTAAGAAGGTTCCTAAGGAACCCATAGAGTTTGATGCTGAAGACTATAAGAAAATGGAAAAGAATGCCAAGGCCAAGAAGCTATTATATTTTGGCCTAGGTCCAGATGAATATACACGTATCTCGGAGTGTGAGTCAGCCCAGGAGATATGGAATGCCCTCCAAGTAGCTCATGAAGGAACAAGTCAAGTCAAACAATCACGTATTGAGCTACTCATGAGGCAATATGAGTTGTTTGATATGGGTGATCGTGAGAACGTGATGGATATGTACACACGCTTCACCCACATAACAAACGAGCTAAAATCCCTAGGAAAATCCTTCACCACAGAAGAGATGGTGAGGAAGATTCTAAGGATTTTGCCTCGATCTTGGGAAGCGAAGGTGACAGCCATCCAAGAAGCTAAAGACATGAACAAGATCACCCTCGACGAGTTGATTGACAATCTTCAAACCTATGAACTCAGAAAGAACTCACAACAAAAAGAGGAGCAGAAGAAGGATCGTGGGCTTGCCTTGAAAGCACAAGAGGATGATGACTCTGACCTTGAGGATGAAGAGATGGCCTTAATGACACGAAAGTTTAAGAAATTCTTCAAAAAGGTCAAAGAAAACAGCAGAAGAAAGGACTTCAGTAAATCCAGAAACACCCCCCGAGAACAGTTCACAGGGTGTTTTAAATGTGGCAAACCAGATCACCTTGTGAAAAACTGCCCTCTGCTTCGAGAAGAGCAGGAGTTCGAACAACCCAGAAAACAGGTTCGAAAACAACCTGTGAACACCTCAGGCAAAAGATTCTCGAAGGCTATGCTTGCTGCCTGGGGAGACTCTTCTGAGGATGAAGGTGAATCTGAAAGTGAAGGAGATGCTGTAGCTCTCATGGCACAAGGTGACTCAGACTCAGATGATGAATCCACAAACAGCTTGACTGATCTCAAGAACAAGGTACATGGTCTCAATAAAGCAACTCTCGAAAAACTTTTGTATACCTTGATGGATACTTGTGCTGAATTGAAACGAGATGTCTGAGACCTAGAACTAGAAAATGAGATCCTTAAGAATGAGAAACTTGAGGCTGAAAGAGAAATTCTAGCTTCACATCAAACCATAAATGACCTTAGGGAGACCTTGATCTTGAACGAAGTAAAATATACCACCAATCAAGCCAAGGCTGAAAAGGAAACCCTTGAGCTTAAAGAAAAGGTCGAAGTTTTGCTTGCTGAAAACAAGAACCTGTCGACTAAAGCAAAACGCACAGAACACGACCTTGCCATAAACAGGTTGTGAACAAGTCCTCACAAGCCCGTGATTGGTTAAACACTCACCACAGTCGAAACAAAAAGGGACTTGGATATAAGCCTAAACGAACCGTTTACCCAATCCATAGAAAGTATGTGGGATTACCTAAAAACATTGTTTGCTTTTATTGTGGTAAAACTGGTCACTATCAATATTCATGTCCTTCAAGAAGGTATGCCATTGAAAAGAATGAAAGGTATGTGAAACAAATCTGGATTAGAAAAGATGAGCTTTATTTGTCTAAAAGAATGGGACCCAAGTGGATCTGGGTTCCCAAAACTAACCCTTGATTTGTTTTGCAGGCTGAAGTGAGAGAGAACAACCCCACAAACAACCCAGCAAACAGGGTAAGAAACACCCTGGCAAATAGCTCAGAAAATAACCTTGAAAACAGGCAGCTGTGGTATGTTGATAGTGGGTGTTCGCGGCATATGACTGGAGAAAAATCAAACTTTCTCTCACTTACAGCTTCAACCGGTGGGAGCGTGGCTTTTGGAAACGGCAAGTCTGGGACAATTGTCGGTATAGGTAGCATTGGTAAAACTCTCTCCCACTCAATTGATAATGTGCACTTAGTTGATGGTTTAAAGCATAATTTATTAAGTGTGTCCCAACTGTGTGACAAGAACAATCTAGTGGTGTTCTCACGAACACATTGCTTGGTTGTCAATGCCAACACAGGAGACGTTGTGTTAAAGGGGAAGCGTCATAAAAATGTTTACAAAGTTTGTATTTCCACACTTCTCCAAAACAACCTGACTTGTTTGAGTGCTGTGAATGATGATATAATGCTCTGGCACAAGAGACTAGGTCATGCGAGCCTTACTCTTTTAAACAAACTTGTTTCCAAAGACTTGGTTGTTGGACTACCTTCCATCAAGTTTAATGATGACAGGGTATGTGAAGCTTGTGCAAAAGGAAAACAAGTCAGATTGTCTTTTAAATCAAAAAGGTGTGTTAGCACTACCCGACCTCTTGAATTATTACACATTGATCTATGTGGTCCTATGAGGATAACAAGTAGAGGTGGGAAGAGGTATGTGCTTGTCATAATGGATGATTACTCTCGATTTACTTGGACCTTGTTCTTGGCCTCTAAGGATGAAACTTTTGAGAATTTTATTGCCCTTCTCAAAAAGGTTGAAAAGAGAGTAGGACACTCATTGGTTAGCTTGAAGTCTGATCATGGTACTGAATTTGAAAATGCAAGTTTTACAGAATTTTGTAATACGCATGGTGTTGATCATAACTTCTCGGCCCCAAAAACACCCCAACAGAATGGGGTGGTTGAGCGCAAAAACCGCACCCTAGAAGACATGACTAGGACAATGCTTATTGCTAGTGGTCTTCCTAGGAACTTTTGGGCAGAAGCTTTGAACACATCATATTACACTATGAATAGATGTATGATTAGACCTATTTTGAACAAAACTCCCTATGAACTCTTCAAAGGCAGAAAGCCCAACATTATGCATTTAAGAACATTCGGTTGTAGGTGTTTTGTGCATAATAATGGGAAGGATGCTTTAGGAAAGTTTGATCCCAGGAGTGATGAGGCAATATTTCTCGGTTATTCCTCTCACAGCAAGGCATACAAAGTCTTTAACAAAAGAACCTTGTGCGTTGAGGAAAGTGTGCATGTGCTTTTTGATGAATCTAACACTTTGAATAAGAATGGTGCACAGGAAGAAGAGTTTGAATTAGGTCTTATCCGAAAAGAAGTGTTGCCCCATGAGAGACAAGGTAAGAACACCATGGAGACAACAGGCCCAGAAGTTGTTCCTCAAAACGGCAGGCAAGGTGAACACCAAACAGGGGGAAACACCGTTGAACCCTGTTCGGGACCATGTTCTTCAGGAACAGGCTTACAAACAGGTGTAGAAACAGGCTCAGGAGGTGTTCGTGAGCCTGATTCTCCAAATATTCCGGCTAGAGTAGAGCATGTGTCTGTGGATGCACTTACTCCACGACCATGGAAGCACCATAGTTCACACCCCCTTGATCAAATTCTGTCTGATATTAATAGTGGAGTGCAAACTAGGTCTAAGCTTAAGAATTTCCGTGCTTTCTATGCTTTTCTCTCTAACATTGAGCCAAAGAATGTGAATGAAGCTCTTGCAGATTCAGATTGGGTCACGGCAATGCAAGAAGAGCTCCATCAATTTGAAAGAAACAGAGATGACCTACCTAATCATTGGAACCAAGTGGGTGTTCCGAAACAAACTGGATGAGTCAGGAACAGTCACTAGGAACAAGGCACGGCTGGTTGTTCAAGGGTATAACCAAGAAGAAGGGATCGATTATGAAGAAACCTTTGCACCAGTTGCTAGAATTGAGGCTATTCGAATCCTAATAGCCTTTGCAGCTCATATGGAAATCAAGCTATATCAAATGGACGTGAAAAGTGCATTCCTAAACGGATACCTTAAAGAAGAGGTGTATGTCAAACAACCCCCTGGTTTTGAAAACAGTGAATTTTCTAACCATGTTTTCAAACTTGACAAAGCTCTTTATGGTTTAAAACAAGCTCCTAGAGCTTGGTATGAACGTTTGTCAAGTTTTTTACTTGAAAATAATTTTAGAAGAGGCAAGGTAGACAATACCTTGTTTCTAAAATCTAAGGGGGAACATTTATTGATTGTCCAAATATATGTTGATGACATTATATTTGGTGCAACTCATCATGATTTATGCAATGAATTTTCAAATATAATGAGGAGTGAGTTTGAGATGAGCATGATAGGTGACCTTAACTTTTTCTTAGGCTTACAAATCAAGAAAACTCCAAACGGCACCATGATCCATCAACAAAAGTGTATCAAGGAGCTACTCAAGCGTTTTGGGATGGAGTCGGCCAAATCCATAGACACTCCTATTTCTCCTTCAACCAAGTTGGTTATGGATGATAGGAGTCCCTCAGTTGAGGAGAAACTCTATAGGGGCATGATTGGGTCACTCTTATACCTAACCGCTAGTAGACCGGATATTGTTTTTAGTGTTGGTTTATGTGCCCGTTTTTAGTCTAATCCTAAGGAAACTCATCTTAAAGCTGTTAAACGGATACTAAGATATTTGAAGCATACACCCAATTTAGTTTTATGGTATTCTAGAGGTTGCAATTTTGATCTTGTTGGATATGCTGACGCTGACTATGCTGGATTCCTAGTTGATAGAAAGAGTACCTCAGGTATGGCTCACTTTCTTGGACCTTGTTTGGTATCTTGGGCTACCAAGAAGCAACATTCAGTTGCCATGTCCATTGCAGAAGCTGAATATGTTGTAGCAGCTTCATGTTGTGCTCAACTGTTGTGGATAAGACAACAACTTAAGGATTTTTGTGTTGACACTGGATGCATTCATATTTTTTGTGATAACACGAGTGCAATTAACATTGCCAAAAATCCATGTCAACATAAAAGAACAAAGAATATTGACATTCGACATCATTTCTTGAGAGATAATGTTGAAAAGGGTTTAATTTCTATGAATTTTTGCACAACGGAAAATCAAATTGCTGATATATTCACTAAGGCACTAGCTAGAGATCAATTTGAGAGAAATAGACTGGAACTAGGGTTGGTAAGAACACCCTGAGATACTTGTTTCCAAGACATGAACTAGGTTTGGTAAAAACAACCTCTACACCCTGTTCTCTCCCCTTGTTTGCAAATCTTATTAGCAACTGATGTGATTTATGTACAATGAGTGCATACACTCGAATTGCGTGCGTTTTTTTTTAATTTATACAAAGAGTGCAGCATAAGGGGATGTACTAAGGATCACTGGAGCAGCTCTGCCACCCCTAGTACCAATGAGTCAAATCAAGATCAAACGGCGAAGAACAGGCAGGTATCTTGATCGAACGGAAAGAACAGGTACGTCCCTTGGTTGTTCGATGCATATGGGAATGTGTTTTCTTTAAACCTCCCTCCTTACCAAGGCACACGCCTTTAATGTTCTCACCCGTTGCAAACCTAGAGATCTTTAAAAGATTTTGGGCGCTCTCTCTCTCTTTAAATGCCCTGTTCTCAGTTCTTCTTTTCACCTGACTTCATCTCGCTCAAAAGCAAACCCTGCAAACAGCCTTAAACCCTAATCTCTCTCCTCTAGCAACAATGGCTTCCAACAACACCTCTCACTCAAAAGCCCTGGTTCTTGCGTCCTCAATCCCTGCTCCCCCTCGCCCAATCCTGTACAAGCCTTTCAGATTTCTGAAAAGCTTGTTCCTAAAGTCAGTCGGGATAGGGATGGACGATATTCCCTTCAATTGTGGAAGGGAATTGGTGTTTCTTATGGGGTCAGTTGCATGTCCCATTAAAGTAGAGTCGGAGGGTGCACCATCGGGGCCTCAAGACAAAATCTTGGGAACCCCTGAAGGGTTTAGTGATAATTTCGAACCCTGTTCTTTTGGGCTGTTTCCTGAAACAGTGCCAGAAACAGGGAAAGACTCTTTTGACGCTGTGTGTGTGTGGAGGATCTGAATGTCGATTTCCGAGAGAATTCAAATGAGACATTAGAGGAGAGTCAGGAGAAGGATTCTCTCCCTGAGGCTGAACTCACTACTCCAGTTGCTCAAACCGGAGAGAAAAGGAAAAGGGTGAAAATAGTGGCCAGGCGCAGCAGAACGCCAAGAACAAGGCCACAACCAAGGTCTCAGCCCTCTCAAACTCCCTCTTCTCCAAAATCCTCCAAGCCTTCTCGCAAATCTGCAAGAATAGCTTTTCAATTCGCTCCCCGTATCTCCAAACCCTCTGCTCCAATCATCGAGGAGATTTCCTCTTCTTCTACCGAGGGGTTCTTGAGTTCTGACTCTGAGAACACCTCTTTCAAACAGGGGACACCGGTGTTCTCCGAGTCCTCTGAAGATCAAGCCCCTCAAAAATCAACCTCTAAACCTGCTGTAAAGTCCTCTCCTGCAAACTCACCCCTCAAAAGAAAGCCCAGAACAGCTCCCTACCAGACGCTACCACCTCTGTTCCTCCTCCCAAACGCCCAAAGAAGTCCACTCCCTCTCCTATGTCTGACAAGCATGCGCAATTGCTTAAGCGCAATGTCGTCAGGGGGAAGGTAGTAAATGTACGTTTTTTCGAGGAACAGGGTCTGGGGGTGTTCCTGAACAAGTTGCGAGTCCAAGGCTGGCTCGACTTGTTTGCAAACACCCAGTTGGGGTGTTCTGTGCCTGAGTTGGCTGACTTTTACGCCAACTGCAGTGTCACCAAAGGGGTGGTGACAAGTTTTGTGAATGGGCAAGGCATTAAGGTTGATGCGCCCACACTTGGGAAAATATTGGGGGTGCCCTCACAAGGCTTTGCTGTGTATGTGAGGGAAGACAAGACTGCCCTGGCAACAGTCAGGCTCCTAGAGGTGTCCCAACGCCTCAGTCAGAAACAGGGCCAGAGAACACCCATCTCGGTTAAGAAGGGTGAAATGACCTCCCTGCACCAACTACTGTTTATGTTCACCATCAAGAATATAATTCCGCGAGGTCAAGGGCGAGACTCAGCAGATGCCCTCGATCAATGTCTGGTGGACCTACTGGATCGGGAGGAACCAATAAACCTCCCTGCAATCATGATTCGCCACATAGGGCGAATTGCGATCACCACCCGAGCCCATGATCTTGGCTATGGGTTTCTGCTGACAAGGGTGTTTGACCACTTTGGGATAGCGCTCATACGGCGAGTGGTGGCCCAAAACATTGATGAGATTGGGATTGACACCCTGCTAGGGTGTGGCTATGAGGTTGGCGAAGGGTCAATCTCCAAACAGGGTCGTCGACCACCTCGACCACCTGTTTCTGGGCAACCTTCCATCAAGGTTGAGGCTGTTCTTGAGGACAATGCTCGCCTCAAGGATGAGCTCTCCGCCGTCAAGGCTGCTCTTGCTGAGGAACAAGCCCTCTCCGCCAAACGCCATGAAGATTTGCTTGCCCTTCTCTCCACCCTTGCCCCCAGCATTCCTCCTCTGCAAACGAAACCACCCCCTGCTCCCTGATTGTCTAGGCTGGTCTCTAGTCTCCTCCTCCTCCTCTCTTAGTTTTGTTGTTTTGGCATTGTACTACTTTTCTTTGCAATGAAATATCTATTTGCAATGCTTTATATGCTTTTCTTGCAACCGTCCTGTTGTTCTTGCTTTTTAATGATGCCAAAAGGGGGAAGAATAGTGTAACCTATTGACAAAGTATGACGAATAAGCCTGACCTTGACTCGATAGGGTGGGTTGACCTCTAACTCCTTGTACCTACGTGGATCCCTATCAGCATTCAATTTTTTTAATATGGACACTTGGTTTGTCATCATCAAAAAGGGGGAAATTGTTGAATTAGTATATTCAGTTTTGATGACAACAAACCCAAGTGTAAAATGCTCTTAAGTAATGTTGCTCCAAACAAAGTTCTCCAAACAGCATACACTGTTATTTTCAATATGCGTCTTAACTTGTTTGCTGAATGTTGAGAACAAGTCTTAAGAACAGGTCTCATACCTTGATGACTCACGCTCAAGTCAAGAACACCACCTCGATGAGTTGATTGTGTGTTAAGATCAGTTCCTGAACTCAAGCAATACAAGAACAACCTGGCAAACAGGCTAGGTGTTTCAAGGACAATCCAGCAAGCAGGCCTTTCTGAACTCAAGCGATACAAGAACAACCTGGCAAACAGGTTGGTCTAGGTGGTTGGGGCAGCGTATTCGTCTTGAACAAGATGACTGGATCTACAACAAGATGTCTTGGGTAATTTAGGTTTTATTTTTTAGACTCTTGTTAATATGCCAATCTTGAAAAGTCTCTAACTAACCACTCTTGAATTGGTTGCGCTATTTGCTTCAGAACACCAAGTTTGAACAACCCTGTAAACAGGGTACCTAGGGTGTTTCTGAACTGCAACGGCCAAACCCGGTCACTTTGGAAAACTTATTTTGGTTGGCCAAAAGCTCTAATATATTTTGATAAAATTCCAAGACAGCAATTTAAGCTGTAGGAAATCTTTTGATATGAAAATCACTTGGGAGATTTGCAAAACTGATTTTGAAAAATATTTACCAAAACCGAAAATATTTCTCTCTTATCCTTTGGAAAGTGATTAATTCAAAATTCAAGCTGAGATTCTTTTCCAGGTATTTCACGGCTATTTTTAAGGCGAAAAGATAGTCTTTTATCCTCCAAAATCAAATCCCTACAATATTGGGAAACTCTATCCTCATTGGATCTTTTAGCCGTTGGAATTCTCTGTGCTAAGCAAAAATCTCTCTTTGCTAAATATAGCTGATTTTATCACTTCTCCTTGTTTTTGACCGTTGGATTTTTTGTTTAAAAACTCAACATTTCACTCCCATTCATAAGAGAAAAAAAACGAGAAACATACACAACATACGCAAAAAGGGAGAAGTGCAAAAGTGGTTTTTCTAGTGAGAAGAATTTTTCGAGCTACTCTTGAGAAAAGAAAAACCGAGACAAGTTGTGTTTAAGCTGAGCTTTCAAGATATTGGCATACTAGGACCTCATTGTACCTTACATCTGCTTAAATCAGAAGCACCCCCGTAAGGTGTTTTGTAACCCTGATCTTGGATCAGAAAAGTGAGTGAGTGGTCCTCAATCGTGTGGACTTTGGACGTGTCCAATCTGGTGAGATTTGGACGTGGTGTAACCTTTCTTAGAAAAGAAGGTTACGTGGTTGCAAGTTGTAACAAGGTGTGTTACATTTGTAACGTGTGAAGCCCGTTAGTGAAAGTGGTTAAATCCTACACGAGGTAGGTCGTGGTTTTTCACACCTCAGTTGGGCTAGAGGTGTTTTCCACGGAAAAATTGTGTGTGCTTTATTTCCGCATTTATCTTGTTGATTTTCGCCTTTGAGCAAATTGAAAACATCTGGTGCAAACAAGTCAGAAGGTTGTTTGTAATTCAAGAACAACCTCTGCAATCAGGAGGGTGTTTGTCAGTAAGTACGCGAAAATCGAACACCACAATTCACCCCCTTTTATGGGTAAGTACTCCTAAATTCAACAATCATCTTAGAGCAGTTAGTTGTTTAATTTAATCATGTATAAGTAGTTTAATTTTTGTCTAGGGATTTAGTAGCTTCTGAAAGTATAGTTGAATCATATTTTAATCTACAGAATTGTGCTTACTTTCATGATTGGTTTGATTTCATTCTATCGAGTGGTTATTATGTTGCGAGTAGATTTTTGGCCAAAGTTTGCTTGCACACTTGAAACAATCGAGTGAAAAATTGAAAGGTGACATTTGGTTGTTAGGTTGCTTGATTAGACTTGACATAACGCCATCTCGAAAGAGAGATTTGCATGTTAGGACTGCTAGAAAGTAATCGAAGATAATTAACTTGGACTAAGACAAATTAGTTCGAAAGAACGACTTTTGTTTAGTTTAGGCAAATATGGTTGAGTTCGAAAGAATAAACTAAATTTTTAGAGAGATTACAATTCCTCGAAATTAACCGATTAGAAAAAAGCATATGTTCATCGTTTTGATCCAATCAACTTTCATAACTATATGGATTCCTAGGCGTTTTCTCTTTAATTGATTTAAAAATTAGTGAACTAGAAGCTGTTAAATTAAAACCCGTTGAATTAGTTATAATTATTTCCTTATCTTCGTATTTTTATCAACTTAAAGTTTTGATTCACTTAGCATATCTTGAAAGAATATAGCCCAATAGATCAGCCTAGTCTCGGTGGGATCGACTTTGATTTGCTACAATGCCACCGTGCGCTTGTAGGCCTATCAGTTACAAATAATGAAGCATGAAGCTTCATTCATTGAAACTATTCTTGCAATTGTGAGTGATAACTTTAAGTTATCTCTCTATTCACCACTGGAAGAACTAGGTCTAGAATGATCTTCACTCGATGAATCCAGATTGCTTTCATTCCTTCTAAAACCCCATCTTTACTGGAATTCCTGATCTTGATCACTTAGTTTAGACTAAAATGACGCGCTAAATGCAACCTACTTGCCAAGAAATGACCAGATAGATCAATTTTAGGTATATGTTGGAAGCTAAATTTTGGTTAGCTCAAGGGTTTATTAAAGTAAATGGAAAGCAAATTTGACTAACAATTGCAAGACAGAAGTACTTTGTCACCAATTTTCAAAAACTCATTGAAATATAAAACTTGTACTTCAGGAGTCCACTGCGAAATGTCACATTGACAATTGGAGGTAGATATGAGCATATAAACAGCTGTATATAATGGACAACTTCTATTATGCACTGAAGTTCGCCACCAAAAAATCTTTTCCTTAAGTCCTTAAATCAAACTGGCAATAAAAGGAACTCGAAATATCAACAGCTCTGACATATGAATCTATAAACTTATGCTATTGACCCCTTAACCCCAAGTAACCCCCCCCAAAAAAAGTGAAATAGGGCGTGAAGTATAATTGGTTCAAAGTGCAATTCATTACTACTTAGGGAATGCATTTTATCAAATAGTTGGTGTGCATAATCAATGGAGGAGAGGGGTACAACCTCCCAATGATATTAGTCAATCCCTCCTTGATTTATGGGCCAACCAAGCTTCAAGCTTTAAAAACACAAGGAAATTGGTGAACAAATTTGTTTGAGAATGGACTAAACCCCACAGAAATACAAAACATTTATACAATTTTTGGGGATGGAGCATCTTCAACTACTCAAAATAGCTTATAATTATCAATCAATTTCAAAGTATTTTGCGGCAACAACACAACAAGATCAAAAGAAACGACCTAAGAACCCAAACCCTTGAGATGAAGAAACGAGCCGAGGGGGATGTAGGGTAATTAGAGCATCACCTTAAGTCGCCTAACAAGAAGCAATTGCCGTATGGAGAAGTTCTTGTCGGCGAACCCTAACAACTACACAGGTTTCACATAATTCACAAATTAAAATCTATCAGATATGGAGAGAATCGGAGACAGAAGTTTGAGAAGAGAGAGAGAGAGAGAGAGAGCAACTGAGGAGAAAAGCATACAAATGAGCATTCAGGGGGCAGATGGGATTTTATTTTGGCAAAAAATCAAAATTTTAATTTGATATGAATTTCAAATCAAAATATTTTACCTCGTTTTTGACATGTACAAAAATAGCCATTCATCTCTAATTTCCTTTCAATCTGATACTAAATGCATTTTCATTTCAAAATTTCGTTTCTAAATATTTTCAGAAATGAAATTTTAATTTCGTTTCTAATTTAGTATCTATATAGGCACGTTCTTGTGGTGTCACCCCATCATCTAACCATTTAAGGATCTCTTTCTGTACAACTTCCATCATGGGTGGGTTAAGTCTCCATTGAGGATCTCTCCTAGGCCTAGGCTCTGACTTTAAGGTGATTGTGTGAGTGCAAAGTATTGGGCTAAGTCCTTTAAGGTCTGCTAAAGTCCATCCAAATGCTCCCCTATGTTCTCTAAGCACCCCAACCAATTTTTCTTCTTATTTGAGCTTAAGTGCTCTGGAGATAATCACATGCAGTGTCTCATCATCCCCTAAATAGACATATTTCAAATTCTCAGGCAAATGTTTAAGATCTAACTTAGGGGGTGAAATAAATAAGGGTAGCAATTTATTATGTTTAGTAGTCAAATAAATTTCCCCAGACCCCTCAATTGAACTCACTAGATAGAAAGACTATATCATAGCCTCCAATTCATCATGCAAAACATATGACATATGTTCAGATGCATCTAAACTCAAGATCAGCTTAGTTTCTAGCTCATCTTTATGTGACAAGTCATGGACATCTTGGGACAATTCATTAATGACATTAAGTGCACATATATGATTCTCATCTGGTGGAAATTTGATAGCATCAAAAGTATCAAATTTAATTACATCTCCATTAAATTCCATAGATAAAGTTCTAGTGTACACATCTATATTTGTCCTATTTGTTTTTACGAACGGTCTACATAATAATATAGGAACATCATTAGAAGTGTCACCCATGTCCAAGATAAAGAAATCAGTAGGAAATACCAGTTTATCTACTTGGACTAAGACATCTTGTATTACACTATCAAGGTATGCACAACTTCTTTCAGCTAAGTGAATTACCAAACCAGTTCTTTTCAACTCTCTTACTTTTAGTTGTTCAAAAAGAGATCTGTTCATCACATTAATGGAAGAACCTAAGTCAGGCATAGCTTTATCAAATTTCATGTTCCGTATTTTACAAGAAATTGAGTGCAAAGTATTGGGCTAAGTCCTTTAAGGTCTGCTAAAGTCCATCTAAATGCTCCCCTATGTTCTCTAAGCACCCCAACCAATTTTTCTTCTTATTTGAGCTTAAGTGCTCTGGAGATAATCACATACAGTGTCTCATCATCCCCTAAATAGACATATTTCAAATTCTCAGGCAAATGTTTAAGATCTAACTTAGGGGGTGAAATAAGTAAGGGTAGCAATTTATTATGTTTAGTAGTCAAATAAATTTCCTCAGACTCCTTAATTGAACTCACTAGATAGAAAGACTCTATCATAGCCTCCAATTCATCATGCAAAACATATGGCATATGTTCAGATGCATCTAAACTCAAGATCAGCTTAGTTTCTAGCTCATCTTTATGTAACAAGTCATGGACATCTTGGGACAATTCATTAATGACATTAAGTGCACATATATGATTCTCATCTGGTGGAAATTTGATAGCATCAAAAGTATCAAATTTAATTACATCTCCATCAAATTCCATAGATAAAGTTCCAGTGTACACATCTATTTTTGTCCTATTTGTTTTTAAGAACGGTCTACATAATAATATAGGAACATCATTAGAAGTGTCACCTATGTCCAAGATAAAGAAATCAGTAGGAAATACCAGTTTATCTACTTGGACTAAGACATCTTGTATTACACTATCAAGGTATGCACAACTTCTATCAGCTAAGTGAATTACCAAACCAGTTCTTTTCAACTCTCTTACTTTTAGTTGTTCAAAAAGAGATCTGTTCATCACATTAATGGAAGAACCTAAGTCAAGCATAGCTTTATCAAATTTCATGTTCCGTATTTTACAAGAAATTGAGAACATAGCTGGATCCTTACATTTAGTAGGGAGCTTCTTTTGGAGAATAGCAAAAACATTCTCCCTCATACTTACCTTTTCATTTCCTTTTATTTTGCACTTTGAAGTGCATAACTCCTTTAGGAACTTTACGTAGCGAGGTACCTGCTTAAGTGCATCCAGAAGAGGAATGTTAATCTCAACCTTTTTAAATACATCTAGAATATCCTTATTGGCCTCTTCTACCTTAGAATTGTAATTCTTCAATCTACTAGGAAAGGTGGCACTAGTTTTGATGGTTCATGTTTAGAAGTAGTGGAAGACTCCCTCTTTTGGTCATTTTCAGGTTCCTTAGCCTCAATTTCTTTTTCATACTCTACCTCTTTACACCATTTAGGCTCTTTTAACTCTTTTCTACTCCTAAGTGTTATGGTATTAACACTATCCTTAGGGTTCGGGTAAGGTTGAGATGGTATTCTTTGTTGTACTTGAGCCTATAGATTGCAAACTAAGGTGTCAAAAGTGGTTTGCCTTTGTTACATCTGCTTCATAGTTATCTTTAAGTTCTATAGCTTAAGGTCTATTTCCTTCTTTTGTTTATCCATCTTTTTTATCATCTATTCTAGAAGGAAGTTAGTGTTATCTTGAGCAGAGGGTTGGTTCGATGGTTGGTTAAAGCCAGGGGGAGCAGGTCTAGGTCCATACCTAAGGTTAGGATGATCAGTCTATCCCTTGTTATAGGTATTGGAATAGGGGTCATATCTTCTTTGGCCTTGATTAGGAAACACAACATTAACATTCCCCCCTTGCAAGTTAGGACAAGCATTAGAAGCATGACCTTCTAAGCAGCAAATATTACAAGTACCAAGAGTTTGAACTCCACTAATAACTAACTTGTTCAACATATTAGTAATTTGAGACAACTAAGTCTCAATAGACGATCCATGTGAAATTTCATTAACTCTCCTACGTTGGTTTTCCCCAATCCCAAATTGTTGGGTGTTTTGAGCCATGTTGTTAATTAACTCCCTACCTGCAGTTGGAGTTTTGTTCACTGGCGCCCCTCCACTTGTAGCATATACGATTCTCCTGTCAGATGGTAAAAGTCCTTTATAAAATATTTTCCATCCTTTTATCCTAATCTCTCCACTTTTTTTTCATGAGTTTGGACTTAAAGCTTTATTTTCTAAACAATGTAAAAACAACAAATATTACACAAATTAATAACCTAAAATAAATTAATAAAACATAAAAAATATCTATAAAATGAAACTTATCACTTATAATAAAAAGTAAGTGAAACCTAAATTTCAAATTAAGCAGAGTTACCCATTCCCGAACCTGCACATAAAGAAGGTGTACACATAGTGTCCTTCTTAGAAGGTGCCTGCACGACCACTAGCTGATGCTATTAAGTAAAGGGTCTGAGTAAATCATTGTCTGAGACATGATAAAAGGAAGCCCGAATTAAATTAAATTTCAATAATTTAGGCCCAAAAAAAAAAGAGTTAATTAAACAAAACGAGTTGGAATCAAAAGATAGTTTCCCCGATAGGGGAATGTAATTACGGAGGTTTATCTTCTTGAAGAGGGTCATACTCAAAATAAACCGATGTACATTTTCGTACATCGGAAAGTTTTGTTATGTATTTATATTTATTTTATTAAATTTTTGTTCAACAAACTTGGTATAGTGATGTCCAAATTTAGTTTTAGTAAGTTCTAGGTGGTTTTGATGCAAAGTGGGTTTGAGCACTAGAATATTTTTGGCAAGGAGATTAGTCAATTGCTATGAGGGTTGCTTAGGCAAGTAAGTACCTTATTCTTAAATCATATGAGGATTATAAAAGGTTTTTCCTTGTTTTGATTGAAGGCTTTCCTGGAAAATGAGGAAGAAATTGACTTGACCTAAGGTAAGATCTTAAGATGTAAGGGCTGAGATTAGGTAATTATGGGATGTATGTTGGGTAAAACCTATGTAGGGGGAGAGTGTGGAGGGGAAAGATAGATTGACGAGAATGGGGGGACCAGGCACATGAATGTCCACATGATACAGACTAGGCACATATTGATGCTATATGCATTGACCATCCAATGGCTATACTTAACTTGTCGGTGGAAAAAAAATGCTTTTAGCTTCCTAAAGCCTAAGTTCCTATAAAAACATTTTTCAAAATAAAGGATTGCAAAAGGTCAAGTAAGGTCTAAATTAGGCTACTTTGTGAAGATTTCCTAATAGATGTCCATTTGCGCCTTAATTACGAGCTCGCTTAATGGTCCAACGTCACTGAGTTTCTATAACCATATTTCTCATTAAAAGAAATATCAATGACAAATTATAAGTTTAAATATGATAAGCAACGAAGAAAATATGTGCTAGACAGTGAGATGTTCAAAGAAACCAACATCTTCTCTCACTCGAACCTATATTTCTTTTCATACTTGTGCAAATCTAATGAACTTGATCCACTTGAAAATGGACTAAACAAAGTTTCAATTAAAAAATAATCTATCCATTTGAAGGTCAAACAAGAATGTTACGGCCAAACAATTTGACCTACAAAACCTACCTAGGTTAAGAACACCCCACCAGGATCCATTTTCATGTGTCGATTTCAAGAGGTAGAATCTTCCACACCGCCGAACCAAGTGGTATCACTTTGGCATTGGTGGTAGGAAGTCATCCCTTTCAAGTAGGCCACAAGCCCTAGCATGGCCGCTAAGGTTTGTTTAGGCTTCTGCTTGAGCATTCTCTTCTAATTGACCTAGGGATTTACCTTTCCTACTTGCATATGCCCTAGAAAGGGTTTTTTTCTCCTCCTAACTAGTGCAAAAGAGGTGTTCTCCTCCTCTCAAGACGTATTCTTACCTCAGCACATTTTCTTCTTCTCTTCTCCCTTCATTAGAGAGATGACCCTTTGCCTAATTTTCTTCTCTTTTTTTCTCACCCTTAAGAGACCGCCATTCTCTTTAGCTTTTCTCTTTATCTCTCTCTTTCTTTAATTTTCTTTACAAAACTCCACTAAATAATATCTTGAAGTATTAAAAAAAAGTTCTTCCCCTTTCTTAGTAAAATCTTTTGGGGCATGCCTATGATGCCCTTTACACTTGATTTGGAGTCTGAGGATGCCCAGAACACAAACTTTGCTAAATCGGACCGAGGTGAATTATAAGAACTAAAACAAAATAATAAATTTCTCATCTCTTTTCGCTTTCTTATTTTTAGCTTGGACTATCATGTTCTTGTTTAATTCTCCCTGGTTGTTTTTTTTTATACATATTACTTTGTAAAACTATGTAATTAATCCAAGAGGTCACTAAAGTTTATGACTTTCTTTTATTTCTTTCCTCGTATGCAACATGACTAATCTTAGAAATTGCCAAAAATCATGTCTTTAATGTGCTGCTCACTATAAGATCATTAATTGCATGACTTTTACTTCGGATGAATGGGTGATGTATGTGGTCAGACTTATGTTTGAACCATTGGTTGTACATTCACCCAGTATTTAACTCTTGACTAGGTATGCTGGAGTCAAGTCAATCCCCATATTGGATTTAGGTAATTATGAAATATAGTGGCACCTCTACTCACTTTTACATGGCTCAAACTATCCTAAACACTCATCGAAAGAGTAATCGCGCCCCAAAGGTGAAACCAAGGCTTCAGGGTCATAGCGACTATAGTCAAAACTCCATTGGGAATGTATCAGATGATGGGACTTGAAAAGGGTTAATGTTCAAGCGCTAAATTCCCAAAATTCAAATTTTATATGTTCAAGCAACTTACATTGCACTAGGGGGGATTGACCTACTCCATATAAGGAATAGTCCCTCTTAAAGGGCAATAGGATCTTTGACCTTCTAAACCACCACAACCTCTCCATAACATTGTCTTTTCCCATCAGCAGGGCTTTATATTTAAAGGCAATTGCACATGGGATACTCCTTTCAAGCACACCTTACAAGCCCCTTTTTGACCAAATTCTTAAGTTGACCTCTCCAAACCTTAGAACCTATACTTAGGAAGCCTCACATGTGCACTCTATTTCATGTTATGAACACTTGTGGCCTATTATTACTTATTGCTTATGTGATCTATGTACAAGTTTACAAAAACTCATATCTATCATGCATTCATATTAGGCAATTTTGGACACTTGAGTATAGGTCAACATTCTTATATGTACTTGCATAAAAAGGAAGATAAAATTAAAATAAATCCATACATTCATAGTAGCTCATCTATGAAATTTAAATATAGGTCTTTATGAATAAAAAAATAACTGAATAAAACATAAGAAATAATAAGAAGATGATGGAAAAACTACATGAAAACCGCTCCAAGCAACATGCCCTTAGGTTCCCACTGCCATCGATAGTCAACTGCTACACCATAACAATTGCCACCAAGTGTGGTTCCTACAACAAACCTCTTTGACTCCTAATTAAAATTTCCTAAGGCCCACTTTAGGCCATGTAAAAAAAGAATAGGAAATATATTATGCATGTCGCATCATAGCCCATACATACATTTACAATAGCCTACCATACACATGTTAGTCCATATTGCATCATCATACATTTAAGATAGCCTATCCTTTATACATTATGCATCACTATGATAGTCCATCATACATTACAACCCACCTAGGCTTACATCCTAATCCCTTTAAGACAAATGTGTAAGTTAATCGAGCGTACATCGTGGTCATAACCCTCACATTCATCACATGCAAGGTCAATGTCTATAGCTGATGGTCTATCTTGCCGACACCCTCACTTGTCCATCTCGTCTATACTCCCTAGCACATTGTATAAGCCCTTGCACATAAGTGTTTGCCCAACATAGGATAATCTATCATCTTTGTAGGACCTTATCCATCTAAGCCCATTTAAGATAATCCCGATTGCATACACATCATCTAATATAGGATTTGTCCATATACTTATTAGGAAAGCTTATTTAAGCATAGTCAAGCCCAGAGTCAATCCATTAGACTTGCATCCCCAACCTAGAGTCAAGCCTAAGTCAACGTGTATCATAGCCAATTCTAGCCCATAGCACCTAAATTCATAGTCTCCAAACTAGAATAACCATGCCTGACTTACAACCATTGGCCTATACTCTTTCCAATCTAATCTTTGACCTTGGCTCCACCTACGTAATCATCATCATACTCCTTAAGCATCTACCACAACTCTTAATCTTACCTTGGCCTAACCCCTAACCTCACCCACTTTATCCCTCCCTTAGACGTTCCCCAAGCTTTAATATCACTTACTTTCTTACTCCACATAAGTCTCCTTTTCACGCTTAGTCATTAAGCCCAATCCTTTACCTAACTCATCTGCTACTCGAACTAAGTTTTCATCTCTCTTTACCCTTTGATGTATGATCCTTATCTAAGATTTCCACCAAGTTATATGCCTTACCCTAAGTCAAAACCCTTGGCCTGACCCATGTTCTTATGCTAACTTAGGATCCCCCCAGTACTCAAGTGATATACATGGGCTCTCACCACTGAAGATCAAAATTTTGAAGTTGATGAAGAAAATCAAGAGCAAAGTAAACGAAAGTATTTTATGGATTTTATGGAGGAAAATAAGCAAAATTAGTGGATATGGCTAAGGCAAAGGAAGGATTGCACCACTTAGACTAAATTCTTAACCATCTAATCTCTAAAGAATAAATTACGAAGATTTGATCTAAAGAGAATGCTGAAAAACAACACCTAAATTATGGAATAAAGATAAAGAGATTTGAAAGAGAGAGCTACAATGCTTCATTAATAAAACTCAAGTGTCAAATCTAGTTGTCTATTACAATTGACATAAGAAGCTAATTTATAGTCATAAAATTAGTGCCTCCTTTCCTAAGATACAAAAATAAGGTAATAAAAATTGAACACCTATGGAGATTTGTGTGGACCAATAGGATTCAAGCAATGAATCTAGCCAATAGCATTCGAACAACAATTAAGCATATAAATATGAAATTAGAAGCTTTTGGACTAGTGATGGGTTATCCAAAACTCTTCCATATCTCCAAGCTTAATGGGCGAATTTTGACCTTGATCATTAATTAAAAGTTAGACCCGAGTTGCCCACAGTTGATCAAAAAGTTTGATATTATTGACTGAGTCTTCTCTAACCCAAATTGACCAAGTTTGGCTACTACATTTTGCCCAAGATGATAGTTTTTTCATTTTGATGGCCATCTCTCCTTTCATACAAGCTTCACCCAACTAAAACTTCATTGTCTAAAACAAACAAATTAGATTTTTGAAGCACACCTCCTGTTCCTCATTTAGGTTGATAGTCTCAAAAGTGGCCTAAAAGTTAGCAAGGCTTATTTTGGGCATTAGGAGCTTTCAAGCATAAACACACTTATCTTAAACTGGTAATCCAAATTAGTTCTCATGCATTAAAGATCCCCTTCTTCAAAAGGATTTGCCCTTAAATCCTTATGGTTGAAACAAAGGATATTGATGTCAAGAATTCGTTGCACCCTTTGAGTTTTAGGAACTCCAAAGTGCTAAGAACTCACTTTTTCAAAAGAGACATGAATTCTCAAAGCTCTTAGGGCCTTTTTTAGCTAGAACCCGTTTGGTTGTTGAAAATCCCAATGCATTCATCATAATTCAAATCAAAAACGTGTTCCTTATAGAGGCTTATATTCAAGAGGTAGATGACAAGCAACTACACTATACAAAGCTTAATTTCCAAATTTATTTAAGGGCCACTAGACTAAGGGTATGGGGAGTTTCACTTCTTCACTTATGTTTGATTCAACCAAGAGTAAGGCAAAGGGAGGCTTGCTCTTGGTGGTGGTTGCTGATTTTATATTTCACTTATCAAGTGGATTTTTCTCACTTTCCTCCCCGGGTTTGTTTTCGTGGGGTGGGGGTAAAGAAGTCAATGTTAAGCTTTGACCTTGATGTTTGGGTGTGAACGTATTTGCACGGTCATCATAACTCACATAATCATCCCACATCCATGACTACCATCCAAATCATGACAAACATCTCTAGGTAACATCCTATATAAAGCCTCATGTTTAAACTCATCATTGAAAATGAAAATAAAACTCATTTGGTGATGTCTATCTTAATTCCCAAATTGACACAATGGGTTGGAATAGAGTGAGGTTATGTAACAATAGGTAGGACAACTCCCCTTATGAGTTATCATTCCTGATCTTTTTCTTAAAGTTCCAAAATGATGCCATTTGCTTCCTTGACCTGCTCTTAAACTGAAGTGGATTCTTCTTCTTTGAAGGGTTGTCCCCTATGAAGGCCCAATAAAGATCACTTCTTTGACCTTGCTCTCCTTTTCAGTAATAATGTGTTCTTATTCTCAAAATTCTTCTTCAAAGAATAAATCTACATAGAATCTCATATCCATATATGACTAGAGCTGTCTCTAAGTCTTGATTCTTGGTTTGGCTTCAATTGCTCTCTCCATCCTAAACCGTTGAACCTAATTAGGAGTATACACTTTGAGTCTTAGGGTTGCGACCTTAAAGCTCTCTTCGTCCGAATAACCTATGGGCACAAGATAATCTTTTTAATACCATTTCAATTATGTTGTAGGATCTAAACCACCTTCATAGTAAGGTGCCCGTTCATGTTACTTCTCTCTATGTGTATAACTTTCTTCACTTGTGTCATATGCCTTCTAAGCTTTCTTACTCCAGCTTGGAGTTTATGTATAGCCCTTTCATTGTATCGATGAAATAAGGGGTGAAAGGGGTGGAGAATGGGCACAAACAATATAGGCAGGAGCATGCTAAACTATCGCAGAAAAGAGCTATACGTAATCAGTGGTGACATGGGTGGATCGTGCTAAGCTTTCTGTCTATTGTAGGAAATTGGCATCACCATATGAGGAAGAACGAGCAAGCCATGCCAAGCTTTTGGAAACAAAATACTAACTATAAAAGGTATGGGCATGCTAACTAGGATGGGTAGACCATGCCGAATGTTTAGAAGCAGTTTTGGTGATTTTCTTAAGACTAGGCTATTTTAGAGTGTCATATTGTGTTAGGGGTGGTTATGTCCTCGGTGCTAAGATTCTTTAGAGCCTAAAATAGGTGACCAAGACAAGAAAAAAATAAGGTGTTCTTTGGGATAATTTTTAAGGACCAAAGTATGAAGTGATTTCATATGAAAGGAACTTTTCATGAAGAAATCAACTAAAAGTAGGAGGCTTCGGCTCTAATACCAATCTGATTCATATGGGCCTAAACTATTAAAGATCGAAACGTCAAAAATGATGGATAATATCAAGGACAATGTAAAAAAAGTATGTCTTATGGATTTTAAGGAAGAAAATAAATAAATAAGGGCATTTGTCTAAGACAAAGGAAGAGTTCCACCACTTCAAATAAATTCATACCTATCTAATCTCTAGAGAATAAATAAATAAAACTAGATCTAAAAGGATTATCGAAACCACCATCTTAACTATAGGATAAAGACAAGAAGATTGAAAGTGAAAGTTCCAAAGCTCCAGTGATCATAATAAAGTCTCAAGTCTAGTCTTCTATCTTTCGTACTCCTTAAACATATTCCATTTTTTCCCCATTCCTTGCTAGAATGCTCTCATTGGATAACAAACCTAGGGTTTAAAAAAGCAAAAAAAAAAGGGAAAAGAAGGGCTAGCTTAAAATCCTCATAATGCGAGCTAGGCAGAAGGAAAGGGGGGAAATAAAATAAAAAAGAGACTAAGGATTTCAATCCATCATCAGAAAAAAAGGGAAAGATCAGAAATGTTTTTCCATCAAGCCATGTAGCTTTAAAAGACATGCCTAAGATATGAGCTCATGTTGGTAACCTACATTAATACCTTAGTCAAACCTAATAAGTTACCAATAGAAATCTCTTTAAGCCTTTAAATGAGCCTACTTCTTTTGTAACCACATTATACTTAAATACAGATTGGGAGCATATCATGGGTGACATCAATATCAAAATCAGTAATCAAAAAGGAGAGTCTGGATGAAATGGTCGCATACAAAAAGAAAAGAAAAAAAGGAAAAGAAAAACCAAAAAAGAGAGAGAAGGGAAGAATGAAAAAAGCTTAAAAAGAAGAAAAATAAAGAAAGGAAGAAATTACTTATTCACACTAACTTCATCACCCATCCATACTTGGAGATTTCATAAGGATTATTTGAGTCATCAAGTCAATTCCCTTCTTTTGGCATGCTGACCCAAAAAGGTACCTTAAAAACCCCTCTTGGAGGCGTCCCTCTATTAAGTTGTATGTTCCTACTCTCGAACTAAGACTGTCTAATTCTATATCGGATACGTAGGTAATCTCTTTGAAGACTAACCATAAGGACTCTTTCCATAAAGAAACATTACAATCGAATCCTTTGCTCTTAGAGAAAGTGAGAGAAAGAAGAAAAAGAGTGGCTCCAAAAATAAGAAAAAGCGGGCCAAGCAAAAGAAGAGCGGAAATAAAACCTTGGTTTTTAAGGACAAGAGGCATTTCATTGTATTCTCCCATCAAATTTAACTTGCACAAACCATTCATTGACTTTACCACTTCTTTCCTATCATCAGAACCTCTAATCTTACCTCTGTTTCATTATTCATAGCTCTTCAACTCAACCATGGATGCAAGATCAAGAGTTGGAAACTCGTTTTCGATCCTAGATTCTCCAAGTAGGGGCTCACCAAGACAAATGACCCCCATACATTTCCCAACATAAGTAGGGTTTCCTTTATCGTAAACATTTTCTAACATGGGAATGATCACATTTATTCTGTAAGACTAGGGGCTACTCCAACTAACACTAGTAAAAGCATCTTCAACTATCACTATTCTTACACCTCTAGGGCTTGCTATTGTTACAAATAGAAATTATGGGTTTTTTTCAAAATAGAAGCACTTTAATGCAGAATTAAAGGTTACATCTTCATTAAAAAGATTCCATATCCTGGGTAACTTATAACTCATAACCTGGCTGAACCTAGCAATCACTCAACTTTTTCCCATCCTTAAGTGTGTTGCAGATTGAACCACAGAACAATACCATGCCTAACCTATTAGTTTCCTAAATGTTAATCAGGCTTTATCTACCCTGAACTTAGCATAAGAGCTCCACTTGTATGCATATAAGGTTAGCTCATCACACACACACACACACACACACACACACACACACACACACACACACACACACACACACATATATATATATATATATATATATATATATATATATATATATATATATATATATATACACACACATATACATATACATACATACATATATATATATATATATATATATATATATATATATATATATATATATATATATATATATATAATATATATATATATATATATATATATATATATATTATATATATATATATATATATATATATATATCAACATACATGTATAATCTCACCTAGGCTAGCAAGTGCACTTGCATCTATACATGGGGTTTAGCCTATTTATTAGCATGTCCTTCATCTTGATCAGTCAGTGGACTCTAGACCGAAGAAGTGCGCAATAAGGCTTTACAGCAATCTTATAGGAAAGGAACGCAACCTTATTCAGCCATGAATCTCCATTAAAGGTTCTTAAAATTACATTTACAACTGTCACAGAAGACATTTATACCTTGACTCACGCATTAATCACGATCATCACCCTAATATTGAATGGGCAATATTCCCATGTCCTTATACAAATGACATCAACCCAACTTCAGGTTATCAAGTAACTAAGTTCAAGAGGATGTAACCGTAGAGGACGTCTCATCCTCTTCATCTTAGTATAAAAGGGCATCTTAGCATACAGGATATTTGAACATTTGGTAGGCTCCTATCAAAAGGAGATGACATCAATAACTAATCGACTAAACATCAAACTTTAATATTTATCATTTCAACACCTTACCAATAATATATCTTTAGTCTCCTATGCCACTAAGTCCACAGTGATCCAGCCAGAGGTCTTTAGGCTTTCACGCTACTAAGTTCACATGGATCTGGCTATAGTTCCTTATGCTCCTATGCCACTAAGTTCATAGGGACTTTGCTATAGATCTTAAGGCTCTTACACCACCAAGCTCATAGGGATCTATCTATAAGTCTTTATGCTTTCATATAGATCTGGCTATAGGCCTTAGGCTTCCGTGCCACCAAGCACATATGCCTCTAGAAGCAACTCATCAAGGTTTCACATGAACAAGTTCAGAAGGATCTAGCTATAAGTCTGTAAGCTTTCATACCACTAAGTTCATAGGAATTTGGCTATAAGTCTTGGCGCTCTCACATTACTAAATTCAGAAGGATCTGGCTACAGGTCTTCAAGTTTTCACACCACCAAGTTCATAAGGATCTGGCCATAGGTCTTTAGACTCTCATATTACCAAACATAGTACTGCTAGACTGCTGAAAGGTCAAATCTTATAACTGCTAGACCGGCAAAATGTTAAATTGCAGAACTGTTATACCAACGAAGGGTTCGTTCGAGTAGCGAAAGGTAAAATTCAGAACCGCCAGACTAGAAAAAGGTTTGATAGACCAGCGAAAGGTCAAATCCCATAACCATTCCACTAATTAAGTATACTACATCGATGAAAGGTAAAATTTCAGAACTGCTTGATCGACAAAACGAAAAGTTATAACTGCTAGACGCCTAAAAAGTATCTTTTATTTTTATAAAATGTCTAATGATGACAAGCTGATCAAATAAGAGTTACAGTCCCCTAGATATTGAAATAAAGGTAACATCCTTAACCCATGCATCAAAACCCAAAGATGCCCACAAAAGGCTAATCGAGCCCAAATAAGCCTAAATTAACGGCGTTCGATGTCTAGTTGAGATTTATTTCATATTTTTATCCCACTCTAGGGTTCATAAAATTATTTAGCATAGATATTAAATTCTTCATTGAATAGGTTTTTAAATTACATATTTTGCATCAAGATCTGATAAGCAATGGAAAGGATAAAGTCGATTATTGAGACATGAGCTGAAAGTGAAGCATGTTCACCATTTTACTTGTGTTTTTGTAAGCACTTACTTGAAAATTATGAAATTAATATCATTATAAGCTAGACACATTAATATCTCAGGGAAAAAATGAATCACTAAATGCGGAGGTCGATTGTCAAAGTTATGGTTGAAACCAGCTAGGTTGTTTACAACCAAACTTAGAACATGGACGAGCCATTACCTAATAGAGCCCAATGAGGCTCCTTTATTTTGACCTATCTTCTAGAAAACATAGCTACTGACTCAAACTAGAGAAGAACTCTAGCTCACGTGACACTAATTCCTAAGAATTCATAGGAAACCTTAGTTCCCTATAGCTATAAACTCAGCTCCTCACCAAGCTTGCAAATAGACAACTAGAGCCTCATAAAACTCTTAGATAATACTAAGGGGTTCAAAGAACCTAGCCAAATGGTTCTCAAATCTATCCTCAAGATCATTTAAGGCATAAGTCAAAGCTCGATATTCTTAATCCCCGGGCTCTCTAAGTCACTCAGGTAAGTAACCTGAAGGCGCCAATCTATCCTCAAAATCCTTTCCCTTCCATTTTTTACTTAGCTTTACTTAATTTTAAATATGTTGTCGTAGTCAATCCCCACCCATTGTAAACATTTAATTTCATCTTTTGCTCTTTTCTAACTCACATCTTTACTTCATATGTTACATGACTATTTTCTTTTAATGTGACAGTTTTATTTTCTGACTTAATTAATAGAGGTTGTCAATGAATGATAGGCGACATTATGGTGCACTCTATCTTGATGTCGTACATTCGCCCCCAAATCTGGATCTCTTAGTTCTAGCTGGTGGGGTTAGATGGTCCCTGTACTAGGGACCCTTTTTTGAAACCTTCTTTTACAATAACTAAGTCCCTTTTAGTTGTCTTATCGGTAAAGTGTCAGTAAGTAAAATTATTTTTTATTAGTTTTTTGACAAAATTCGATGGCAACTCTGTTCCTGTTAATTTTCTATAAAATTCGAAAAAGAAATGGTTTTCTGCCTAAGGGAGAATAGGGACAGTTGATCTCCTAAGCATAGGCCAAGAACCCGACCGTGTTCCTAGGCTAGGAACCCTACAAGGCTCCTAGGCCATGAATATGTCATGTTTCTACACTAGCTCAACTTTCTGTTCGTTTTCTTATTTTAATCTAATCATATTTTAAAGATATAAAAAAGCATATCTAGCAAACGAGTCTATCCATTCATAGGGGATCGCGTTTGGGCCCCTGGTCATGGTCCTTACACCCTTAAATGGTGTTTTCTAAGAGTCTCCTTCTTCTAAGCTTTTTTAATATAGTTGTTTCCTCCTTTGAGGCTAATTCTTATGAAATTTATCTAACTTTTCTTCCTTGGCCAAATCTTTGAGTGCTCTATCTAGATCCCAACAGTATTCTTTATCATGCCCATAGTCCTTATGAAACTCACACCATTTTTCCTTATGGTTATTTTTAGGCCTTTGTTTAAGAGATATTGGCTTGTCCATAACTATACAATCCTTTATCTTGATCAAGATCTCACTCCTAGAGAGAGTAAAGAGAGATTTTGTCTTGATGGTCTTCTCCTACTTGTCTTTATGTTCTTGCTTGTTTGACCTCTTCTCATTTCTCCTAGATTCTCCTAGGGAACGCTTGTTCCTCTCATGACGACCACAAACTTAATATATCGCTCCTTCAAGGCCTTAACCAATATAGTTGGAACCTCCATTATAGACTTCTCATGGAATCTTGCTTGCTTAACCTCGTTAGTGAAAGATGCCTGAGTCACGTCTAGTTTTAAGCCTTCAATGAAGAGGGTCTCTTGATTGAATCTCTCCATACAGTCAACTAGTAGCTTTCCATCTCTTTACATCAACATCATCAATTCTTTTGTGGATTTTGCCCCTCTTATGCCTAACAAAATGGTTGGTTAAACTATTGGAAAGATCTTCCAAGTCTCAATAGATCTTAGGGGTAGCTTGTTGTAGGCTACCCCTTCAAGGATAGGTTGAAAGCATCTACACAACATTGCCTCTAAAGGAGAGGCTTGCAGATAAATCCCATTTACATAGGCATCCAAGCGTTCTTAGGGGCATGTAGTTCCCTTATAAAAACTTACTTTTAACACCTTGATTCCTATAGAAGTTCTACACTCCAAATTGCACAATTAAAATTTCTTAAAGGGTAGATAACCACTGCTGGGGTGCATTGGTCATCGACTTCCCTTGTGCATTATTAGAAATGTTATGAAGAGACATGCTTAACAGTTCACTGTGGGTCTTCTTTATGTTCATACCCTTGATGAGATTTCTCCCTATTAGGCTTTTTATTCATGGATTTTTCTAGGTCAACCTTCTTCTGGTTCAAGATCTCTCTCAAGTCATCATCTTTCACCATCCACTACTTGGGATTCTTATTCTCAGCACCCCTTTCTTCTGGATCTTTCATGAAAAGGCCCTTTGTGTGTCTTAGAGATCCATATCCTGTCATTAGCGAACTATCTTTTAGAGACAAATTTCTCTGGATTTCTTTCGTAGTCAAGGGTATGTTTAATAATTTCATTGTAGGGGTTATTGTCGGATTGACTTTTTCTGTGATCACTTCACCTGTCATCCTCTGGACATTACCTCTTTCTTCAAACACATGAGCAAACTTAGGAGACCTATGTCCTCTAGAGGAGTTATATCTTCTTGGTTTGATGCATCCTTTACATTATGATCATTATTTCCTAAGGTTTTGTTTCTAGGATCTTGGTCCTTTAACCTCTGGTTTCTTTCCCATTCACACTATCGTTGGGTGGCATCTTGTTCAATTCAAGTCCCTACAAATGGTGTCAAATATTCTAGCATAGGATAAAATTTACTCTCCTTTTTCAAACCTGAACGAACTTACATCACTATTCAGGGATTTCTTAGATAGACACACACAAAAATTCCTAAAATAAGAGGGCTTTTCCCTCTTCAAGAGCCTCAGCGCTCAAGTTAGGTGAATTCAATAAGGGAATTACAATTAAAAGTTCTAGATTACTTGTAAAAATCTTACCCTTTGAGTTTGTCATGATTCTTTTATATAGGGATTGTCAAGCGATTCCCTTTAAAGAATTTAAGCAGGATTCCACGGCTTTTTAGATATAGATTTTGTTTTTAATTTTATTCAACTTCAAAGATTTTCATTGATACCAAAATATATATAAGAGACGTTCACCAAATCTCACATCATTTTCACAAATCATAGATGTTTAGAGTAAGGACCAAATTAGGGCCCGCAGGATTTTAGGTTAATCACATGATTACATTTTATGTACACTATCACTCGGTGATGACAACTGCCTAACACACCAATGGTGAAACAACATTATACTTGATTAGTTCATAATAGCTAATCTATACACAAAATTTTTCCTTTAAAAGAAAAATCCCTAAAAGGTTTTCGAAAGCATTGAAAACCAACAATATCTCAAATAAACTTAAAAAAGGAAAAAAAATACCCAACGTTGGGGTAATTTGTATGATCGTAGTTCGAATCCATGACCTAGAGCACGACATAATAGGAGAGGACCAGTGGAGTGTCATTTTGTCTCACACTAATCTACTCCAAACAATTCATATAATCATTGACATTAAAATATATGTTTGGCCCAAAGTGTAAAGTGGCAGCATGATCACTAATAAGGTCCATGTACAGCAACAAGCTTTGAAGCCCCAATGACTGCTACGCCCATAATCGTGCTAATAGGACTTTCTTAACATTTGCACCTTCTTTTTAGTATTAGAGGGACATAGTATATGTGATGTACATAAATTTATTCGTCATTGAGGGAGCTTTCCAACGATATATAAAGTCAAATCTGAGAAACAATAGAAAAGCAATGAGTCGAATAGCAAAACATGCATAGAAACCTATATTTCCTTACTCTTTAGCTCATAAATTGTTGCTTACTTATACAAAACTCATGAAACATGACCCATTGGAAACTAAATTCTATAAGTTTTAGAATAAATAAAGTAATCGGATCAATTAGACATTGAATGAGAAAGTTATGGACTAAACAAATTGAGGCCACCGCCCTGGCCATCCCTGCAGAATAATACATGCCCTAGTGACTATCGTTACCCCTGTCAACCTATAGCTAAGCGTGCCTGTGTTTCCAAAGCACAGATTTGTGCACATTTTGCATGGATGATTAAATCAAATGCCAAATCATCCTTTAAATCTAAAATTGATTTTTGATTAAAAAAAATAATTTTGATTTTTATTTCATTGATTTGATTTTGTCCTTTTCTTTGAAAAGTCATTTCTTAGCATAGTCTATTTCCTTCACTGTAAAAAAAGGGTCACTCCCTCTCATTAATTACCATCTCTCACTTAGAGGTCAAAACTCTATATATTTTACTCTACACCAACCATTACCTAAGAGAAACTCTGTCTCTTTCTCCCTATGCACTCTCTTCTACTTCTTCTTAATGAAAGTCATTTTTAAAGTAGCAAAGCTCTGGTAAAATCCCCACTCAAACTATTTTTAATTGAATTAGACATCATCCTACCCTGACACGCATGGAAGGAAGGAATCAAGTGCTTATTGCTTTGCTAGATGCCACTCTACCCAAGTCGAGGAAGGTCCTAAGGCCATAGACCAAAAACATTTACTTTTCTCACTAATAAAACCATACATACATGAAAGACACTTTGGCATGAAACTGAAAATTTAAAAATTTTAATAAATTTATTTCCAATAAAGGCTAGTTTTGAAGCAGTTGAACTAGTGGTAGTTTTCACCATCTATTTGATCATACCTTCATCCCTGCACCCATTCTCATGCTTTGTAATGATGGAGTCATTCTTAATAATCCATATTTGGGATGTCTGGGACAATAATTTCTAGAAAAAAATCCTTCTCCTTCTTGAAAATTAGATCATGTGTCCCTCATAGTCCTTTCCATTTAAGATTTAGTTAAAGAAAGGAACTTGGCATTCTTCTATGAGATTTTGGCTTCGTATATTTGCTTTAAAATGTGCTGGTCACTTTATAAAATTGAATTTCTAAGCCTAGCACATGACTCCGATGAACCCCCAGATTGTGAAAGTCGATCTGATGCACCCCTCAAAAAATGGATGGTTACATAGGAGAACCATTCAGGCTAGGGAGTCTTGGGCTAACCCCCATAGTACGATAATCATTGGTACCACTTTCAGTTAGTTGGTTGCCAGTGAATTTTGAACTAGGTTTATGTTTAGCTCAGTAATTGGACTATAGCCTAATTCTCAATGATAGTGGCATGGTTGATTTATTGATCTCTTCTTTTTAGGCTTTTAATGGGCTTTGGCTGAGTGCCTTTAGATATTATATGTACCACAATCACTTCTACGTGCAAGATTTTCCCTGCTGCAAACCCAAAGGCAAGGGGTTGATGCTAGCGGCATGTTACCGCCCGAGCTTTGCCACCAAATGCTTATTTTGAATTGGTTATCTACTTGAATTCTTCTCCAACTGATGTAGGGAACTCCCATTGATGTTTCTGTAAACCCTAGGGAAGGTTCATCCTCTTCTTAACTAGACTAGTCTATGGGTGCTTTGATTTTTCAACAGAACAAGTCAAATTGTAATGTAATAAATAGACTAGTCCAAAGACTAGGACCGAAGTCCTTATCTAGGAACCTAGATGAGTTCCTAGGTTACAATCAAGCCTAGTTGTTTGGTCTAGTTCTAGGCAGTAATGATTGTATGGTCCAACGGACAAGGCAGTAGCCGTAGTCTAGGAGCCCGACCGGGTTCCTAAGACAAAACAGACCCAGTTCTCTATTAAAGTAAGTATAACAGCCAGGATCTAGAACCTATTTTGCTCAACTTGAGGAAGATCTAACACGAAAGTACAAAAGAAACAGCAAATTTAATTAATAGAGTCGCCGGGGAATTTTAGGAAAACTTACAAACCAAATCTACTTTCTAAAACAAACCATAAACCAAAAATGGACTAAAAGGGATAGAAAGGTTCACTTTAGAAAGGTTTTTGAAAGGCCCCTAAGTCTCATAGTGTGGTTACCATCTAACTCCTTAGGCTCTAACCGAGAGTCCAGATTCAAGAGCGAATATATGTTACGATGGAGTGTATCACGACACTGCTCCTCATCATTGATGGTCTCCACTAATCAATATGGTGAATTAAACCTAATTACACTTGGAAAGCAAATAAATATGTCACATATTAGATAAATTAAATCAAATAATGGAAATCAAGAGTATAATGCCAGTCTAAGTATTTCAAAAAAATAATTCAAACCATTACAACGTGCGGAGATTAAACTAATTAAAGGTTACACTTTTACTAAACCTGGAAACCAAATTAACTAAGAGAAAGAAAGGATAGAGAATGATGGGTGGTTGAGGTTATGCCTCAGAATGACCTAGCTGATTTATCTAGGGACCTAGCTGATTCACCCGGCAACCCAGAAGAATGATGTCTCTAATGATTAACTAACTTCTCTCTCTCGATACTTTTGATATGTGGTGTGTTTCTCTCAACATTTTCTAGCCTCTATAACTCTAATTTCTGGTGTGTTTCTCTTTAATTGTTGATGTGTTCAACCCCTAGGGATAACCCTCCTTTTGTGGTGCTTAAAGGGATAATGAAGGTTGGTTTAGAGAAAGGAGATCTAATTTAACTCTTAATATGCTTAATCCAGAAAGGTTGCTGTTGAGTTATTATATTTAGTTTTGATGATAACAAATCCAAGTGTAAAAATTTGTCCTAGTAATGTTGCTCCAAACACGGTCTCCAAACAGGCCTAACTGGTGTTTGTGTTCTTTATTATACTAACTGGTTTGCTACATGTGAGAACAAGTCTTCAAAACAGGTTTTACTTGGTGATTCTATATTAAGTCAAGAACACCATCTCGACAGTTGATTGTAAGGCATGTTCCTGAACTCTAGCAATGGAAAGAACAACCCCAGCAAACAAGGTGGCCTTGGTGTTCACAGCAGCACCATAAATCTTGGACAAGATGACATTCAAAACAAGAAGTCTTGGGTATATAGGTTTTATTTATTTAGACTCTTGTTAATATGCCAATATTGAAAACATCATTTTAAACACCTCTTGAATCGGCATTTGCGCTAAGTGCTTCAGAACACCAGTTGCGAACAACCCTGCGAACAGGGTGCCTAGGGTGTTTCTGAACTGCAGTAGCCACACCCGGTTATCTTTGAAAATTTATTTTAGTTGGCTAAGATCTCCAGATTACTTTCCTTGAATTTCAAAACTGCTATTTCTCTGGAAAGGATATTTCTTGAAAATATTATGGGAGATTTTCGAAAATAAGTTTTGGGAGATTTGCCAAAACTTAAAGATTTCCTTTGACCATATTTTCGAATATGGTAAAGTTTCAAAAGCTGAAAATTTCTGGTTGCTTTTTTGAATCCACCTCACGGTTATGGGAAGATAAGGGTTATCTTTTAAGATATCAAATCCCTTATATTTTGGCAAAATTTTATCACTAGCCGTAGGAGAACATTTCCTGATTGAAAATCGTTTTCTATACTTAGCTGATTCTGTGGCTTATGACCGTTGGTTTTTGTGTTTAAAAACCTCAGCTTTTTCTCTCCCAGTAGACACACAACACACGAGAAAAGAGCAGATAGAAAACTCAGGTTGAATTTGCTTAAACACAGCTTTTTGAAAAATTCAGGAAAAATCAGAAAACACGGTCTACACTCAAAGATTCTTGAGCTTCATTCTGAAAAGCAAACCGTGACAAGCTGTGTTTGATTTTGAGTTTTCAAACCATTGGCATAATAGGATCTTCATTGTACCTTACATCTGCTTAGTAAGAAGCACCCCCTGTAAGGTGTTTGTAACCCTGATCTTGAATCAGAAAAGTGAGTGAGTGTGTCCTAGTCGTGTGGACTTGGACGTGTCTAATCTTGCGAAGGTTGGACGTGGTGTAACCTGTCTTTGGGAAGAAGGTTACGTGGTTGCAAGTTGTAACAAGGTGTGTTACATTTGTAACGTGTGAAGCCCGTTAGTGAAAGTGGTTAAATCCTACACGAGGTAGGTCGTGGTTTTTCACACCTCAGTTGGGCTAGAGGTGTTTTCCACGTAAAAATTGTGTGTGCTTTATTTTCGGCATTTATCTTGGTGATTTTCGCATCTGCAATAATTGAGGGCAAACAAGCTATCAGGGTGTTTGTCATTTGAGAACAACCTCTACTAGGGTGTTTGTTATTTACAACGCGAAAATCAGACACCACAATTCACCCCCCCTCTTGTGGTTGTATACTCACGAACTCAACAAGTGGTATCAGAGCGGGTTCTCTTACAAAAGGTTAACACCTTGAGAGATTCTGAAGATGAGTACCCCACAAGGAATTCTTGAAGGGCAATCCATTACTCGTCCACCCTATTTCAACGGCCAACATTATAGTTGGTGGAAGAATAGGATGGAGAACTATATTCAGGCAGAAGATTATGAATTATGGATGCTCATCAAGAACGGGCCCCTTGTTCCCACCAAGGTGCTTGAAGATGGTAAGAAGGTTTCCAAGGAATCCATAGAGTTTGATGCCGAGGACTACAAGAAAATGGAGAAAAATGCCAAGGCCAAAAAGCTTCTATATTTTGGCCTAGGACCCGATGAATACACTCGCATCTCTGAGTGTGAATCAGCCCAAGCTATCTGGAATGCTCTGCAAGTTGCTCATGAAGGTACGAGTCAAGTTAAACAATCTAGAATTGAGCTACTTATGCGACAATATGAGTTGTTTGATATGGGTGATCATGAAACTGTGATGGACATGTATACACGGTTCACCCACATCACGAACGAGTTAAAATCCCTGGGAAGATCTTTCACCACTGAAGAGTTGGTGAGGAAAATCCTCAGAATTTTACCTCGCACGTGGGAGGCCAAAGTAACAGCCATCCAAGAGGCTAAAGACATGAACAAGATCACCCTCGACGAGTTGATTGGTAATCTCCAGACCTATGAACTCCGAAAGAACTCACAGCAAAGAGAGGAGCAAAAGAAGGATCGTGGGCTTGCCTTGAAAGCACATGAGGACACTGACTCTGACCTTGAAGATGAAGAAATGGCCCTAATGTCCAGAAAATTCAAGAAATTCTTCAAAAAGGTCAAGGAAAACAACAAAAGAAAAGACTTCAGCAAGTCCAGAAACACCTCCAAAGAACAGCTCACAGGGTGTTTCAAGTGCGGCAAACCAGATCACTTAGTTAAAAATTGCCCTCTGCTTCGAGAAGATCAGACGCCCGAACACCCTCGAAAACAGGTTCGAAAACACCCTGTAAACAATTTGGGCAAGCGATTCTCGAAAGCTATGCTGGCTGCTTGGGGAGATTCCTCTGAGGATGAAGGAGAATCTGAAGCTGAAGAAGGAGTCGTAGCACTTATGGCACAAAATGATTCAGATTCAGATGATGAATCAACAATCAGCTTCCCAGATCTCAAGAACAAGGTACATGGTCTTAACAAAGCCACTTTAGAAGAACTTCTATATAATTTGATAGACACATGTGCTGATCTAAAAAGAGAAGTTCGTGACCTAGAGCTTGAAAATGAAATTCTTAAAAATGAAAAACTCGGTTTACATGAAAATGTTAATATACTCAAAGAAAACCTCTTTATAAAAGAAGGAGATTACTCTCGAATAGAGGAAAAACTCTTTGAGGTGGAAGGAATGGTTGAGTCCCTGCTCAAAGAGAACAAGGGTTTGCATGCTAATAAAGAAAAACTGGAAACCGAGCTTAGCACAAACAAACGCTGGAACAAATCTTCACAGGCCCTTGCTTGGTTAAACACTCACCACAGTCGAAACAAAAAGGGACTTGGGTATAAGCCTAAACGAACAGTTTACCCAATTCATAGAAAGTATGTGGGATTACCTGAAAACATTGTTTGCTTTCATTGTTGTAAAACTGGTCACTATCGATATTCTTGTCCTTTAAGAAAACATGCCAATGAAAAGAAAGAAAGGTATGTGAAACAAATCTGGATTAGAAAAGATGAGCTTTACATGTCTAAAGGAATGGGACCCAAGTGGATCTGGGTTCCCAAAACTAACCCGTGATTTGTTTTGCAGGCTGAAGTGAGAGAGAACAATCCCACAAACAACCCAGCAAACAGGGTAAGAAACACCCTGTCAAACAGATCAGAAAATAACCTTGAAAACAGGCAGCTGTGGTATGTTGATAATGGGTGTTCGCGGCACATGACTGGAGAAAGATCAAATTTTCTCTCACTTACAGCTTTGAATGGTGGGAGTGTAGCATTTGGAAACGACAAGTCTGGGACAATTGTCGGTATAGGTAATATTGGTAAAACTCTCTCCCATTCAATTGACAATGTGCACTTGGTTGATGGTTTAAAGCACAATTTGCTAAGTGTGTCCCAACTGTGTGACAAGAACAACCTAGTGGTGTTCTCACGAACACGTTGCTTGGTTGTGAATGACGACACAGGAGATGTTGTGTTGAGGGGGAAGCGATGTCAAAATGTTTATAAAGTCTGTATTTCCACTCTTCCCCAAAATAATCTGACTTGTTTAAATGCATTAAATGATGATATAATGCTATGGCACAAGAGACTAGGTCATGCAAGCCTATCTTTGTTAAACAAACTTGTTTCCAAAAATTTGGTTGTTGGACTAGCTTCCATCAAGTTTAATGATGACAAGGTATGTGAAGCTTGTGCAAAAGGCAAACAAGTCAGATCTTCTTTTAAATCGAAAAAATGTGTAAGCACTACTCGACCTCTAGAATTATTACACATTGATTTGTGTGGTCCCATGAGGGTAACCAGTAGAGGTGGGAAAAAGTATGTGCTTGTTGTAGTGGATGATTACTCTCGATTTACTTGGACCTTGTTTTTGGCATCCAAAGATGAAACGTTTGAGAATTTTATTGCCTTTCTCAAAAAGGTTGAAAAGAGAATAGGACACTCTTTAATTAGCTTGAGATTTGATCATAGAACTGAGTTTGAAAATGCAAGTTTTATCAACTATTGTAATGAACATGGTGTTGATCATAACTTCTCAGCTCCAAGAACACCCCAACAGAATGGGGTGGTTGAGCGCAAAAATCGCACCCTGGAAGACATGACCAGAATAATGCTTATTGCTAGTGGTCTTCCTAGGTATTTTTGAGCAGAAGCATTGAACCCCTCATGTTACATTATAAATAGATGCATGATCAGACCCATGTTGAATAAAACTCCTTATGAACTTTTCAAAGGCAGAAAACCCAATATTACGCACCTAAGGACATTTGGTTGTAGGTGTTTTGTGCATAATAATGGGAAGGATGCCTTAGGAAAGTTTGACCCTAGGAGTGATGAGGCAATATTCCTTGGCTATTCTTCTCACAGCAAGGCATACAAAGTCTTTAACAAAAGAACCTTGTGTGTTGAGGAAAGTGTGCATGTGCTTTTTAATGAATCTAACGTGTTGAGTGAGAATGATGCACAGGAAGATGAACTTGAATTAGGTCTTGTTCGAAAAGAAGTGTTGCTCCAAGATAAACGAGGTAAGAACACCATGGAGAAAACAACTCCTGAAGGTGTTCCTCAGAACAGCAGGCAAGGTGAACACCAAACAAGGGAAAACACCGCTGAACCCTGTTCGGAACTGTGTTCTTCAGGAATAGACTTACAAACATGTGCAGAAACAGGCTCGGGAGATGATCGTAAGCATTATGTTACGACTAGAGTAGAGCATGGGTCTGTGGATCCTCTTACCCCACGACCATGGAAGCACCATAGTTCGCACTCTCTTGATCAAATCTTGTCAGATATTAATACTGGAGTGCAAACTAGATCTAAGCTAAAGAATTTTTGTGCTTCCTATGCTTTTCTTTCTAACATTGAGCCAAAAAGTGTGAATGAAGCTCTTGCAGATTCAGATTGGATCACGGCTATGCAAGAAGAGCTTCATCAATTTGAGAGAAACAAAGTATGGCACCTTGTACCTAAACCTGCAGAGAGAACAATCATTGGAACCAAGTGGGTGTTCCGAAACAAACTGGATGAGTCAGGAACAGTCACTAGGAACAAGGCACGGCTGGTTGTACAAGGATACAATCAAGAAGAAGGGATCGATTATGAAGAAACCTTTGCACCAGTTGCTAGAATTGAGGCTATTCGAATCTTAATAGCCATTGCAGCTCATATGGAAATCAAGCTATATCAAATGGATGTTAAAAGTGCATTCCTAAACGGATACCTTAAAGAAGAGGTGTATGTCAAACAACCCCCTGGTTTTGAAAATGGTGATTTTCCAAATCATGTTTTTAAACTTGACAAGGCACTTTATGGTTTAAAACAAGCTCCAAGAGCTTGGTATGAACGGTTGTCAAGTTTTTTACTTGAAAATGATTTTAGAAGAGGCAAGGTAGACAATACCTTGTTTCTAAAATCTAAGGGGGAACATTTTTTGATTGTCCAAATATATGTTGATGATATTATATTTGGTGCAACTCATCATGATTTATGCAATGAATTTTCAAATATGATGAGGAGTGAGTTTGAGATGAGCATGATGGGTGAGCTTAATTTTTTCTTAGGCTTACAAATCAAGCAAACTCCAAACGGCACCATGATCCATCAGCAAAAGTATATCAAGGAGTTACTTAAGCGTTTTGGGATGGAGTCAGCCAAACCCATAGACACTCCTATTTCTCCTTCAACCAAGTTGGTTATGGATGATGGGAGTCCCTCAGTTGAGGAGAAACTCTATAGGGGTATGATTGGGTCACTCTTATACCTAACCGCTAGTAGACCTGATATTGTTTTTAGTGTTGGTTTATGTGCCCGTTTTCAGTCTAACCCTAAGGAAACTCATCTTAAGGCTGTTAAACGGATACTAAGGTATTTGAAACATACACCCAATTTAGCTTTATGGTATCCTAAAGGTTGCAATTTTGATCTTGTTGGATATGCTGACGCTGACTATGCTGGATTCCTAGTTGATAGAAAGAGTACCTCAGGTATGGCTCACTTTCTTGGACCTTGTTTGGTATCTTGGGCTACCAAGAAGCAACATTCAGTTGCCATGTCCACAGCAGAAGCTGAATATGTTGCAGCAGCTTCATGTTGTGCTCAACTGTTGTGGATAAGGCAACAGCTTAAGGACTTTTGTGTTGACATTGGATGCATTCCTATTTTTTGTGATAACACAAGTGCAATTAATATTGCCAAAAATCCATGTCAACATAAAAGAACAAAGCATATTGACATTCGACATCATTTCTTGAGAGATAATGTTGAAAAGGGTTTAATCTCTATGAATTTTTGCTCAACGGAAAATCAAATTGCTGATATATTCACTAAGGCACTAGCTAGAGACCAATTTGAGAGAAACAGACTGGAATTGGGGTTGGTGAAAACACCCTGAGAACACCTGTTCTCAGAGTTAGATCAAGCTGACAAAACACCCTATAATACCTGTTCTATCCACTTGTTTGCAATTATTGCTATCAAAACAGTGGTCTATGCTTAACAAATATGTGTAGTCTTGTGTGCTATTATGATTATTTATGAAGACTGCTGCCTTGGGAGATGGAGAAAGAGTATTCATGACAGACCTTGGAATGAGAGAAGCATGTTCAAGAACAGATGGCTCGAACAGGTATGCCTTGATTGTCATTAATGTATGCTGCCTGCTTAAATTCTAGGTGTTTCCTAGGTGGCCCTTCATAACGGGTAGGGAGTTTAAAAACCCCCTTTGCGTGTGTCTGTTTTCCCCGTCTTGCTCTCTCTCTCTCTCTCTCTCTCTCTCTCTCTCTGTTCTTGCTTTCAAACCCTAGCAAAACCCTCTAAACCCTAATCTCTCTCCTCTAGCAAACAATGGCTTCCAACAACACCTCTCACTCAAAAGCCCTCGTTCTTGCTTCCTCAATCCCTGCTCCTTCTCGCCCAATCTCGTACAAGCCTTTCAAATTCCTGAAAAGCTTGTCCCTAAAATCAGTGGGAATGGGGATGGATGATATTCCCTTTGAATGTCGAAGGGAATTGGTGTTCCTCGTAGGGGCAATTGCTTGTCCCATTTCAGTTGAGTCAGAGGGAACAAAGTCGGGGTCTCAAGAACAATTCTTGGAAACCCCTGAAGGGTTTAATTTTGAGCCCTGTTCTTCTGGGTTGTTCTCTGACACCGCGACAGAAACAGGGGCTGCCTCTGTCGAAGGTGTGTTTGTGGAGGATCTGCATGTCGACTTCCAAGGGAAGTCGAATGAGTCGTCAGAGGAGAGTCTAGAGAAGAATTCTCTCCCTGAGGCTGAAATCTCCCCTCCAGTCTTTCAAACTGAAGAGAAAAGGAAGAGGGTGAAAATCGTGACTAGGCGTAGCAGAACGCCAAGAACAAGGCCACAACCAAGGTCTCAACCCTCTCAAACTCCTCAATCCTCTAAGCCCTCTCGAAAATCTGCAAGGCTAGCGTTTCAATCCTCTCATCGTCCCTCCAAACCCTCTGCTCCTATCATCGAGGAGATTTCTTCTTCTTCTGAAGGGTTCTCGAGTTCTGACTCTGAGAACACCACCTTCAAACAGGGGACACCGGTGTTTTTCGAGTCCTCTAAAGAACAATCTCCTCCAAAACCCACTAATAAACCTGCTGTGAAACCCTCTCCTGCCAAAACACCCCTCAAGTGAAAGCCCAGAACAGCCCCCTACCAGAAATTAGCACCTCTGTTCCTGTCCTTAAACGCCCAAAGCAGTTCACTCCCTCTCCTATGTCGGACAAACATGCGCAGTTGTTGAACCGCAATGTCGTCAGGGGGAAGGTAGTGAATGTAAGCTTTTTCGAGGAACAGGGTCTGGGGGTGTTCTTGACCAAGCTTCGAGCCCAAGGCTGGCTTGAGTTGTTTGCAAACACCCAGCAAGGGTGTTCTGTGCCCGAGTTGGCTGAATTCTATGCCAACTGCTCTGTCACAAATGGGGTAGTGACAAGTGCTGTCAATGAGTGTCATTTCTCCTTTGATGAAGCCACCCTAAGTGATATTCTGGGCATCCCCTCTCGTGGATTTGCTGTGTATGTGAGGGAAGACAAAACTGCCCTGGAAACAGCCAGGCTCTTAGAGGTGTCCAAACGCCTTAGTCAAAAACAGGGCCTGAGAACACCCCTTTCGGTTAAGAAGGGTGAAATGACCTCCCTGCACCAACTACTGTTTATGTTCACTATCAAGAACATAATACCGCGAGGTCAAGGGCGAAACTCAGCAGATGCCTTCGATCAATGTCTGGTGGACCTACTGGATCGGGAGGAACCAGTAAACCTCCCTGCAATCATGATTCGCCACATAGAGCGAATTGCGAACACCACCCGGGCACATGATCTTGGCTATGGGTTTCTGTTGACAAGGGTGCTTGAGCACTTTGGGATAGTGCTCACACGAAGAGTGGCGGCCCAAATCATTGATGAGATTGGGATTGACACTCTCCTAGGGTGTGGCTATGAGGTTGGTGAAGGGTCAGTTTCCAAACAGGGACGTCGACCACCTCGACCACCTGTTTCTGGGCAACCTTCTGTCAAGGTTGAGGCTGTTCTTGAGGACAATGCTCGCTTCAAGGATGAGCTCTCAGCAGTCAAGGCTGCTCTTGCTGAGGAACGAGCTCCCTCGGCCAAACGCCATGAAGATCTCCTTGCACTTCTCTCCACTCTTGCCCCCAGCATTCCTCCTCTGCAAACGAAACCACCCCCTGCTCCCTGATTGTATAGGCTGCTCTCTAGTCTCCTCCTTTCTTAATTTCGTTTTTGGCATTGTATTTTTTAATGCAATATCTCATTATTAATGCTTCTTACCCCTTCTGCTACATACTTCTTTTCTTGCATTCATAATGTTGTTTATGCTTTTTAATGATGCCAAAAGGGGGAAGAAGAGTGTAACCCTCCTATTGACGAATGAACCTAGCATTGACTTAAGTGGACCTTGACTTACGTGGATCCCTATCAGCATTCAATTTTTTTTTTTTTTGGGTCAATATGGTCACTTGGTTTGTCATCATCAAAAAGGGGGAATTTGTTGAGTTATTATATTTAGTTTTGATGATAACAAATCCAAGTGTAAAAATTTATCCTAGTAATGTTGCTCCAAACACGGTCTCCAAACAGGCCTAACTGGTGTTTGTGTTCTTTATTATACTAACTGGTTTGCTACATGTGAGAACAAGTCTTCAAAACAGGTTTTACTTGATGATTCTATATTAAGTCAAGAACACCATCTCGACAGTTGATTGTAAGGCATGTTCCTGAACTCTAGCAATGGAAAGAACAACCCCAGCAAACAAGGTAGCCTTGGTGTTCACAGTAGCACCATAAATCTTGGACAAGATGACATTCAAAACAAGAAGTCTTGGGTATATAGGTTTTATTTATTTAGACTCTTGTTAATATGCCAATATTGAAAACATCATTTTAAACACCTCTTGAATCGGTATTTGCGCTAAGTGCTTCAGAACACCAGTTGCGAACAACCCTGCGAACAGGGTGCCTAGGGTGTTTCTGAACTGCAGTAGCCACACCCGGTTATCTTTGAAAATTTATTTTAGTTGGCTAAGATCTCCAGATTACTTTCCTTGAATTTCAAAACTGCTATTTCTCTGGAAAGGATATTTCTTGAAAATATTATGGGAGATTTTCGAAAATAAGTTTTGGGAGATTTGCCAAAACTTAAAGATTTCCTTTGACCATATTTTCGGATATGGTAAAGTTTCAAAAGCTGAAAATTTCTGGTTGCTTTTTTGAATCCACCTCACGGTTATGGGAAGATAAGGGTTATCTTTTAAGATATCAAATCCCTTATATTTTGGCAAAATTTTATCACTAGCCGTAGGAGAACATTTCCTGATTGAAAATCATTTTCTATACTTAGCTGATTCTGTGGATTATGACCGTTGGTTTTTGTGTTTAAAAACCTCAGCTTTTTCTCTCCCAGTAGACATATAACACACGAGAAAAGAGCAGATAGAAAACTCAGGTTGAATTTGCTTAAACTCAGCTTTTTGAAAAATTCAGGAAAAATCAGAAAACACGGTCTACACTCAAAGATTCTTGAGCTTAATTCTGAAAAGCAAACCGTGACAAGCTGTGTTTGATTTTGACTTTTCAAACCATTGGCATAATAGGATCTTCATTATACCTTACATCTGCTTAGTAAGAAGCACCCCCGTAAGGTGTTTGTAACCCTGATCCTGAATCAGAAAAGTGAGTGAGTGTGTCCTAGTCGTGTGGACTTGGACGTGTCTAATCTTGCGAAGGTTGGACGTGGTGTAACCTGTCTTTGGGAAGAAGGTTACGTGGTTGCAAGTTGTAACAAGGTGTGTTACATTTGTAACGTGTGAAGCCCGTTAGTGAAAGTGGTTAAATCCTACACGAGGTAGGTCGTGGTTTTTCACACCTCAGTTGGGCTAGAGGTGTTTTCCACGTAAAAATTGTGTGTGCTTTATTTTCCGCATTTATCTTGGTGATTTTCGCATCTGCAATAATTGAGAACACCCCGTGCAAACAAGCTATCAGGGTGTTTGTCATTTGAGAACAACCTCTACTAGGGTGTTTGTTATTTACAACGCGAAAATCAGACACCACAATTCACCCCCCTCTTGTGGTTGTATACTCACGAACTCAACAGTTGCACCAATTCAAACAACTATAATAGAGTGGAGACGAAGACTGAAAAGCTGATTAGGATCTTTCGACTAGGTATCTGGCTTGATTCCTGGCCGGTTCAGGCCAAAACCCAGCTAAGTTTGTGGACAATGCTAAAAGTACAATTTGTTTTAGCTATAACTTTTTCATTTGATAGCGATTTCAAGTGATTCTTTTTCTCCCTAAAAATATTGTTGAGTTTGTTTTATAATACTAATAATTTAATAATTTTTGGATTCGTATATCAGAAGATACAAGTAAAATAGTGAACATGTGTCATTTTCAAAGCAAGCCCGATATTCAACTTATATCTTTTTCGTTGTTTATCTGATTTTAGTGTATGATTTTGTGCACCCTCGAATGGGGTAAAATGAATAATAAATCTCCATTAGACACCAAACACCATCAATTTGGGCCTATTTGGGCTTTTGGGTTCTTTTAGCCTTTGCTAGGCATCTTTGCATTTGGGTGTGTGGGTTAAGGGATGCTGGAATATTTTAAAGCTCTTCATGTTCAATGTCCAGGAGTCTTCGAGTTGTGTTCCATTGGTTTATAGTCATCGGGCATTTTATAAAAAAAAAAGATATTTTTTAGGTGTATACAGTTAAACTCCCACTTTAAATAAGCCTGAGTAAGGTAAAGGTCAAGTTAGATCGCATTTGTGGTTATCTGTTTAGTGCTTCGTTTAAACTTTCATATGTGTAGTGATTTTAAATTATTGACCTTTTATCGGTCCAAAGGATCTTTTATCAGTCTCTCAGTTCTGAATTTTTAACCTTTCGTCAATTTAGAAGACCCTTTGCCGGTCTAGTGAACCTTTTGTGGGTCAAAGAAGTTCTGAATTATTGACCTTTTATCGGTATAGCGGCCAGTTCTCCAGTCTAGCAGACTCTTTCTTGGTCTAGTATATCTTGAATTTAACCTTTTATCAATCTCTAGCGGACCTTTCGTTGGTCTAGCGGACCTTTTTCCGGTCTACTGGACCTTTTGCTAGCCTACTGAGTCCTCATGTGAACCTTTCAACAATGCAACAAATCTTTCACCAGTCTAGTGGACCCTTTAGAGCTATGGCAAATCCTGGTGTTAACGTTCTGCCAGACTAGTGGGCCTGTTGCCAATCCAGCAAATTCTAAAATGGTGCCATGAGAGCCTGAAGACCTATAGCCAAATTCCCGAGAAATTGGTGGTGTATGAGCTTGAAGGCCTGTAGGAAGATCCTTATGAACTTGGTAGGTTATAAGCCTAAAGACCTATAGGCAGATCCCTATGAACTTGGTGGTGCAAGAGTCTAAATACTTGCATATCGATCCTCATGAACTTGGTGGGATAGGAAGCTAAAGACTAATAGCCAAATCCTTGGGAGCTTGTCATTAGTGAGGTGTTGAGATCTCAAATCTCCAAGTTTGATATTTTTGTTGCTCAAGCATTAATGTCATCTCTTTTTGATGAGAGCCTACTGAACATTAAAATGTCCTAGATATTAAGGCATTCTTTTATGCTAAGATAAAGAGGATGAGGTGTACTATGTGGCTAAAACCTCTTGAGCTTTGTTACTTGATAATTTAAAGTTATAAGGATCAGGGTGAATTGCCTATATAAGAGCAATCATGTTTGTGTGAGACTCTCATGGATCTCTCACTTTGACTGAGCCTAATTAAAGCGAGGGTCAAAGTGTTGTTGTTAATGTAGATTAACAGCTGACCAGGGTTTTGTTCCCTTCCTATAAGGTTACTATTATGCCCAAATACGCACCTCTTTGATCGAAGGTTCACAAGTGATCAAGGTAGAGGGCAGGCTAGTAAATAGGCTACAGATATATGTATAGAAGGAAGTGGACTTCCTAGCATAAGTGAGATTATGCTTATGTGATGACTATGTAGACTCAAATTGTGTTGACTATGAAGACATATGATGACCTAACCTTGTATGCATGTGGCCGAAGGTCTCATATTAAGTTTGGTGTCCGTTAGATTAGGCCTGATTAATATATAAGTAATTGATGGGTCAGGTACGGTGATGCTTTGTGGTACAAGCTGTAACATATTCTTGGATGATGGATAGAACGTTAAGTGACTACTTGGTTAGGCCAAGTCATAAGGTATAAGTTACCCAAGATAGATAATCTTTCCTTTTCATGAAGGAGTAACCTTCAATTTTCATTGAAGTTCTATTGTTCTGAGTAAGCTCTGCATTTCTGTTCATTATAATAGAAGCCTTAGATGTGTAGGGATATGACCAATAAAGATCCTTTTACTGGTGTTGCTTAGAGCAGCCGCTAGCTTCGTATGAAGAATATGGGATCAGGTCAGTCTTAGTACTAGAGTAAGACCACATAGCTTAAAGGCCGCCTCCAGGAGAAGTTTTAAAGGCATGCCTTAGGATTAGGGTACCGAAGGAAGGGAATCAACGTGAAGGCTAAAAAAATCCTTATGAAATCTCCAAGTGTGCATAGGTGATGAGGTTAGTGTGGATCAGCAATTTTGTCTTTCTTTATTCTTCTTTTTCTTTTGAACTTTTTTTTCTTTTTTTTCTGCTCCCCTTTTCTTATTTCTCTTTGGATGGAATCCTTTGGTCTGAATTCTCTTTTTTGTTTGCTAATTTTATCACCTATAACAGACTCCCACTCCTAAATTTGGTCAGATGTGGTTATGAAAGAATTAGGCCCTTTGAAGGCTCAAAGGGGTTCGAATTGGTAACTTTTTCAATTTGATGAAGGAATAATATAGGTTGTCAAACAAGGCCTCCTATGCTAGGCATGTACTTGAAAACTGCTTGACTTATTGCAAGATAATTTCTTATCTATTCCGTTTCAAGATGATAGATTAAAATTCTTAATCTTTTTTATTTTATTTCTTTCCCTCCCCTTTTGCCTAGATTGCCTTGTGAGTTTTCAAACTAATCACTCCTTTTTTCTTTTCATTCTTTTTAACCTTGGATTCATCGTTAGACATAAGCATTCTATAAAAAAGAATATAAGAATATGTAAAAGAAGTAACTATGCTCAAGGTCTGTCATGTCGAGGCATTTTAAGCTAAGTACCGTATCCTCTGAATTCAACAGAACTCAAGGCCTATTGTGTGGAGGCATTTTAGACTTGTATTTAACTATGCTCGTTATATAAATAGATGGACATTTCGCTTTGGTGGTCTCAAAGGACTAGAATGCTATCATGCAAACCAAGTGGGTTGTTGTCCTCGTGGGGTGTTTGAGCACAGGTGATTTTAATAGGGGTGTATTCGGTGGAGCAATCTAGAGCATGCACCTTCTTGCTTATGGAGCCATTATTTTTCTTATTCCTATTCTGATTCTTTCCCTTCCAATTCTTAATAGGTTTTATAGGTGTTTCTCTAGCAAGCTCTTTCTGCCAGCATTCTTTAATGTTGTGAATTTTTCAAATGGTGAAAACTTTAGATGTTGTTTGTATGTGGGTTGAAGGTTTCTAATAAATAACCTCACTTGATTAACCTCTAAGGGCTGATCCACGATACGGACAGCCTTTGCCCTCTATCAAGTGAGGAAGTCAAAAAGGTCTTCCTTTTCCTCTTGCTTTATTAATTCTAAGTCCCTAAGTGTAGTTAGTAGGTCAACATTGTATGAATACTAACATAAGAATTCCTTACAAAGATTATCTGAACTTACTACTTTTCATGGGTCTATGATATTATGCCACCTCCTTATATCCTTGTTAAAATTCTAGGGAACAATGAGGTGATAGATATCCCTATCAATTTCTTTCATAGTCATAGCACTAATGAAATTTCTCATGTGATGGCAAGGGCTTTCAGTCTTGTAGAATTTAATATCTGGCATGGTGAATGTTAGGGGTAATTTTTCTTTTGGAATTGTAGTGAATCCTGCATAATCAATGGAATAGTTGTTATGATCTAGTCGTGGATTGGTTCTCGGGGTATACTTGCCCCCTGCGTCTTCTCTTTCATTCTTCCTCTTCTTTCTTCTGGCCATTATATTTTCCATTCATTGTATGGACCTTTACCATCTTTTCTTGAGGTGCCCTTCATGAGAGTTTGGAGCGTAGTGGCCATCAGTTCCATCTTTTTTTCACTTTCATCCATCTTGGCTTGCATTCTGTTTAACATTTTCATAAGCTGAGCAATTTCGTTCCTACTTGCCATCGGGATAGTAAAGGATTGGACTTTTACATTGACTTTGATTTTGATTTTGAGCTTCTAGGCTGAGTTCTGATTTTGATTTTGAGCTTCTAGGCTGAGTTTTCCCAAGTTATTCTCGAGATAGGAACCTCTTAGTTCATGGGTTTCACTCGTACTCTTTCTTATGAAGGGCAAATTGTGTTGGATACAAAGTAAAGGACATAGTTAATGACTTGTCATCTAATAAGAAAGAAGCAATGGCTTGGTGGGCTTGAAAGTTTATGCTGTGATGAGAATAAATAGGGATAAAATGCTAAAATAGGGTCTCATCCTGGATTGGGTCCTAAGTTGGGCTTAGAGAGCTGACGCATAGGCGTAAGTTGGATCTAAGTCTATCCTATATGAATGCTGGACCTATACTAGGCCCTAGCTCAGCTTTGGTTTTTTTTGCCTATAATGGGCTAGGTTAAGCACATAGGTAAATCTTGTTATACTCATGCTTGGATCTGAGACCTAGGTAATATATGTGAGATGCATGACCTTTATGAACTTATGGATTAAATATCTAGATTTCAATCGAGCTTATGCATTATGAATATAATGCATGATTAGATGCAACCTAGAATGAACTTAGGCTCTAAAGGTCTAATGGACCGCATTATGCACTTTAGGCCCAAATGGACTCATGGACTTTACACGGTGAATCCATACAATGTATGACTCTTTAGATATAGAAAGCCCACAATTGATGTGTTAAGACTCAAAATGAACCATTCTGACCCATACACTGACACCTACTACTAGGAGCCTGGCGTGCTAACTTCAGGCTATGGATGTAGGCCTAACACGAACTCAAAACAACCAAACTGAAGTAGATCTCCCTACCAAAATCTCAATCGGTCCTTATAGCCTAGACATAGGAACCCGGCTAAGTCTCGCCCCACTCTTTTTTTGCTTGACTATGACTACTATTGATTAATGACCTAGACTAATGATCTTGTCCCCCATATTATGGTACGCAAGGGCTAGAAACAATTTCTACTGGTCCTATTCTGATGCATGACCACAATACTTGGACTTGACCTAATCTAAGAGGTCTAAATCCTTATCACGCTTCTGATGGGGGCCCTACACTAATATTACCCTAACTCGGGCCCCTATACATAATGGTGATATTATGTACCCTAAAATATCAATACATAGGTCTTTAGGTATGGGTCACTTTAGACAGTCAATTAGAATTCTAACCAATCATAGAATCATGCATGCACACGAATTCCAACCTAATCCAAAGTTCTATGTTATAAGTGTTTTAGGTAAGGTTTAGAAGAGTCTTCTTACGACTGAAATGCTTTGTACATGACCCAAGTGGTGTGTGGTGAAATTGGAACATTCCGGTTGCTTTCCATATCATGTAGACCAAGCAAGTATATTGCGATTAGGTGAAATAGTTGCTTGCTCAATTGAAAGTCTAATAGACTACCAAGTTAACCAACTATTTTTCCCAAGAAGTAGTAACGTGGCTTAACCTAGAGATGTTATTAATCGTGTTAGGGCAACACTTGTAATGCAAGAATGTCTAATGCAATTATAACTAAAAATAATTTCCCTCATTGAATTTCAAATCTCACCCTCTTTGTTAAAAACGAAAAAAAAAAAAAAATGTCCCCAGTGGAGTCATCACATTAAGGGCCATGACCTGGAGTTCCAACCCCTGGTAAAGTTCCCTATGAATGGTTGAACTTGCTTGCTAGGTGATCAGATTTAAATCTGATTTTTATTTTTGAGCAAAATGGCTAAAGTGCAACAAAATAAATGAAATGGTCCAAAGATCTGGACCATCATCCTATGTAGGAACCTAGCCAGGCTCCTGGGCCAAAACCAAGTCCTCTTCTCTAGTCTCACTCTAGGCAATAATGACTCTGTGGTCCAAGGGACTGGGCAGTACCCCTAATCTAGGAACTTAACTAGGTTCTTAAGCCATAACTAACGAAATTCTTCATTCCAATCAATATTACGATCAGGATCCAAAACATATTCTACCCAGTTTGAGGAAGATCCAATAGAACATTACACAAGAACTGCAAATTTAATTAATAAAGTCGCCAGTTAGTTTTAAGAGAACTTATAAACCAAATCTACTTTCTAAAATGAAACATAAACTGAAAGGGATACTGAAAGGACTAAAAGGTTTAATAAAATAATTCGAACCACTACAATGGACCGGGATTGAACTAATTAAATGTTACATCTTTATTAACCCTGAAAATCAAATAAACCCAGAGAAAGAAACGATAGAGAATGAGGGGACATTTAGGTGTTGCCCTTAGAATGATGTTCTCTTTAACGATTAACCAATTTCTCTCTCTGTCAATGCTCTCTGTGTGTGATGTGTTTCTCCCAAGATTTTTTGGTCTCTTCCTCTTTAATTTTTGGTGCTCTTGAATTTCTAATGTGTTCAACCATTGAGGCTAGCCCTCTTTTATGGTGTTTAAAGGGATAATACGAGTTGGTTTAGAAAAAGGAGATCCAATTCAACTATTGACAGGCTTAATTTGGACATTAGCATCAATTTAGATAAAACTTGTTTTGGCCATAACTTTCTCATTCTACCTCTATTTTGATTGATTCTTTTTTTTCCTAAAATCTTATTGAGTCTATTTTATAATGGCACTAATTTCATATTTTTTGGATAATTATAGAAGAATATATAATCAAAATAATGAATATGTGTCATTTTCAGTGCAAGTCCCAATATTCAACTTATATCTTTTCCATCAGTTATTGGATTTTGATGTATAATATGTCATCAATTTGGGCCTATTTGGGCTTTTTGTTTCTTTTAGCCTTTGGTGGGCATCTTTGGGTTTGGATGTGTGGGTTAAGGGATGTTGGCACATTTTGAAATTCTTCATTTTCAATATCTGGAGTTGCCCAAGTCTTATTTGATCAGTTTATCATTACCGTTCATTTTATAAAAAGAAGACATATTTTAGGTGTTGACAACCTCCAAGACATTCTCTTTTCCTCTTCTTCCCCCACTAGAAAGGTAAACCTTCCTCTATCTTTCTTTTCTTTTTTCCCTTGTACAAAAAGGCCAACCTTACCTCTTGTTTCTTTCTCTTTCTCTCCCCCTATTTCTTTCTTTAGTTTTGTTGGCAAAAATTTGCCAAAATAATTTGTCAAAATACCAAAAAACCAAAACATCTTGCCCTTTTCTGTCAAAAATATTTTAGGAAAGGGCCCCAAACATAAGTTTTTCCAGACTTAACTCCTCTAACATGACTCTTGTTCTTATTTGATTCTCCTTGATTATTTTTATTTTTTTTTACATATATTACCTTGTAGAACTATATAATTAATCTAGGCGTTCACTAAAGATTGCTGGCTTCTTTTATTACTTTCTTAGCATGTGACATGACTAATCCATAAGATCATCAAAAATTATGTCTTTAATGTGATAATCACCATAAGATAAATAGTTAGATCAAACTAGACGTTGCATGAAATTTAGAGATTGTGTCTTTCCTTCGAATCCTTGGGGACGCCACAGTGAATGGGCGATATAGGTGGTCGTACTTATGCCCCAACCATCGAGCATACTTTTACCAACAAACTGAACTCTTGACTAGTTGCCTTAGAGTTAGGCCAATCTCCATCTGGGATCATAGAGAGCGTTCTCTTGAAATCATTTCAAAAGGGTTGTCATATTTTTGTTGAATATGGTGGAGACTCTACTCACGTTTACATAGCTCAAACTTTCCTACCAAAATCCCAAAAAAAATTAAAAATAGAATGATCACATAGTAAAGGCATGATCGAGGCCTTTGGGTTGCAATAACATCCGGGAGATGACTCAAACACAAGCTAATTGAGAGAGGCATGGTGTTATCAGCATATCTATCTAATCTAATTTTAGTGGATGTCTCAACTGTGTTGTAGCTGTGATTTTCCACCTCATTGAAGAGGGGTTTTTCACATTAAATTGATTAGTGTTCTTTCTCTTTGTGAAGATTTGGGTAATTGGCTCCCCTAATCAGGGAGCCAGGTGCTCATATTTATAAATAGATGATACATATTTAATTACATAATCGCCCTTCATCCTCTATTACATCCCCTCAATCTGTACAAGAGAGGAACGAATGGACAGATTGTCTTTCAAAAAGGAAAACTGACGAGAAGACAACCCCTTAGTGAAAATATCAACTAACTGAAACTGCATAGGTACATAGCGAACGACGAGATCGCCATGCGCGACACGCTCCTGAATGAAATGGTAGTCAACGGCAATGTGCTTGCTGCGCTCATGATGAATAGGATTAGCAGTAAGGTATGTGCAGCTAATGTTGTCACACAACACCATAGTGGGAGCCGAGAGGATAATCCCAAGATCATGGAGCAATTTGCAGATCCAAATGGTCTCCACTACAGCATAAGCAACTACACGATATTCAACTTCATTAGATGATTTAGACACCATGGGTTGCTTCTTTGAGCGCCAAGCAATGAGATTAGGTCCGAAGAAGGTGGCATAGCCAGTAGTAGAGCAACAAGTATTCTTGCAGCCAGCCCAATCAGCATCAGAATATGCCATAATAATGAAAGAGGTAACAGCTAGATGAAGCAACAGACCATCATGTAATGTGCCCTGCAAGTACCTGAAAATGTGCTTGACAGCAGAGAGGTGAGTAGTGTGGGGGGCATGCATGAGTTGGGAAACTACATGAACTGCATATGCAATATCAGGTCGAGTTATAGTCAAATATTGAAGAGCACCTACCATGCTTCTGTACTCAGTTAGGTCTGCAAAGAAATCACTATCTGTGAGGGTGAGGGTCATTCTACTAACGATTGGTGTACGGACAGGTTTGTAGGTATGGAGGTGAAATTTATGGAGGAGGTCGGTGGTGTATTTATGCTGAGAGAGAAACAAACCTTTACGAGAACCGGAAACCTGTACACCCGGGAAGTAATGAAGATCACCCAGATCCTTCATGACAAACTGATGAGACAAGACCTCAATGAACAAGAAAAGAAGACTGGAAGAACTGCCCGTCAGGATAATGTCATCAACATATAAGAGAAGGATCAGGATATGGTGAGAAGAGTGAACAATAAACATGGAGGGGTCAAACTGACTGTCGATAAAGCCATGTGTGAGAAGGAAGCTTCTAAAACGATAAAACCAAGCTTTAAGAGCCTGTTTCAACCCATAGATAGCCTTTTTGAGGCGACACACATGGTGAGGATAACGAGGATCAACAAAACCAGGAGGTTGACGCACAAAGACTCGCTCTGTAAGAAATCCATGAAGAAAGGCATTCCTAACATCAAGTTGACGAAAAGGCCAATTGTGTGTGACAGCAATGGAAAGGATAAGACGAATAGTAGTGGGGCGAATAACAGGAGAAAAGGTTTCATGAAAATCAATACCTACCTGTTGGTGATTGCTTATAGCAAGCAACCGTGCTTTATAGCATTTAACTGCACCATGTAAATGATATTTAATCTTATAAATCCACTTGCTGGCAACAAGGTTTTAAGAAAGCGTATAAGGTACAAGATCCCAAGTATCATTGGAAATGAGAGCTTCATACTCATCAGTTATGACCGTTTTCTACTTGGGATGTGAAAAAGCCTATCGAAAAGACGTAGGCTCCGACTCGAGACAGTCAACAGATGCTGACAAAGAGAGAATCCACTTAGGTTTGTAAACACCAGTCTTAGATCTAGTCTGCATGGGGTGAACATTGCCAATGGAAGGAGGCGGAGAACTCATAGAGGAAATCTATTTCATGTAGCTTGGCAAGGAAATTTTGGGGCACAGACACAGTGGGGACCATACTTGAGCGCGACGTCAATAAACTAGACATGACAGAGGGCGAAACAGGTCCGGATTGGGTTTGACGCAGACGGGAACTCTCAGGAGACACATGGGATGACACAAACGGCGAAGACACAAGCGGAGAGGGACTAGACGTAACCAAAGGAGACGCGGGAGAAGAAGGCAAGGATGTGAAAGGCTCACAAGAACTGGGAACAGCTACAAGAACAGGGATAAATGCAGGCATAGATAGAGAAACAGAAGAAGGAAAGGCAGCCGTAGGGGTGAGAGAGAGAATATCCTCCACGAGATGATGGGGGTCCTGTGGCAACGACGTAGTAGATGCAACCAAAAGGGGATAGGGAAAAACAGTTTCATGAAAACATACATGATGGCTAGTATAAATCTTTCCTGTGGTGGGACCAAAACATCTGTAACCTTTATATTGATGGGCACACCCAAGAAAAACACACCGAATAGACCTTGGTTAGAGTTTATCTGAAGAAGATTGTTGTGTTATTATATTTAGTTTTGATGATAACAAATCCAAGTGTAAAAATCTGTCCAAGTAATGTTGCTCCGAACACGATCTCCAAACAGGCCTAACTGGTGTTTGTGATCTTTATTGTATTAACTGGTTTGCTACATGTGAGAATGTCTTCTAAACAGGTTTTACTTGGTGATTCTATATTAAGTCAAGAACACCAACTCGACAGTTGATTGTAAAGCGTGTTCCTGAACTCTAGCAATGCAAAGAACAACCCTAGCAAACAAGGTGGCCTTGGTGTTCACAGCAACTCCACAAATCTCGGACAAGATGACTGGTTCAAAACAAGAAGTCTTGGGTATATAGGTTTTATTCAATTAGACTCTTGTCAATATGCCAATATTGAAAAGATCATTTTTAAACACTTCTTGAATCGGTACTTGCGCTAAGTGCTTCAGAACACCAGTTGCGAACAACCCTGCAAACAGGGTGCCTAGGGTGTTTCTGAACTGCAGTGGCCATACCCGATTATTTTTGAAAAATTCATTTTGGTTGGCCAAGATCTCTAGAATACTTTCCTTGAATTTCAAAACTGCTATTTCTCTGGAAAGGATATTTCCTGAAAATATTTTGGGAGAATTTCGAAAATAAGTTTTGGAGATTTGCCAAAACTTAAAGGGAAAAATTTCCTTTGACTATTAATTCGGATTTGGTAAAAGCTGAAAATCTCTTTAAACCTCTTCACGGTTATAGGAAGATAAGGGTTATCTTTTAAGATAACAAAATCCCTTATATTTTGGGATAAATTAATCATCAGCCGTTGGATAATTTTACAAAACAATTTCCATACTTAGCTGATTCTGTGGTTTATGACCGTTGGTTTTTTTGTTTAAAAGCCTCAGCTTTTTCTCTCCCAGCACATACACACAGACAGATATGTACAGATATTCAAAACACTCGAAAAATAGAGAGATAGAAAACTCGGTTTGAACTTGCATAAACACAGCCTTTTGAAAAATCCAGGAAAATCAGAAAACTCGGTTTACACACAAAGATTCTTGAGCTTCATTCTGAAAAGCAAACCGTGACAAGCTGTGTTTGATTTTGAGTTTTCATACCATTGGTATAATAGGATCTTCATTGTACCTTACATCTGCTTAGTGAGAAGCACCCTCTGTAAGGCGTTTGTAACCCTGATCTTGAATCAGAAAAGTGAGTGAGTGTGTCCTAGTCGTGTGGACTTGGACGTGTCTAATCTTGCAAAGGTTGGACGTGGTGTAACCTGTCTTTGGGAAGAAGGTTACGTGGTTGCAAGTTGTAACAAGGTGTGTTACATTTGTAACGTGTGAAGCCCGTTAGTGAAAGTGGTTAAATCCTACACGAGGTAGGTCGTGGTTTTTCACACCTCAGTTGGGCTAGAGGTGTTTTCCACGTAAAAATTGTGTGTGCTTTATTTTCCGCATCTATCTTGGTGATTTTCGCCTCTGCAATATTTGAGAACACCCCGTGCAAACAAGCTATCAGGGTGTTGTCACTTGAGAACAACCTCTGTGAGGGTGTTTGTTATATACAACGCGAAAATCAGATACCACAATTCACCCCCCCTCTTGTGGTTGGATACTCACGAACTCAACAAGTGGTATCAGAGCGGGTTCTCTTACAAAAGGTTAACACCTTGAGAGATTCTGAAGATGAGTACCCACAAGGAATTCTTGAAGGGCAATCCATTACTCGTCCACCCTATTTCAACGGCCAACATTATAGTTGGTGGAAGAATAGGATGGAGAACTATATTCAGGCAAAAGATTATGAATTGTGGATGCTCATCAAGAACGGGCCCCTTGTTCCCACCAAGGTGCTTGAAGATGGTAAGAAGGTTCCCAAGGAATCCATAGAATTTGATACCGAGGACTACAGGAAAATGGAGAAAAATGCCAAAGCCAAAAAGCTTCTATATTTTAGCCTAGGACCCGATGAATACACTCGCATCTCTGAGTGTGAATCAGCCCAAGCTATTTGTAATGCTCTGCAAGTTGCTCATGAAGGTACGAGTCAAGTTAAACAATCTAGAATTGAGCTACTTATGCGACAATATGAGTTGTTCGATATGGGTGATCATGAAACTGTGATGGACATGTATACACGGTTCACCCACATCACGAACGAGTTAAAATCCTGGGAAGATCTTTCACCACTGAAGAGTTGGTGAGGAAAATCCTCAGAATTTTACCTCGCACGTGGGAGGCCAAAGTAACAGCCATCCAAGAGGCTAAAGACATGAACCAGATCACCCTCGACGAGTTGATTGGTAATCTCCAGACCTATGAACTCCGAAAGAACTCACAGCAAATAGAGGGGCAAAAGAAGGATCGTGGGCTTGCCTTGAAAGCAGATGAGGACACTGACTCTGACCTTGAAGATGAAGAAATGGCCCTAATGTCCAGAAAATTCAAGAAATTCTTCAAAAAGGTCAAGGAAAACAACAAAAGAAAAGACTTTAGCAAATCCAGAAACACCTCCAAAGAACAGCTCACGGGGTGTTTCAAGCGCGGCAAACCAGATCACTTAGTCAAGAATTGCCCTCTGCTTCGAGAAGATCAAATGCCTGAACACCCTCGAAAACAGGGTCGAAAACACCCTATAAACAATCTGGCAGGCGATTCTCGAAAGCTATGCTGGCTGCTTGGGGAGATTCCTCTAAGGATGAAGGAGAATCTGAAGCTGAAGAAGGAGTCGTAGCACTTATGGCACAAAGTGATTCAGATTCAGATGATGAATCAACAATCAGCTTCTCAGATCTCAAGAACAAGGTACATGGTCTTAACAAAGCCACTTTAGAAGAACTTCTATATAATTTGATAGACACATGTGCTGATCTAAAAAGAGAAGTTCGTGACCTAGAGCTTGAAAATGAAATTCTTAAAAATGAAAAACTCGGTTTACATGAAAATGTTAATATGCTCAAAGAAAACCTCTTTATAAAAGAAGGAGATTACTCTCGAATAGAGGAAAAACTCTTTGAGGTGGAAGGAATGGTTGAGTCCCTGCTCAAAGAGAACAAGGGTTTGCATGCTAACAAAGAAAAACTGGAAACCGAGCTTAGCACAAACAAACGATGGAACAAATCTTCACAGGCCCTTGCTTGGTTAAACACTCACCACAGTCGAAACAGAAAGGGACTTGGGTATAAGCCTAAACGAACAGTTTACCCAATTCATAGGAAGTATGTGGGATTACCTGAAAACATTGTTTGCTTTCATTGTGGTAAAACTGGTCACTATCGATATTCTTGTCCTTTAAGAAAACATGCCAATGAAAAGAATGAAAGGTATGTGAAACAAATCTGGGTTAGAAAAGATGAGCTTTACATGTCTAAAGGAATGGGACCCAAGTGGATCTGGGTTCCCAAAACTAACCCGTGATTTGTTTTGCAGGCTGAAGTGAGAGAGAACAATCCCACAAACAACCCAGCAAACAGGGTAAGAAACACCCTGTCAAACAGATCAGAAAACAACCTTGAAAACAGGCAGCTGTGGTATGTTGATAGTGGGTGTTCGCGGCACATGACTGGAGAAAGATCAAATTTTCTCTCACTTACAGCTTTGAATGGTGGGAGTGTAGCATTTGGAAACGGCAAGTCTAGGACAATTGTCGGTATAGGTAATATTGGTAAAACTCTCTCCCACTCAATTGATAATGTGCACTTGGTTGATGGTTTAAAGCACAATTTGCTAAGTGTGTCCCAACTGTGTGACAAGAACAACCTAGTGGTGTTTTCACGAACACGTTGCTTGGTTGTAAATGACGACACAGGAGATGTTGTGTTGAGGGGGAAGCGATGTCAAAATGTTTATAAAGTTTGTATTTCCACTCTTCCCCAAAATAATCTGACTTGTTTAAATGCATTAAATGATGATATAATGCTATGGCACAAGAGACTAGGTCATGCAAGCTTATCCTTGTTAAACAAACTTGTTTCAAAAGACCTAGTTATTGGACTACCTTCCATCAAATTTAATGATGACAAGGTATGTGAAGCTTGTGCAAAAGGTAAACAAGTCAGATCTTCTTTTAAATCGAAAAGGTGTGTAAGCACTACTCGACCTCTAGAATTGCTACACATTGATTTGTGTGGTCCCATGAGGATAACTAGTAGAGGTGGGAAAAAGTATGTGCTTGTGGTAGCGGATGATTACTCTCGATTTACTTGGACCTTGTTTTTGGCATCCAAGGATGAAACCTTTGAGAATTTTATTGCCTTTCTCAAAAAGGTTGAAAAGAGAGTAGGACACTCCTTAATCAGCTTAAGATCTGATCATGGAACTGAGTTTGAAAATGCAAGTTTTATTAACTATTGTAATGAACATGGTGTTGATCATAACTTCTCAGCCCCAAGATCACCCCAACAAAATGGGGTGGTTGAGCGCAAAAATCGCATCCTGGAAGACATGACCAGAACAATGCTTATTGCCAGTGGTCTTCCTAGGTATTTCTGGGCAGAAGCATTGAACACCTCATGTTACATTATAAATAGATGCATGATCAGACCTATGTTGAATAAAACTCTTTATGAACTTTTCAAAGGCAGAAAACCCAATATTACGCACCTAAGGACATTTGGTTGTAAGTGTTTTGTGCATAATAATGGGAAGGATGCCTTAGGAAAGTTTGATCCAAGAAGTGATGAGGCAATACTTCTTGGCTATTCTTCTCACAGCAAGGCATACAAAGTCTTTAACAAAAGAACCTTGTGTGTTGAGGAAAGTGTGCATGTACTTTTTGATGAATCTAACGTGTTGAGTGAGAATGATGCACAGGAAGATGAACTTGAAATTAGGTCTTGTTCGAAAAGAAGTGTTGCTCCAAGATAAACGAGGTAAGAACACCATGGAGAAAACAACTCCTGAAGGTGTTCCTCAGAACAGCAGGCAAGGTGAACACCAAACAGGGGAAAGCACCGCTGAACCCTGTTCGGAACCATGTTCTTCAGGAATAAGGTTACAAACAGGTGCAGAAACAGGATCAGGAGGTGTTCTTGAGCCTGATCCTACACGCATTTCAGTTAGAACAGAGCATGTGTCTGTAGATCCTCTTACTCCACGACCATGGAAGCACCATAGTTCGCATCCTCTTGATCAAATCTTGTCAGATATTAATACTGCAGTGCAAACTAGATCTAAACTAAAGAATTTTTGTGCTTTCTATGCTTTTCTTTCTAACATTGAGCCAAAAAGTGTGAATGAAGCTCTTGCAGATTCAGATTGGATCACGACTATGCAAGAAGAGCTTCATCAATTTGAAAGAAACAAGGTATGACACCTTCTACCTAAACCTGCAGAGAGAACAATCATTGGAACCAAGTGGGTGTTCCGAAACAAACTGGATGAGTCAGGAACAGTCACCAGGAACAAGGCACGGCTGGTTGTACAAGGATACAATCAAGAAGAAGGGATCGATTACGAAGAAACCTTTGCACCAGTTGCTAGAATTGAGGCTATTCGAATTTTAATAGCCTTTGCAGCTCATATGGAAATCAAGCTATATCAAATGGATGTTAAAAGTGCATTCCTAAACGGATACCTTAAAGAAGAGGTGTATGTCAAACAACCCCCTGGTTTTGAAAATGGTGATTTTCCAAATCATGTTTTTAAACTTGACAAGACACTTTATGGTTTAAAACAAGTTCCAAGAGCTTGGTATGAACGGTTGTCAAGTTTTTTACTTGAAAATGATTTTAGAAGAGGCAAGGTAGACAATACCTTGTTTCTAAAATCTAAGGGGGAACATTTTTTGATTGTCCAAATATATGTTGATGACATCATATTTGGTGCAACTCATCATGATTTATACAATGAATTTTCAAATATGATGAGGAGTGAGTTTGAGATGAGCATGATGGGTGAGCTTAATTTTTTCTTAGGCTTACAAATCAAGCAAACTCCAAACGGCACCATGATCCATCAGCAAAAGTATATCAAGGAATTACTTAAGCGTTTTGGGATGGAGTCGGCCAAACCCATAGACACTCCTATTTCTCCTTCAACCAAGTTGGTTATGGATGATGGGAGTCCCTCAGTTGAGGAGAAACTCTATCGGGGTATGATTGGGTCACTCTTATACCTAACCGCTAGTAGACCTGATATTGTTTTTAGTGTTGGTTTATGTGCCCGTTTTCAGTCTAATCCTAAGGAAACTCATCTTAAGGCTGTTAAACGGATACTAAGGTATTTGAAACATACACCCAATTTAGCTCTATGGTATCCTAAAGGTTGCAATTTTGATCTTGTTGGATATGCTGACGCTGACTATGCTGGATTCCTAGTTGATAGAAAGAGTACCTCAGGTATGGCTCACTTTCTTGGACCTTGTTTGGTATCTTGGGCTACCAAGAAGCAACATTCAGTTGCCATATCCACGGCAGAAGCTGAATATGTTGCAGCAGCTTCATGTTGTGCTCAACTGTTGTGGATAAGGCAACAGCTTAAGGACTTTTGTGCTGACATTGGATGCATTTCTATTTTTTGTGACAACACAAGTGCAATTAATATTGCCAAAAATCCATGTCAACATAAAAGAACAAAGCATATTGACATTCGACATCATTTCTTGAGAGATAATGTTGAAAAGGGTTTAATCTCTATGAATTTTTGCTCAACGGAAAGTCAGATTGCTGATATATTCACTAAGGCACTAGCTAGAGACCTTTTTGAGAGAAATAGACTGGAACTAGGGTTGGTGAGAACACCCTGAGATACCTGTTTCCAGAACATGAACTGGGTTTGGTAAGATCAACCTCTACACCCTGTTCTCTCCCCCTGTTTGCAAATTTTATTAATAACGGATGTGATTGCATATGCCCGTATTGCATGCATTTTTTTTCCTTATCTACTTAGTACAGCATAAGGGGATGTACTGGAGCCGTCTTAATGCCATTCAGTCGAATCAGATCAGACGGCAAAGAACAGGCATAATACAGAGAACAGGTACGCCCCTTGGTTGCTCGGTGGCATAATACAGAGAACAGGTACGCCCCTTGGTTGCTCGGTGTGTTTGCTTTCCTTCCCAAGGCACAAGATGTTATTGCTCCTACCCGTTGCAATTCAAGAGATCTTCTCAAAGATTCGGCTGCTCTCTCTCTCTCTCTCTCTTTTTATGCCCTGCTCTTAGTACTATCGTTCGTCTTGCCCTCAAGCAAAAACCGAACATCCTGCAAACTCCTTAAACCCTAATCTCTCTCCTCTAGCAACAATGGCTTCCAACAACACTCTTCAATCAAAAGCCCTCGTTCTTTCTTCCTCAATTCCTGCTCCTTCTCGCCCAATTCTTTACAAGCCTTTCCAATTTCTGAATCGCTTGTCTCTAAAATCAGTGGGAATGGGGATGGATGATATTCCCTTTGAATGTGGAAGGGAATTGGTGTTCCTCGTAGGGGCAATTGCTTGTCCCATTTTAGTTGAGTCAGAGGGAACAAAGTCGGGGTCTCAAGAACAATTCTTGAAAACCCCTGAAGGGTTTAATTTTGAGCCCTGTTCTTCTGGGTTGTTCTCTGACACCGCGACAGAAACAGGGGCTGCCTCTGTCGAAGGTGTGGTTGTGGAGGATCTGCCTGTTGACTTCCAAGGGAAGTCGAATGAGTCGTCCGAGGAGAGTCTCGAGAAGAATTCTCTCCCTGAGGCTGAAACCCCCACTCCGGTCGCTCGAACTGGAGAGAAAAGAAAGAGGGTGAAAATCGTGGCTAGGCGTAGTAGAACGCCAAGAACAAGGCCACAACCAAGGTCTCAACCCTCACAAACTCCCTCTTCTCCTCAATCCTCTAAGCCCTCTCGCAAGTCTGCGAGAATCGCTTTTCAATTCGCTCCTCGTACCTCCAAACCCTCTACTCCTATCATCGAGGAGATTTCTTCTTCTTCTGAAGGGTTCTCGAGTTCTGACTCTGAGAACACCACCTTTAAACAGGGGACACCGGTGTTTTCCGAGTCCTCTGAAGACCAAGCTCCTCCAAAACCGACCAATAAACCTGCTGTGAAGCCCTCTCCTGCCAAAACACCCCTCAAGCGAAAGCCCAGAACAGCCCCCCTACCAGAAACTACCACCTCTGTTCCTGTCCTTAAACGCCCAAAGCAGTTCACTCCCTCTCCTATGTCTGACAAACATGCGCAGTTGCCGAAGCGCAATGTCGTCAGGGGGAAGGTAGTGAATGTAAGCTTTTTCGAGGAACAGAGTCTGGGGGTGTTCTTGAACAAGCTTCGAGCCCAAGGCTGGCTTGAGTTGTTTGCAAACACCCGGCAAGGGTGTTCTGTGCCCGAGTTGGCTGAATTCTATGCCAACTGCTCTGTCACAAATGGGGTGGTGACAAGTGCTGTCAATGCGTGTCATTTTTCCTTTGATGAAGCCACCCTGAGTGATATTCTGGGCATCCCCTCTCGTGGATTTGCTGTGTATGTGAGGGAACACAAAACGGCCCTGGAAACAGCCAGGCTCTTAGAGGTGTCCAAACGCCTTAGTCAAAAACAGGGCCTGAGAACACCCCTCTCGGTTAAGGAGGGTGAAATGATCTCTCTACACCAACTACTGTTTATGTTCACCATCAAGAACATAATACCGCGAGGTCAAGGGCGAAACTCAGCAGATGCCTTTGATCAATGTCTGGTGGATCTACTGGATCGGGAGGAACCAGTAAACCTCCCTGCAATCATGATTCGCCACATAGAGCGAATTGCGAACACCACCCGAGCACATGATCTTGGCTATGGGTTTTTGTTGACAAGGGTGCTTGAGTACTTTGGGATCGTGCTCACACGAAGAGTGTCGGCCCAAATCATTGATGAAATTGGCGTTGACACCCTACTAGGGTGTGGCTATGGGGTTGGCGAAGGGTCTGTCTCCAAACAGGGTCATCGACCACCTCGACCACCTGTTTCTAGACAACTTTCCGTCAAGGTTGAGGCTGTTCTTGAGGACAATGCTCGCCTCAAAGATGAGCTCTTAGCTGTCAAGGCTGCTCTTGCTGAGGAATGAGCTCTCTCGGCCAAACGCCATGAAGATTTGCTTGCACTTCTCTCCACTCTTGCCCCTAGCATCCCTCCTCTGCAAACGCAACCACCCCCTGCTCCTGATTGTCTAGGCTGTTCTCTAGTCTCCTCCTTCCTTACTTTCGTTTTTGGCATTTGTAAGGTTTTTAATGCAATATCCCTTTATTACTGCCTCTTGCAACTTCTGCTATTTACTTCTTTTCTTGCATTCATAATGTTGTTTATGCTTTTTAATGATGCCAAAAGGGGGAAGTAGTCCTATTGATGAGTGGACCTTAGCATTGACTTATCCCTATCAGCATTCATTCATTTTTTGTCAATATGGTCACTTGGTTTGTCATCATCAAAAAGGGGGAATTTGTTGTGTTATTATATTTAGTTTTGATGATAACAAATCCAAGTGTAAAAATCTGTCCAAGTAATGTTGCTCCGAACACGATCTCCAAACAGGCCTAACTGGGGTTTGTGATCTTTATTGTATTAACTGGTTTGCTACATGTGAGAATGTCTTCTAGACAGGTTTTACTTGGTGATTCTATATTAAGTCAAAGAACACCATCTCGACAGTTGATTGTAAAGCGTGTTCCTGAACTCTAGCAATGCAAAGAACAACCCCAGCAAACAAGGTGGCCTTGGTGTTCACAGCAGCTCTACAAATCTCGAACAAGATGACTGGTTCAAAACAAGAAGTCTTGGGTATATAGGTTTTATTTAATTAGACTCTTGTTAATATGCCAATATTGAAAACATCATTTTTAAACACTTCTTGAATCGGTACTTGCGCTAAGTGCTTCAGAACACCAGTTGCGAACAACCCTGCGAACAGGGTGCCTAGGGTGTTTCTGAACTGCAGTGGCCATACCCGATTATTTTTGAAAAATTCATTTTGGTTGGCCAAGATCTCTAGAATACTTTCCTTGAATTTCAAAACTGCTATTTCTCTGGAAAGGATATTTCCTGAAAATATTTTGGGAGAATTTCGAAAATAAGTTTTGGAGATTTGCCAAAACTTAAAGGAAAAAATTTCCTTTGACTATATTTTCGGATTTGGTAAAAGCTGAAAATCTCTTTAAACCTCTTCACGGTTATGGGAAGATAAGGGTTATCTTTTAAGATAACAAAATCCCTTATATTTTGGGATAAATTAATCATTAGCCGTTGGATAATTTTGCAAAACAATTTCCATACTTAGCTGATTCTGTGGTTTATGACCGTTGGTTTTTTTGTTTAAAAGCCTCAGCTTTTTCTCTCCCAGCACATACACACAGGCAGATATATACAGATATTCAAAACACTCGAAAAACAGAGAGATAGAAAACTCGGTTTGAACTTGCATAAACACAGCCTTTTGAAAAATCCAGGAAAATCAGAAAACTCGGTTTACACTCAAAGATTCTTGAGCTTCATTCTGAAAAGCAAACCATGACAAGCTGTGTTTGATTTTGAGTTTTCATACCATTGGCATAATAGAATCTTCATTGTACCTTACATCTGCTTAGTGAGAAGCACCCCTGTAAGGTGTTTGTAACCCTGATCTTGAATCAGAAAAGTGAGTGAGTGTGTCCTAGTCGTGTGGACTTGGACGTGTCTAATCTTGCGAAGGTTGGACGTGGTGTACCCTGTCTTTGGGAAGAAGGTTACGTGGTTGCACGTTGTAATAAGGTGTGTTACATTTGTAACGTGTGAAGCCCGTTAGTGAAAGTGGTTAAATCCTACACGAGGTAGGTCGTGGTTTTTCACACCTCAGTTGGGCTAGAGGTGTTTTCCACATAAAAATTATGTGTGCTTTATTTTCCGCATCTATCTTGGTGATTTTTGCCTCTGCAATATTTGAGAACACCCCGTGCAAACAAGCTATCAGGGTGTTTGTCACTTGAGAACAACCTCTGTGAGGGTGTTTGTTATATACAACGTGAAAATCAGATACCACAATTCACCCCCCTCTTGTTGTTGGATACTCACGAACTCAACAAAGATGCAGTAAAATTTGGATAACACTCACAACCAAAAGTGCGTAAGAAAGAGTAATCAGGTGGTCACCCAAACAATTTTTCAAAGGGACTTTGAGTTGCAAGTGTAGGTGTTGGTAGGTGATTAATGGTGAAGACCGCAGCAAAGGCAGCCTCAACCCAAAACATAGACGGTAATTGAGCTTGAATAAGAAAGGAGCGAACCATCTCAATAATGTGTCTATACTTGCGTTTTGCAACACCATTCTGTGCCTGAGTATCAGGACAGGACTTGCAAAACAAAATACCTGATTGGATGCAGGTTCCTGAAGAGTTCCATTATCAAATTCACGGCTTCCATCACATTGAAAAATCTTAATAGTGGTGTTAAACTGATTTTTAACTAGTTTCTGAAAATTCTTGAAGATGTCAAAAACCTCTGATTTTCGTTTCATAGGGTAGAGCCAAGTGAAACGAGAAAATTCATCAACAAAAATCACATAATAGCGAAAATGTTTAACAAAGTCACAGGGAGCTTCCTAAACATCATAATGTACAATATGCGACGGAGTTTGAGAACAATGATCCACTTTATTAAAAGGTAGTCTATGAGATTTAGCTAATTGACATGCAACACACTGATCATGAAAAATAGAAGTATGAATAACACGAGCCTTCCTAAGACAATCTAGGACATTGTTGCCACAGTGACCAAGCCGTTGATGCCACACCTCTCCTGAATCACGAAAAGCTGAAAAACCAGGAACTTGCTGAATGGTACTAACATGAACTGGGTAAAGATTACCATAGCTAGACCCCCAAACAAGGGCTTCATTTGTTGTGTTGTCCTTAACCAAAAAAAAAGTGTCAATAAACTGAACATGACAATTATTATCTCGACAAAGACGACGCGCAAACAAAACATTATGCTTAAGATCAGGCAAATGTAAGACAGACTCAAGTGAAAGAGGTCAACTAGAAGTTTGCAGACACACATTTCCAATGGATTTGATAGGAAGTAGTACACGATTACCAGCTTGAACCTTGTCAGAACTAGAATAAGTAGATTTAACAGACAGAATACCTTCGTCAGGAGTCATATGAGATGCCGCAGCAGAGTCAGGATACCACAGGCTTTCACTAGGGTCAATAGAGGTAAAAGTAGCCATAGCAGGAACGGGAGTAGGGTGACGGGGTTGATAACGAGCGGACCAAGCAATGGCAGAATGACCTGGAAAGTGACAAATCTGGCAAATGACATTAGGACTAGCACCCAACACCCCCTCAAATGTGTCATTACCTACAGAAAGAGAGTTAGTAACAGAAGCAGAAGGACTCAAAATAAGAGACGATGAATCAACTGTACTACAAAATGCAGAACCTGTAGGCATGCCCCTAGAATGGGAGGCTGTCTGAGATGTGTTAGTAGTGGAAGTTTTGCCCTTGGAATTACGATTGTTCTTGCAGGAGTTACGATTCCGACGACTATGATTGTTGCCCTTAGAAGAATTAGAACCTGCCTGAGAGGAATCCGACGCAGGACTGGAGGATGCCACGAAGGCGGCATGTGTCAGACTCCCAGAGTGGCGGTGCTTTAGAAATTGAACACGCTGCTCATAGAATAATAGCTTAGTACGAATATCATCAAAAGTAAGAGTGCCAGGCATATAGGTTAAAGTGTCAACAATCCCATCATAGTCAGGATCAAGCGCATTCAGAGTGTACTGAACCTAGTCTATATCTGAAACAGAAGACTGAATCGCAGCTAGAGAATCGGCAATGGACTTGACACCACGCAAGAAGTCTTCCATCGATTGAGATTCAGGTTTGTCCAGGTTCATGAGCATCCGTTTTAAGTCCATGGCACGAGCAAGACTAGCTGTGTTAAAACGAGCCTCCAAACGGTGCCAAGCAGGAAAACAGTGTGGAAGATCACGCACCTCAGTGAGCAGGTCCTTAGATATTGTGGCGAAAAGTCAAGCCCAAATCAATTGATCAAGACGGAGCCATGTAGCATAGTTCGGGTTCGGTTGTTGCAAGCCAGATGATATCACAACAAAAATAGGAGGTTGAGAAATCGAACCATCCACAAATCCATGAAGTTGATGCATGACTAAAAAAAACACAAACTGCGTCTTCCACGATAAATAATCATCAACTTTATCAAGCATCGTAGTCACAAAGGTCTTAATATTTATAGTCCATGGACTAGGATTAATGGAAGACAAACCCGGAAGGTGAGAAGGGGCCAACACCCAGGCGGGGTCGTATGATTCAGTCTAGACTGGTGGGTACTGCGAGAAGAAGAGGGCAGACTGCTGCAATGGTGTACCAGCAGGGGGTGCAGAGAAGGAGGCCGTATATAGAGCCGGTAAACCAAGACTAGAAAATCGAATGAACCGAGCGACAGAGGGACAGTGGGCTGAGCAACAGGAGAAGAGAAGAAGCTGGACTACACTGGGGCGGAGAGAGCAGCGGAAGAGAAGTGGAGAAGATACGGTGGTGGTGGGGAAAGGAGAAACCAGGAGGAGGAGAGACGGAATCAGCCGCCGGACTATCGTGGCTGACTAGGCGTGACTGGTCAGCAGTTACCGGCGGTGTCTCGACGGCGATAGTGACCATGGTGGCACTGGGGAGGGAGTGACGGAACCCTAGAGTGAGAGAGAAGCGGAAGCAGCGGCTGAACCCTCGTGGGCTAAAACCTAGGCTGCGGGCTGCCTGTGCCGTGAGGAGGAAGACAGGGTTTTTTTTTTTTTTTGGGTGGAGAGAAAAAGAAAATCTAGGGTTTTAGGATGACCTGCTCTGATACCATGTGAAGATTTAGGTAATTGGCTCCCCTAATTAGGGAGCTAGGCGCTCATATTTATAAACAGATGATACATGTTTAATTACATAATCATTATTCATCCTCTATTACTCTTCATATGTGTATGTGTACGAGCAATATCTTACAAATGTTTATGTTCCCAAAAAGTGGTGTCAGAATGGATTTCATCCCACCAAGTGATTTCAGAGCCAGCTTTTAACCCCCAAAAGTTGTATCAGAGATAGTTGTGATTGATTAGGAAGGAGTAGCTCTATGGAAGGCATACTTAGGAAAAGGCGATTTTGATTGTGGAACGATCATGTGATGCTATTGATTGATGGACTGTAAGATGCTAAAGAGATTAAATAGTTAGAGTTGATGTTGTGTTGCGGTAGGTTGTGGATCAAGTTGAACCTAATTGGTCAAGTGGTTTCGTAAGAGATGTAACTATTGTCGTATGTATGGGATAGATATAATTTTGGGCTGGAGGGTGAGATTTGTAGGATTTGGTCCAACCAAAATAATTATATAACTATTTTTTTATTATTTTACCTGTAAAAATAAAAGATAAAGGAGAAAGGAAGAAGGGGGGAAGGGAACAAGGGAAAGGTGAAAGGGGGAAAAAAAAGAAAAAGGAAGCCAACGGCTTATCAGGTCATATTAAACTTGCTATGGTATTACTCAAATCCGGGTTCGGTAAGTTTTACTGGCTAATTCTTTTAAATTTCGTTCAATAAAACAAGTTGATTTCAATCCTAGAACGTTCTTCAAGGGTAAAGTCAGTTTGTTGCAAGGGTTGTTTGGGAAAGTGATTGCCTTATTTTTCAAGCATATGATGATTTCGAAAGGTGCTTTTCGGTTTTGCTATCTAGGAAAGGAAAAGAGGGATGCTCTTGACCCGAGGTGAGATCTTGAGATGTGAATGTTTTGTGTCTGACCAGAAACTTGTGCAGTATATTTCATGCACAAATTCCAAGCGGGGGAAAAGTGTGGAGGGAGTAGATACATTTGTAAGAGTGCCAAGGTGACTCAAACACAAGTCAGCTTGAGAAAGGCATAGTGTTATGAGTGTACCCTAAATTGTAATGTTTTTTTTTTTCTAAATCTAGTGGATATGATAGTTATTCCAGATCAGTTGTTTTTCCCCCTAAATTTGGGGGGCTCTGCGGCAAATTTATTGGTGTTCCTTCTCATGATCTGTGTATGTGTATGACCAATTTTTGCTATTGTGCTTCTATTCTCAACTAACTGGTTTCTAAGCAGGTTTAATCCCAACAAGTGGCACCAGAGTGAGTTTAATCCTAGCAAGCAGTACGACAACTTGTAGGATCAACTAGGAAGGAGCAAATCTATGGAAGGCACGCTTAGGATAAGGTGATTGCAGTCATTGATGGATCAAGTGATGCTTCTGATTGCTGGATTGCTAAACACGGAAGAGATTGAAGAGTTAAAGTTGGTTTCATGCTTTTGTAGTTGATGGATCGAGTTGAACCTAATTGGAAGAGTGATTCGCTAAGAAGATGCAGCTATTGTTGTTAGTAGATGATAAATAGAATTTTAGCCTAGAGGGGGATTTATAGGATTATGTTCAACCCAAATTTTAATATCTAATTAGTTTTTGTTAATTTGTGAGAAATGAAGAGAAAAGAGAAAGAAGAAAAGAAGGGAAAAAAGGAAAGATGAAAGGCAAAAAGGAAAAAGGAAGCCAATGGTTCTTGAAATCACGTTGGACTTGGCAGGGTAATACCCAAATTTGGCTTTGATAAGCTTTTAGGATCATTCCTTTAAAAGTCCACATTTAAAGAAAAAGTAAATTTTTAAAGTGGGTCTAATCCATTCAAGTGGTGTCAGACGAGTTTAATCTCAGCAAGTCCATGCCTACTTTCTAAAAGGTTGATCAACTTCCACTAAACTGTGCTGTTAAATGCAAGTAAACGAATCTTGATAGCAAAAAGATTGCCAATTTCATCGCCAATCTATTATTTCCGCCTCGCATACGCCAAAATTCTTGTAATAGATAAATATTAGAGACCATAGATTTTTATTCAAGAGACCCAATGTATCACATATGTAGGAGAGGTAGGAGTTACAAGGACAGGCTCTGTTGAAACCGAGGCATAGAAGTCTAATTGCTTCTCGCACACAAGCATCTACACATACCGAGTAGTTAGTGTATTGTGGCCCCAATTAACGAAAAGTTATCTCATCCAAATGTACAATAAATGTGCTCAACTTTGAGTGGCAGGAACAGCATAATCAACAACAAGAAAACTCTCAACATAATCCTTAACTTTATCCTTTTTCACCACAATCTCGACTCTAGACCTGGTAGTACTGACCCAATCCAAATGACCAAAACCGATCAATGCGAAACCAAACCCAAACTGACATCCGAAATAGTTGAATCGATCTCGACTCGAAATCCAAAATTAAACCTACCCAAAACCGAACCAACTCAAAACTGCATTGATCCGATTTGATCTGAAACCCAAAATGACACGAACTAAATCTAAACTGACCCGAAATCTTATTGACGCGATATAGACCCGACCCCCAAATGACCCGAACTGAATGAAACCCGAACATATTCATACCTGAACTGATCCAGCCCAAACACAAAAGACCCGAACCCAAACCAACCCAAATTTGAGTTTGACCCGACCCGATTCTATCTAGATCTAATTCAAACTTAAAGTAGTGAGTGATGATACTAGCTACACAACTTCACTTGATATTTACCATGCGAAAGGCTAAAGCAAATGACAAAACTTTACTTTCAACAAATAAAATAATGAATTTAAAGTTATTTTATGGTTTATGTTATTTTATAGAATCAAGCAATCAAAGGTAGTTTATGGTTTATCTTAATTAGGCACGACTCTTCAGTTTTTTTTTTTTTTAAATCTTGGATTTGATGGTTGGGGAGATGGGGGATTTATAGTACTATTTGTTCATCTACTTGATTACTTCTCTATGTGATTGGGAGCAACCAATTGAAACTAAATCATGAACGAATTGGAATGAATGGATTTATACTCAACACAGAATGCAAATTGATATGGCTTTTTTTGGTTCAAGATTAATTTTTAATCCAATTATAATGTAATCTTGGACAAATTAGCAGGAAAATAAAAACTAACCCAATTCAAATTCATGGTCATATAACCTCTTTCTAAGTCCTCCAAAATTTCGTGGTTTATGTGAGTGTGTAAGATGTCAAACTCAAACCACATATAAACTAACCCAATTGAAATACAAGCTGACCCCAAGGTAACCCGATCCGATTTCTACCCGACCCAAGATTGACCCGACCCATAACCGAAGCATAACCGTACTGACTTTGACCCGACCTGCACCCAAATCAAGCCGAATGAGCTTGGCCCAAAGTTGACCCAACCCGAAGTTCACCTGAACTATATCCAAACCTAAACCAGATTCGATAAACCCGAACTTAACCCGAATCGAACCTGAACCCAAACCGAAATTGATCAACCCAAATATAATCCAAACTAAACTTAACCCGACCCGAACTCGAACCAAATGACCTGTTTGTCAAGTCTACTTGACACTGTCCCTCATAGGTTGTAACACATTTACTGCGGGGAAAACCTCCAACCATACGTCCGAAAACCCTTAGCATACGTGGGCGAGAATTTCTCCCCAAGATTAAACTCCTCAATACCACTGACCTCGCCCTTGAGTGTACTAGTTTTGTTGTTAGAGTATAAACTTATTCCTGGACCTTTAATCATCCATTTAACATTTTGGTTGAGATGGTTTTTGAACATGGCATCAAAGTCTGTCCAATCGAAAAGTTCAAGTTCGAATCTCAGTAACTCCTATATTGATTTATTGCACAAGGTAGGGGGATCCCTTGCAGCATCGATGTTCCAAGCCCAAAAGGCATTCGCGCGAGAGAGGTGTTGTACCTATTCTTGGGCCTTCAACCATCAACATAAGCTTTTGGTTGAGATGCCTCCTAAACATGGTTGTGATGGAAAGGCTCACCCAATCTGGCTCCTGATCCAAGTGACCTGTTGTCAGGTCTACTTGACACTGTCCCTCGTAGGTTGTAACACACTTATTGCGAGGAAAACCTCCAACCGTGCGTCCAAAAACCCCTAGCATAGTGGGCGAGAAGTTCCTCCCAAAATTAAACTCCTCAATACCACTGACCTCGCCCCTGAGTGCACTAGTTATGTTGTTAGAGTATAAATTTATTCCTAGATCTTCATCCATCCGTTTAACCTGTTAGTTGAGATGGTTTTTGAACATGGCATCCAAGTATGTCCAATCGAGAAGTCTCAAGTTCGAATGTCAGTAGCGCCTATGGCCCTATGTTGATTTATTGTGCAAGGTAGGAGATTCTTTGCAGCATCGACGCACCAAGCCCAAAAGGCATTCGCGTGAGAGAGTGTGTCATACCTATTCTTGGGTCTTCAACCATCAACATAAGCTTTTAGTTCAGATGGCTCCTGAAGATGGTTGTGATGGAAAGGCTCACCCAATCTGGTACCGGACCCTTTGGGATGCTTGGGGCCACCCAGTCGACAGCCATGAGATCAACGCAGATGTGCATGATGGTGGACTAGACCAGGTCAACATGGGCCGGGTTACTCATGTGAGCGGCTAGGTCGTCCTTGGACAGGAATTTGCTGTTGAAAAGTGGGTGAATCAAAGGGATGTGGACTACATTTGATGTATTGGACCAGTGGTTATGTACTGGACCATGTCAAGTGACCGGAGGGCATTGAGGGCATTGAGCGTGAAGGAAACATCAAGGGGTTGATTCCATCTTTGATGTTGAGGAGGACCATGTGCTCTATAGTGGAGGTGCATGACATTTTTATTTTGGTGCAAGAAACTAGACAACAGTAGGAAGGCTTGGGGGTGTTCTTGTGAAGATGACTTCTGAATAGGTAGTTACAGTTATAAATAGAGTTCGAACCAGGAAACTAGATGGGTCACTATTACACTTATCTAATACGTCATTCAGCTTGGTACGAGTTGGGTTAAATTTGGGTTGGGTCATCTTTTGGATTAAATGACATTTTGGAATGGTTCGATTTGGGTCGGGTGAACTTTGATTCAGGTTGACTTCGGATCAGCCGATTTTTCGTCCAATGCACTTGTCATGCAAAAATAAGCAATTTTGTAGAAAATTTTGAGTCGGTTATAGTTCTGTTTGGATCAATTCGGGTTTCGGGTCCATTTTTGGGTGAGCTTGTTTCAGATGTTGAGTCGGGTGTGGATCCGGATCGTTCAGCTCAGGTTTCAGGTCTCAGATCAATTTTGTCAGGTCTAATCACTGTCTATTTATATTGTTGACTTTTTCTTATCTGAAAGTGGCAAGCTGACGATCCCCAACAAAGGAAAAAAAAACTTATAACAAACTAGGGGTGAAAAAAAAAACCAAAATCGAAAAACCGAACCGAAAATCGGTTGATCGGTTTGATTTTTCTAAACAATTCGGTTTGGTTAACCAAACTGAAAAATTTTGCGGTTTTGGTTTTGGTTTCGGTTCGGCCATTTGAAATTCGGTTAATCGCATGGTTAACCGAAACCAAAACTTACACTTTTATTAAGAAAATAACTAAATTTTATATTGGTCAAGCATACATTTTATAATTAATATTTGGTGTCTTAAATAGTTAAATTAACAAAAAAAAGGAGTGAAAATTGAAAATTAACAATTTAAAATAACGGTTAACCGATAACCGAACTAAAAATCCGGTTAACCGAACCGAAAATCCGGTTAACCGAGTTTTTCGGTTCGGTTACAGTTCACATTTTTTCTGAACCGAAAAAGTTTTAGTTAATCGATTTTCAGTTAACCGAAAGTTTTAGTTCGATTTACGGTTCGCAATTTTTGGAAACCGATTTTCCAGTTAACTGAATTTTCGGTTAACTGGTTTTGATCACACCTAAGTTACAAACTACCATGTGTATGGGTTATTGGTATCTTTTGCTTTAGTCAATTAAGAAAGATCTTGCGGATGTGATTTTTGTAGTTCCCTCGTATGTAGCGTTGGCTTCGCTCGGCAGACTATCAATGAGTCACTTTCCCTTTGTGTAATCCATTCATCTTTTCATATATGATGCCAATCTAGTACGTACCGGTTATAAAATTGCCCAATTCATTGGACATTGCTATCATGATGTTTCAGAAACCACCAAAAATTTCAAAGTAACACATAAAAAAAAAAAAAATCTTGCATTCAACTGATTAAAAGCTACCATCTCAATCATGTTATGGGTAGGCTTGGTAAATGGGTCATTCTTTTCGGGTTGGGATCGAGTTTCGTTCCATTTGGATCGAGTTAGATTCGAGTTCATCAATTTCATTCTGGTTTCGATTAACTTCAGGTCGATCGAATTTGGTTCGGGTTCGGGTACGATTCGGGTTGAATTTGAATCGGGACAACTTTGTGTGAACGATATTTGGGTCGGTTCAGTTTCGGTTCGAGTGAAGTTTGGATGGGATCAACTTCGGGCCAAGCTCATCTGGTCGGATTGGGTGAGGGCCGAGTCAAAGTTTGTTCAGGTAAGCTTCGGTTATGGGTTCGGGTTAATTTTGGATCGATAGAAATCGGATCGAGTTAAATTCCAATCGAATTACTTTCAGATCGGCTTGTCATTTAAACTGGGTCAATTTATATGTGGTACGAGTATGGTATCTTACACAGCCACAATTTATTTATGTAACGGACCATTGGGCCGCTGCCTCTTTTTGAGGTTGAAGAAAAACCCAATTGTTTAACACTTAATTGATCATTGTTATTATGTTGTTAGTTTATTGGTGCAAACTTTATGATGATGAATTAATGATTAATTCAAGTGAGAAACGAGAATGGACTTTTATGATCATGGGCTGGTACTTGTATTTTACTTGTTTCAGAAAGTTGGATACATACGACTAAGTGAAATTAGCCCCTATTCAATCAATCAATTCAACTATTACTTATTTGGACTTATATGTTGCTCTGAATAAAAAGCAACTGCAAATCAATTTAGACAAATTCAAATTGACAAGTCAATACATCGCACGAGTTACAATCCAACTCAAACCTATTCACATATATTAAAAAGGGAAGTTGCGATAGGTCAGATTTAAAAGTATAAGAATCAGTGACTTACCATCATTTAATTCAACCAACCAATTCAACTGATTTGGACCTAAAGCTGACTCTAAATTTAAAGTAAAACCACATTGAAATTAGACAAATTCGAACCAATATGATCCAAATTGAATGTAGTTCCATAGATTGGAGACAGGGAGTTCTAAGACATAAAACTAAGTGAAATTGGCTCTTATTTAACCTTCCAATTCAACTGATTCACCCATTTTGGATCTAAATCTCAAATTAAGCCTAGTTGATCTAGACAAAATCAAACTAATACAATCCAAATTGAGTGTATTTACATGGATTGGGAGACGATAAGTCGTGAAATGCAAGACTAAATGAAATTGAATTGTATTTGAGCTATCAATTATCATTTTATTGAGTAGCGGATTAGCGGCTCAAATTTAAGTTCTTAGTTTCAAGTTTCAGCAACATTGACATCGATTAATAAATCAAGGAGAAATGATATAGTCTTTGTCATGGCTGATACTTTGTTATCACTCATATTTTAGTACCATTTACCAATTACTTAATTTAAGTTATGACTAACCATTACTATGTTTCGTTTTGGTACACGTTTACTGTTAATATAAATTTAATTAGCAATTACTCAATCATCGCGTCGAGTACATTATACATATTTGAATTTTAGCTTGATGAATAGTGTAAAATGAATAAATTAGTAATTTAGCTTAATGGACTAAAATTAATAATTTAGTTCAAATGCTTAATGAGTAGTCTTGCCCGAATTTTTGAAACTAAAAATTTTTAATAAATAAAATATTTTATAAAATAAATAATTCTACACATGTTGCAAATTAAATGAAAGGCAATCAAAATTTTAAAATAATTAAACCCTTTTAATTTAAATATTTGTTAGTTTTCTTTACTTCTCTTATTTCATAATTTGTCAAGTTTCACCAAAAAAGGGCCATTGTGTGAATAGTATCATCACTCACTGCATCAAGTTTGAATTGGATCGAGTTTGAATTTGGTCGGGTCAAAGTCAGATTCGAGTTGGTTTGGGTTCAGGTCATTTGCGTTTGGGTTGGACCAGTTCGGGTTTATTTCGGTTCAAATCATTTTGGGTTCTGGTCAACATTGGGTCAACAAGATTTCGGGTTATTTGAATTCGATTCGAGCTCTTTCAGGTTTGGGTCTCCATTGGATCAATAAGATTTGAAGTCAGTTCAGATTCGATTCGGGTCATTTCACATTGCATGTCAAGTCGAGTAAATATGGTTTCTAGTCGGTTCAGTTTTGAGTCGGCTCAATTTCGAATTTCTTGTTGAAATCAGTTCGACTGTTTTAAATATCGGTTCGGATCTGATTTCTGGTTATTCGAACCGGGTCAATTTTGCCCGGTACAGTTATTGGTATCTTTTGCTTTAGTCGTTTAAGAATGACTTGCGGAGGTGACTTTTGTTGTCGTTTGCTAGTGCTGGCTTCGCTTGGCAGACTATCAAAGTATCAAATGGGTCACCTCCTGTTTTTTTGATCCATTCATCTTTTTATATATGATGCCAATCTAGTTTGTATGGTTTATAAAATTGCCCAAATCATTGGACACAACTATCATGATGTTTCAAAAACCACAAAAAATTTCAATGTAACATAAAAAAATGTCTTGCATTCAACTAATTACGCTAAAAAAATTTGAAAAGGAAAAACAGTACGGTTTACATTGTAAATTTGTTAAAATTGTAAACTGTACAAGATTTAATAAATTATAAAACAAAATGATATATCTTTTTTTTTGTTTAAACAAAGATAATCTTACCAAGCAACCACTAGAAACGAGAAGCTATATATGGGAACCTACGTGCTGTGAACCTTGGTTTTCACATCAAATTAAACCACCTATCTTGATGTTTTATTACCCATAATTTACGTTGACACAAACCTACAGTTCCAGACTTTGAGGCCAAAAAGGAAAAGCTGTTTATGGGACCTGGCCTGGTTCATATGAACCACAGTGTTCAGAGCAAACCAAAGCTCCATCTTGACGTTTCATGATTCATCACTCCAAACGTAAATTGACCTAAATTAATTTGAGTCGAACGAGAATTGAGCCTAAAAATGAGAAACCATTTATCGAGACCTAGATCCTGTAAACTATGGTGTTCACACCAAACTAACCCCCCAACCTGAAGTGTCATCAACCTGAACATAAATTGAGTGAAAGAATTCAAATTTTTATTTAAATGAAAAAACAAAAAATAATAGTAGTATTAGAAAAGTATGATAGAATTGAAACAAGGATAGAAAAATAAGAAATATAAAGAACACGGCCTTTGGAATAAATAACAAATTCATTCAAATTCTAAACAATGAAAGAATACCAAAAGGATAGAAGAAACAAAAAACCGTTATAATTTCTTTAAAAAAAATAAAACCTGTTCAAATTTACAATTTTGAATTTCTTTTCTGTTATGTTTGTTTGGCTTACTCTATGGCCTTTGGATTTAAACAGAAAGACTGAGATTCTTTTTATTTTTCGTTTTTCCCCCTAATCCTGGAAGTTCTGGACTTAATCATTTTAACCTTTTAATTTTCGTTAAAAATATGATCTAATCTGGAAAAAAACATTAATAATACCACATTGGCAACTAAGAGTCTATTTTTTAACTTATCATAAGTAAATTTCAATTTGTGCTGATCAGTACTGATCAATGCTAATGAGTGCTAATTGTGGCTGAAATTGTGATTAGAAAATACGATCAAGTGTTGAATAATGTTGATGAGTGTTAATGAGTGATGATAAGTTCAAAAAAAAAAAAAAAGCCCTAAATCAGTCTTAGGCTTTTATTAAGGATGACGGACTAAAAAGGGGCATTAGCTTTTTGAACAGGCCCATATCAAAAGAAAAAATGTATGAAATACCAAATGTTTTAATTCTAAAAGGAGATGAAAATATCATATATATATATATATACACACACACACACACACATACATGTGTATATATAGTTGGATAGACCTAACGTATGATCGACGCCTAGGATGCTTACGTGACACTTATGTGACATTGACACATCGTATTGAGTGCTTATAAAAGATACTAATTATGTGGATGATGCTACATTAAACATGGATAATTTTTTTTGGTTAAATTGTATATCATGGATTGATACTATTTAATGTGCCTTTCTAAAACGTATTTTGTTTTAGTTTTGTTTAAGAAATCAGACGACACCACCTTCAGTAGAATGTATTTTTGGCTCTTTGGCAATTTTTTTAGTTAGATTTTCATGTCCTTGAAAACAAAGGAAAAGCCAAGAGAGAGGGAGATAAAATGTTTTGATCTTCATATTTGGTGCTTACGGAGCTACACAAAAATATTTAGACAATTAAATTGGATGAGGTTAGTATGTGAAAATTGGAACAACAATGTTCGTTTGGTCCAAGCCAAGATTTTGACATTCTAAAAACATAAAAGTTTTCCCAATTTTCAAAATAATACGTGTCTCTAACGCTGTTATTTTTGTTAAATTTTAAAATCTATATGTTTTCATTTTGGTTAAATAATTTATTTTTCACCGATATCTTTCTATATGAAAATTTGTTTCAGTCATAAAAATTCACTTCCGTACTCCATAAAAAATGAAAAAAGAAAAATTGCATCATTGCCAAAACTTGTGCAAGCAAAATGTTAAACTGGCTAAGCATATTATTATTTAAAGAAACTGGCATGGGCCCATGCAAAAACACGGTGCATGTTTTATTTGACAATTTATAGATATATTATCGAAATGATAATTGGATAGTTAGTGTAGACACAATTGATACTATAATTTAGTGAAGAGAAGGGAAAAACTCAATGAAAAAGTTAAATATATAGCAACTTCATACATAAACAATATGATTGGCAATTGAAAACTATATCATTGTGGAAGAAGTCTATATAAGTATGATGAAGACATTACATAGTGAACTTGATACACAGCATGCTAAATGGTATGATAATAAGTTAATTTATAACGACAATGATGAAGAATCTACCTCCTTCTCTTGTACCTAAAACAAAAATCAAGATTTATTGATAATTTGATTAACAATGATAGAAGTAAAGTTTATATATACCTATTATCTACTTGGTGTACCTAACATTAGTATGCCATATGCAATGAACCTCTTCCTCCCAATTGACTGGCACAGTAAAAGCAATAGGAGCTTCTACTTCATGCTGGCATGGAGGCTCTAGAATGAAAACCTAAAGTTTACCTATGTAATCATCTATAATCGCATAGAGCGATAGATGGCTGTATGGCTGTGAACAATAGTAACACGGGTTAGGCAGTAATGGAACAATAACTTGTGTGAACATGATAAGCATTGACAATGATAATACCAGCACTGCATACATACCAATTGGATAGTGGTTGTATGTAAAAGAATTCGAGCATCCTCATGAAGAACAGTGAACTCCTTACAATCTGTAATATCTTGTAAGATAACTCTAAAGATGTACCTGTATTTTTGAATTAAAAAGGGATGGTTACACTAATGTAAACAAGCATTTGGGAAAGCAGAATAGAGTATCGAACAATAGAGAATCATGAATGCAAACCTGTTGGGAGTCAAACTTGGAGATCGGCATGTGTAGTACGGTACATTAAGCGTGAATACATAAGTGTTGACACTTTTGTTGCAATTAGTGCAAGTGTCATAAAGCAATGGGTGGATTTCAGCAATATATGCAAAAATCCGAAAATATTTAACATGGATATAACAAAATTGGAAAATTACGTGATATTGAATAATGTATGTAAGTGTAACGAACATTTGTTGAATAAATTTGTAGTTTACATTTGACGCAGTTGCATATTCATCTAATCTATTCCTTTTAGCTACAAACAATTTCTGTAGATGGCACATACGTAATGTTCTCATACGCATGAAATCGAAATGCTTCATCACACATACGGAAAGTAACATGTATGAGGTCAAGTGTATATAACTTCCATGGAGAATGATAACCAAAATTAATGGTACATGTTATATATACCATCCTTCAAAGTCTTCTGTTGCTTCAATATCTGGGTTGATCAGCAATCTACTAATGGGTGAAGTAGAAACTGACATTCCTAAATTTATATTGTAGGAGAGAAAACATATTGCTGAAATATACAATTAGAATAATGAAAATTAGATAGTTTTGTGAATGAAATTATGTCAAGCAGACGTAAAGATATCTTCATAATTTCTAATATGTACTCTGGAAGCAAGAAGTATATTTTCAGCAGTCAAATATTGTTGAATATAGGTGCCCTCAACTTCTACAAAATCTTCCCATAAAGTTAGTCTCAATGGGTGCATCCTGCACATATATATGATATGTACTAATCTTTATATAAATGAAATGTGACAATAAATATGAACATATATTAATCGATAACAATATATACTGCATGTCACAAAGTAATAATTCCCGCCTTGCAGTGCCTCTATCTCTGGTCCTTTCCAAAGGATATATAGCAACTATCATGCCTATAACGTCTATAGAACAACAGGGAATGAGAACATTATAAAGATTCCAGAAGAAATACATGCATAAATTTAGGTAGCAAACTTTACTATGTGAAGAATATGCGCCAACAACATTATCAGGTGTCCATAGATGTCGGGGGACCTTAGTGAATGACACGAAAGGAGGTCGGTGCTGGTAAGGAATATCCTAACATTCTTTAATGACGCCAAGAAGTGTCGTTCTCCGCGTAAAAAACAATTTGTAAAGGTTGGCCACCACATTCCATTCACCATCTGTAGCAGCATCAACTGAGAGTCCGGTAAGTGATAAACTTTGCCAGCACTGAGTATCGACCTCCGTCGAGTAATATCGGCATCACCTTCTATGATGCCGAAGATCTCATCACACTATAAAATAATGAAATGCATTCATAAGCAGCATGCATGTATACGATAGGGACTTTTTTCAACGCAATAATCCAATACCTAGTAGTCTATGAATATAACTTTCCATAATGTCCATCGCCCATATACTCGAACAGATATTACTTGCATGAGCCAAACCATCAATGTTACAGATCTATTACAAGGGTTGATGGCACGTACAGGCATAAAAGTATGTACTGAAGATGCCATGTCTGTAATCTTAAAAAAATAAAAGTAGATAGAATGGTATGACAATAAAGCAATAACCACAGCGTATTTATGAAGGGAAGTATATTACTATAAATAACACCATTACTGTATGATTGAAAATAGGTTAACCAAGCGCACACAATGTAATAGGTGAAACGAATAAACCGTATGATATAATAATCTACAAATTGTTCAATACATCCCTATACATAACATCTTTTGTAACGTCTATTGGAACTCCTCTCTTGTTACAAAGCAGTACTTTTAATCCAAAAGGGGATGAAACACATGATAGTACAACATAAAGTTGACCATGGCTGAACATAGGCCTTGGAAGGTATACACCAACTCTATTCAAAGTTTGCCCCTGACTTTTGTTGATTGTCATTGCAAAAGCCAGTTTTAGAGGGAACTACCTTCTTCTGAGTTGTAGATATGGAAGATTAGATGGTGTTAGATTAATTCTGGGTATTAGGATAGTCTCTCCAACTTTTGAGCCAGATATTACTTTGACCTCAATCACTCTATCACCTAGCTTACTGACAATCAAATGAGTACGATCGCACAACCCTGTTGACTGATTCAAATTTCTTAATAATATAACTGACTACCGACTTTATGATCTAAGTAATGATTTGGCAAACCAGAAATCTTTAAGAAATGCAATAATTCAGGCGGTTCCATGTCACTAAAAGGACCACAATAGTTAGCGTTTGAAAGACTATTACAACTCAAATAGCTTTTCACATCACCAAGGAGCATGAACAACATGATTGTGTTTATTTCTTCGACATCATTATTTGTTGGTGCAAGAATTCCTCGTTCGCGAAGATATGACCAATCTTCATACTTAGTATCAAAATCAGGGTAAATTGAAGTGATCAAATTGTGCCGACCATTGTCGTCATTCCGTATAAGGAATTCTTCCGGTGTCTTAATCCAATTAGGCCCTCCGTCATCTGAAATAGAAATTCTTTGCACTTGACCTTCCCCAACTTGTAATTCCATCGAGCAAATTCATATACAATTTGCATAGTCTCGCTCAATTCATCTATTCGTTGCAGCCTTATGATTATACGCAAGTGTAGAATACTACATTCATTCTAGAATGCTGCTCAATGGATCGCAGCTGCAACGATAGATTCATCACTTTCGTGTGTAATCTCAGGAAGTATCTTTCTAAAATCTCCCTCAAGAAGGACAGTTTTCCGTCAGAAGCATTCTAATTATCACATATATCCTTAAGGTGACGATCAACGGCTTCAAATGCTAAATAATTCATCATTGGTGTTTCATCCCATACAATCAACGTTGTTTCATGCATGAGAGACGCACGTTCAGACCTCTTATCAAAGTAACAAACTAACGTCTCATCAAGTTGTAAGGGTATTTTGAATGCTGAGTGGGTTGTTTTCCCTCCGGGTAGCAGTAAGGAAGCAATTCCCGATGATGCAATGGCAAGGATAATATGCTTTTCTGATCAGAACTTAGAGATTAAAGTATTCCATAAATAAGTCTTTCCCATGCCCCCACCACCATATAAAAAACAGCCCCCTTCACCTATCGTATGACTATCGAGTACTGATCTGTACATATGATACTGGTTTGAGTTCAACCCTCTTACAAAACTTTCAAATCTTGATGTTTCTAGATTTGTATCTTAATCAAGCTCATCGATAATAAGTTGACTTGTTGCATAAACTGCAGCTTTTACAGAAGGGAGCGGCATTGGAGGGAAATTTCGTAGTGATCGTCTATTTCTATTCAAGATATGTTCTATCTCAAGTAGTCCAAGATTCTGGAGCTCAGTAGACGGTAAATCCATATCTGGGATTCTTGTTTGCTATCGTATGGTATGTAGCAGGTCATCTATTAGATGCGCCCAATGTGCGTCCCACAACTTTACTGGATCAACAATCTCGGAAAACATCAACATGGAACAAAACATATTTCGTAGCTGCACACCTGAAGCCCAGGTTGACACCTCAATCAAGGCAGCATGCCATTCACCATCATCATTAAGCAAACCCAGTGCTATGCATGCTGACTCAAATGTTAGGTGTAAGACACCACATATGGTATGAATATCCTCAAAAGAATTTGCTCCACATGTCTTTGTAAGAAGCAATCTCAAATACTATCGTTCACCACAATTTGGATGCGCAAACGAAAGTCGACCAATTGAAGAAGCTTTTTGATGGACCGTCCACCTTTTAGAAGAATGATTTCATACCCATTGTATGGGGAAGTTAAGATATGTGGTATGTCGAGCTTGTGGGTGGTTCTTATTTATTTCAAACTACATTGTTAACATTGTTTTTTGCGCTTCTGGTTCATTTGCAATACTAAAGAGGTCCTCTCTGTCACTAAACATGACCAATTGTTCCCCAGGCAAACGGTCTTGAAGTTTTTGTGCAGAAGGATATTGATGTTGTAAGCTGAACTCCAAAATCCGCCAATATGACTCAATTACAGATACATAGCGATAATCCAAATATTCTTGGATTTCATCCCCTTCTCTATGTGATCGAGATTGCTCACTGCCACGATGTGTTGTATTGCGTTTATTGACAACAGTGGCACGATTATGCCCCTTATGTAGATACTTAGATAGGTACTCGATCATGCTACGAACAGCTACACGACATTTATGTGAGCATCATATTTTACGCATAGATCTCTATTGTATGGGACCACCCATTGGTTATCAATCTCTCATCCATTGACAACCACTTGTTGGGGAGTGCGTCGCTTGCGGTATAAAGCAAAGCCATGCTTATCAAATATTGTTTGATTACAAAATCTTTTTGGATAATATTTTGAGCATTTTTCGTCAATCAAACATGATACACATGGGCCATGAATCATGAAACTTGTGACAGTATCAAATGCTAGAGGGTCCATAGCTTAATCGAGAATTTCGACATTGAGTAGCCTATCAACATCATCTGGACATGTGGGCTTATCTTCTGATGCTATTGTTAAGAGAATATGAGCATGGGGAAGGCCACGCTTCTAAAATTCAACAACATATACTTCTGCAAAAGATAAAGTGGGTGTAACTAGTGGATTGAATGTATTGTCACTACAAAAAATAATGCATCCTCCCGCATTTGTGCCACTACACTAATTGAATTGCGGAGAGAAAAATGATAAATTTGATAGTTTTCTCTACTCCACATTTAATAAGTGTGAGAAAGTCATAAACCTTTTCCTAAACTTATCAATTGTGGGGAACTAATTTTATATGTACATATATATATATATATATATATATATATATATATATATATATATATATATATATATATATAATTATTAATTAAATTACAAAACATATTACTTTTGGGGAATTTTTTAAAAAGATAAAAAATATTTGAATATTGATTTATGTATAAACATATTAATTTATAGCCAAAACCATTCCTAGCTAGTCCTATACCCATCATGCGCCTCTCACGTGTATTACCCCCTAATCTCCTTTCTTTTGCCTCTCTCAGCTCTCACATACAAGACAAATCCTAGAAGCTTGATATTCAGCCACTCCTCCTCCGTTTTCGGTCTGCCCCACCTTTTTTATCCTCTCTCACTTTCGAACTCATCTCCATCCTCTCTCTCCCTCTCTCTCTCTCTCTCTCTCTCTCTCTCTCTCTCTCTCTCTCTTCGAAAACTAGATCAACCAGCACCACCATCTCATCGCATCCTTGTCCATACCACGATTTGTGTAGCTTCAGCCAGCACGACATTCATCCTCACCATCTACGCCATCACACTCCAACAATCACGATTGAAGAGGGCTCGGGTATAAGGAGGCAACGACGATCGAATTAGGCACTAATCTAGGCTTAGTTTTAAATTTTTAGGTTTAATTTTAGGTTGTTCTTCATTTTAATTTTAGTACCAGTAATTTAAGGTTTGCTCCCGTTTCATCTATTTCGAATTTAGATCCACTTCCAACTTTCAATTTCATGTAATTAGGCTTTGTTTTGTTAATCTGGATGTAGACATTTATGATCTAGCCTGCAATCATAATGTTTTGGGTTCAAATTTGAGTAATTTTGGTTTTCCTACTCCCCTATTTTCGGCCCTCTGTTCTGATCTGCCTGAGGCAGTGCTAATAGGCCTTCCACCATTTTTGGGCTTGGAATTGTGATTCTACTTGTGTTGTAAAAGTCAGTACTTATTGGGTTATTAATGGTTCAAATAGCATAGGTTTTGCACCTGGAATTGCTCTGTACTTGCCTTTCCTTTTCTCTGATTTTCTGAGCTCGGGTGACTGGTGTTTAATGTTCTGTTAATGTGGGTGTTGAAGTTGGGCTGGCCTAGAAGCAAGGATGCCCGTGGCCTCTATTCCTCTTACCCTCTAGTTGGTTGTTCTGCCTTGGCTGCTACTTCAGTTGTTTGGTGTCTAATTACATGAAATTGAAAGCTGTAGCTTTGGTTCACTTGTTTGACCACAGGTGTGCTAGCATGGCGGAGACAGGATTCAAAGTAAGGGGGGACGAGATTAATAATACACAAATTTGCCTAAAGTCAATAAATTTAACATAGATAAACAAACAACAACCAATAAATTACTCCAATTCTAATTTCTAAATTCTCAATCAAGAAAGGTAAAGCCTAATTTTTTTAATTGATGAGTAAATCTCTAAATTAACTACTTATTCAACACAAATTCAATAAAAATTAGTAAACTAAACATAAACAAGGAAGTAATTACAAATAAAATTAGTCCAACTTTAAATCTTCAACTAAGAACAACCAAGAAGAGAATTAGGTTAAAATCCTCATTTTTCAATTCATGAATTATGAGTAATTCACTAAGTTAATCAATTATTTAACATAAATCTAGCTAAAATCAGTAAAATAAGCATAATTATTTACAACGTAACAAGATCAAAAACAAAAATTGAGAATTTTTGGGAGTTATTTCAAATAGGGATTTGGGACTTAGGAGTTAGAAGGAGAGCTGAGGAGGAGTGGAGGCGGCTACCGGCACAAGTGCTAGTGGCAGACCTGGCGGCCGGTCAGCGACTGGGCTGGGCAGACTGCAGAGAGTGAGAGAGAGAGTGCATGGGCGGTGGGCTGGGCAGAGAGAGAGTGCGTCTGAGAGAGAAAAGAAAGTAAGACTAGAGAGTCGAGAGGCAGAAATTAGGGAAACTGAATAGGCAAAACTCAAAAAGAAAAACATATAAGCCACCGCAGAAGGAGATTGATGAGATTCGAACCCGTGACAGGGTGAAACAGGTAAAAAGCAGCCAACCATCCTACTAGGCACATGTTTACGAAATATATGTGAACTAATTAATATATATCTATTTTGTTTATACACAAAAATATCCCTTATTTAATTTTTTCCCAAAAAGCTAGGGGTCAATTGACCCCCCTTGCCCCAATATGGCTCCGGCCATGGGCGGAGAAAAACTAAAATTTGTAAGTTTGAACTACTAAACACATTTATAATTGTGGGCAAGCCAAAAGAGGCATTTCCTGGATTTCTTTTTCACCAACTATAGAGCTCTAATGCTTATCTCTGTATCACTCTCTATCTGATCTCTCTCTGTGGCTCGGAAAATGTCTTGTACATTTAGGAAATTCTAGAATCAATTAACCCTAGCTAACCCTAAGTTATGCGCAGTGAATTCAGATTAGTCTCTCTCTCTTTTGATCTCTAGTGTTTTTTTCCTTGTTTTCTTTATTCGCAGGGGTGTCATTGATTTTTCATCTTCTTTGATTGGGGTCATTGTCACTTGATTCTCTGCAGAATCGGTTGCTTTAACAAGAATGATGCAGGTGAATCATCGTTGTGCAATTTCAGGCAAGAAAGCAAGAAATGGTGTTAATGACTTGATTTCCAGTTATAAAAGAGATACAGGGGAAATGTTTTCATTACCTCTAATCACCTAATTACACAATTGCCACCAGACCTTTCATCTTCCTACCCCTCTTCTGGTGAACCTAAATTTCCCAAAGTATGTAGAGGTACGATTTTACTATATTACAGGCTATTGCAACATGATTTGGAGAAAGGAAAATTGGTTTGCTATATGAAATTCACGATCTTGTATTCTTCTATTGCGATTTTAGGTCATATATCAAAATTCCTACAATAGCTTTACTATATAGTATCTATAACCAATAAGTCTAATACTTTTGTTCTTATAGGCTTTGGTCTATTTGATCCTCGGATTTGAGATATTCTTCCTGAGATATTTGGCGTGCCCACAATATTACATGACATTGAAAGCTGTAGTTTTGGTCTGTTTGAGCGATTTATGCTTTATGAACTGCATCTGAGATATTCTTCCTCATGATTCAAGTTTTAATTCACTTCTAATTCTCATTCTAATTTTGGCTTGATTGAGTGTGTTTGTGCTCTCTTTGTGTTTCTAGTAGTATTAGATAATGGAGTATGTTCTTATTTCCAGCTTAAGAGGTGTAGTTTAGATTTTCATTATGGATTATGTTTGATCCCTAAATTATGTGGGTCTCGATTATGTTGATTTTCATATTTCTTACTTTTATGTGGTTGGGTTAGGTTTTGATATTTTATCTAGTTTAAAGAATATTTAGATCCTATTAGAGTTTGCAAATAATCAGGGATTATTTAGAATTTGATCCATAATTTCAGTTGCTTATTGTTTAATTAGTTTAGAATGATGCTAAATTAGTTTAATTTTGTACTTAGTGACCTTAATCTCTTCCATCGTCCCTGCAGAGACGATCCTCAAATGTATGACGATAGTCGTATACCTGTGGAATATACTTTTCACTTGAAATTATCCAACATTCACCAAGGTATGGTTTTGCTCTTGTAATCCCATTTTGGAAGTTCTTGTAGAATTATACGTGGTAATTTTCAAATTGGGATTTATGCTTGTCTCTATAAGATATTCTTGGATCTCTGAGAGGAATTTTGAGTTCTCCATCTCTGATTCTCAATCACTCTTCTTCTCCATCTCTCTCGTAATCCCTATTACCTCGCTCTTCTCATCCTTTGGCCCACGCTGTTCTTTCTCGCAATTTCTCAATGTACTGTGGATATGATCTTCACGAGAGGTAATTTTTTTGAAATTCGTGGCTAGGTTTTGTGTTTTCTGCTTGTTTATGCACATTTCGTCATCGTGAATTGGGGAAGGTGTAACTATGATGCAAAATATGGTTATCTTTCCTCATTCTCATGCCTTTATGCTCAGAATTGGCGATCTTACTGCATGAGCTGCTTTTGTATGTCAACTTGTAGGTTGTTGATGCTCAAAAGGAATCATATGACAATGATAATGTCATGATTGCTGTAACTCAGTTGGCACAAACTGTGATGCGTAGTGCTGTAGGGAAAATGCCACTCGATAAGACTTTTATAGGGAGAGATACTTTAAATGCTAACATTGTGGTAAGTTTCTGCTTCTAGTTCTCTTTATTATTTATTGTAATTTTTTCCAAGGACAAAGGGGTATATCCATGCCTTTTGTTCATGTATAGCATTCTTTATCACCTTTAGGTTTTCTTTTCTATTTTGTGCTTGAGAAATAGATAGTGGTATCTCTTTGATAATAATGTTGTTGAACCTCTCATAATTCAGGAGGCTATCAATGATGTAGCTTCACAATGGGGTTTCATTTGTCATCGTTATGAGATAAGTAAGTACATTCACCTCTACTATGAAAGTAACAAATTCTGTTTGTTTATTTCTTTCCTTTGTTAAATAAGCAGCTGATAAGCTGATAGAGGAAAATTCGGACACGATGAGAAGTTTTAGGAATCCAAAGTGAATTTGCTCACTGTTTTCTAGGAGGCATAGTATATAAATGCTTGTATATTCTTATATTTAAGGTTTGATTTGTCGTTTACTTTGGGTTAACTAAGTCTAAAAATAAAACATCATTTATCGTAGGCCTATATTGAGGGTAAAAAGAAGGTAGACAATGACTTACTGAGCCAAATTCTTTACGAAAAGTTATTCACTACTCTTCAACAACCTGGTAAGAGTATGCTATTCATTTTCATTTAGGGTTTTATTGTTAGTTAAACTTAGTTGTGGTTCTATTCTTGGTTGAACTTAGTTGGATTATACTATCGGTTGAATTCAGTTGGTTCTAGTGTTGGTTGAATTCAATTGAGTTCTATTGTTGGTTAAACTAGTGGTTTTATTGTTGGTTGAACTCAGTTGGGTTCTATGATTAGTTTAACTAACTTGGGTTCTATTGTTGGTTGAATTCGATTGGATTCTATTATCGGTTGAACTCGGTTGGTTTACTGGTTGAATTCCATTGAGTTCTATTGTTGGTTGAGCTAGTGGTTTTATTATTGGTTGAACTCAGTTGGGTTCTATTGTTGGTTTAACTCACTTGGGTTGGGGTGTTGAGTGAACTTGGTTGGGGTTCTATTGTTTGAATGAACTCACTTGTGTTCTATTGTTGGTTTAACTTGGTTGTAGTTCTATTGTTGGTTGAACTCGGTTCTGGTTATTTTATTGGTTGAACTCGATTTTGGTTCTATTATTAGTTAAACTCACCTAGGTCCTATATATTGTTAGTTGAACTCGATTGTGGTTCTATTCTTGGTTTAAGTTTGTTGTGTTTCAATAGTTGGTTGAACTCTACTGTGTGTCTTTAAACTTGATTCTGTTGAATCTGCATCTTAGTTAATCTCTTCGGTTATCTTTTCTAATAATTCATTTTTTTGTGTGTTTCATTTGTCTAACACGTTGCATTTCTAGAGCTAACATCTCTCAGTGAAGAAAATGAAGATGGAGATTTTTAGTCTTTGTTCAATTATCTAACATGTTCAATCAGCTAGCTATAATAATAAAAAAAAAATAGCAGGATAGATTTCAAACCATGCAAGAATATTTAGTTTTTATACCTTAGTCTTTGTTGCTATGTGTACAATTTATTTGTTTTAGGCACTTATGTGCAATTTATTTAATTGATGTTTGATTTATTTTAATTTGTTGGCTTGTTAATTTTATTCATTTATGTAGGGTGATGTGTGATGGTAATTAGCATAAAACGTGTCATTTAAAAAAAGAAAAATTGTATACAATTGTTCTATTTTTAACTTAAAAAATTTTATATTAATTACCAGTATTATTTTTTAAAAAACTAAAATGACACTAGTAACACTTTTAAGTGTGGGGGAAATTATGATTTCTTGCATCCTCCAGAGTGGGCATAGTGTAAAATGACCACACATAAATTATGGGTAATTAGTACTTACTCCGCATTTATAAGTATGGGAAACATAGCTCTAACCCCATTTCCATTAAGTGTGGAGAACACTTTCACACACTTAACTTCCCCACGTTTAGCCTAAGTGTGGGCAACTATTATTTCTACACTTATAAGTGTGGTTATTGGCAAAATTAAATGTGGACGGAAGCAACCTTTTTTGTAGTGTGTAAGGTAAAAGATAAAGATGGTATCAGAGTCAAGCCGTAACTGTGAGTTGCACCAGTGGAAGGAGAGCCCATGAGTGGTCACCTAGCGGGGTAAAGGTATTGGGTGTTGACCACCGGTCAAGAGGACTTGTAAATCGGTCAGTTAGTGAGCCACAACGAGGATGTTGTGCGTTTCAAGTGGGGGTGATTGTAACACCCCTAGTGTTGCTTAAAAAGGATCGAGGTAACTATTTATATCACCAAAGGCGCACTTTTCTTTTCGGGAAGCCCACTCCTAAGAACTCTATAGTTAAGCGTGCTTGCTGGGGAGCAATCTTGGGAAGGGTGACCTCCTGGGAAGTTTCCCAGGTAGTGTGCAAGCGAGAACGAAGCATGTCGAAAATATTTGTGGTAATTTGTGGGGTTAGTTAGCAATCCTCAAAGCTGTTCCTGGTATACGTCCACGGCCTAGGAGGGGGTCGGTGTGTTACAGTTTGACAATGCCAGGAACTCACCAATAATGACTGTTGCAAATATCTTTTTCATCTTAAAATCATCGAGTAATTATCGTAACTTAATTCGGAAAACTCAAGTTGTTAGATCTGGTGTGTCCTCTGATCGCTGACCAGATAATAGCTCGTTAATGATTTTAGGCCAACTTGGATTACATTTGAATGTGACAAAGAAATGAGAAGGTCCCAGCGCATGACAAATTGCAATTGCATCCTTGTAATCCTGCACCATATAACGTGACCCTCCAGTGAAAGAAGATGGTAGAATATATCTCCACCCTATTGATTGTGCATTAATGTCACCTGCATTAAGTGCATCTTGAATGCCACAGTACATTCTGTCAGCAGTCGACCTTGATAGTGTTCGAACCATGTTAGCCCATATTGCTCAATGGCAGCCCATGCATATACATAGAATTGTTGGCCCAATCGACAATTCTTTTTAATAACTATAGATTCACCCACTCGATCTTGGATGCGAAATGCATAAAATTCCCTCATTGCAGCCGTTGTCCTTGAGGTAGTGGAGTTTGTCATTCTTAAAATGTCCGCACTCCATCCATCCGTGCTGTACGGAAACAAAAGAGAATTGTAGAGCTTGTCATAGAGTTACAAATTAAATCACTACTTTGTTTTATAAATACTATTTATAGCATAGGAAAGTAAGGATCGATCCTTCGAGGAAAGATTATGATAATAAGCTAGTTTAATTCTAAATGATTTTACTACTCTAATTTATTATAACTTCTCTTTATATTACTAAAATAAATCAAATTTAATAAGTAAAAATCTGGACAAATACATAATATTGCCCCTAAATATTCTAAATTTAATGCTGGAAATAAAACAGTAAATAGCCATCCTAAATAATCTGAAAAATAAAAACAGAAATAATAACGTAATATTAGACTGAAAATTAATACAGAAAATAATAAGCAGAAAATTAATATTCAAAATTACAGAAAGTAATCCAAATTAATATTCTGCAAGTTTATAACTTTATAACTCCAAAATTATATGTAAAATAATTCAGAAAAATTAAAACAGAAAATTAACTGCAGAAAATTAAAACAGAAAATAAAATCTGAAATTAGAGAAAAAAATAAACTGCACTAATATAAATACGAAAATAAATACCAAAATTGCCCAAATTTTAGATATAATGTTTTGGACTTAATAAAACCCTAAAAACATAAAATAAAAATTAAAAACATAATTTTTAGATTTATTAAAATAAAAACCTGCACATATTTAATTCACAAAATAATTCTGAAAAATTATTAAATAATTTTCAAAAATTTTGAAATTAAATAGAGGTAGAATAAAACACTATATAAACCCTAAAATGGATGGAAACATGAAAAAGCACAAAAGGAACTATTTTTAACCTAATTTCAAACAAACCAGTAAATAAATGGCAAAACAGAATAGAAATTAAATCTGAAAATTATAACTACACTAAAAATCAAAATCTAATTAATCTAATATTACCAAGACACTCCTAAAAGGTTAGTCTTTGGGGGTGGTAAACGAAATTTATATTAAAGCTTATAAATTAAGAATTAAAATTGACAAACTAAAGAAATTAACTAAAACGCAACAAATAATTATCAACGATACCAAATTTATGAAAAATACTTAGTATAATCTATATCCACCATACAAGTTAATATTTATCATCAACACACAAATCAATTTTATCTATGAGTTAGACTGTAGAAGACACTCTCCAGCGGATCTTCCAAGTTTTTTCTTATATTATAGTTTATTTAGGTCCACCTCTAATATAAACCTTACTAGTTTTGATCACCCTAACACCAGCGTAAGAATTTAATCAAACTAGAGCATTACGTATTAGAAAAGCATCATCTAATACTTTGTAATCAATTTACCAGTAAATTGATTTAGCAAAGATCTATAATGATTATCTAATTAAAGGAGATGGGTTTGAGCCATCTATGATCAATTAGGGTAATATTAATGCCTAAAGACTATAACTTTTACATATTAAAGCCTTTTAAACTATCATATGAATTCGTATTCACCTAATTAGCATGGATTTTAATTAATCTGACGCGAATATCATAAACGATAAATACTAATTGTTATAGAATAATGAATAAAAATCAACTGGATAATAAAGCATAAAACTTGTTTCAAAATAATTAATTTAGCATGGTTTCAAATAGATTATACTAAGTACAAGGAAATTACTCACACATATTGTAAATAAAATCACCACAATTAACCAAAGCCTTCATGTTCAACAATAAACTAAACACAAAAAATTAAAATTAAATAAAAATAAATAAGAATGCTACTACTTGGCCGTTAAGATGATGATCGATAAAGGTGATGATGCTGATCGATGAAGGTGGAAATATGAGAAAGATGGATGATGATGGTGATAAGAAGGGGCTGGTCAGTAGATTATTATATTCGATCTTGAGGGTTGACGTGCAAGATGGTGTTAGGTGTCGTGAGATTGGTGATTCGATGATGGTGATGATCGATGGCGTGAGGTTGGCTGAGGAGACGTGAGGAATGGCTGAGGAGGGTTGGCGTGGTGTGAGATGTGAGGCGTGAATGACTTTTATAATATTAGCTACTAGGGTTTTCTTCTTTAGACTCCTTCTCTTCCAAGTCTTCTAGTTTCTCTTCAATTAGGAGTAATAATTTTATAACCTTAGCCTAAATAAATCATTATGAAAATAATATTTTTTCTATAAATCATTATTTTTGGATCGACTTGATAACTTAGCATGTAAAATTCGAACTTGGACATCTTCGCTTCTCCTCATTATTTATTAATACTTAACTTGAAAAATACATAAAATAAAGTAAATTAGACGAAATATTATATCTAATATAATCAAAATAATTATTAAAACCATGCATAATTTAAGACTTAACAAGGATAGCGTAAAGGCATATATGATGGATGAATCTCATCTATCCTCTGTAAGGTTCCGTCCATTTTTTGAAGAATGACATCCCGGGGTCCAAAGTGCTCAGTTCCATCCCCAATCAATAGCCCCGTGACCTTTTCTGCAGTGGATCTAATATATTGTCGGCTCTCTCTGGCCTGGATGATTCGAATGCGCAAAATAGAAACCTCGCCATGATCACGTAACATGTAGAGAGCTCTTCTGAATACGGCAACATAGGGATTAACTGAATCCAATATTTGTTGCAACCCTTGCACAATGTCAAATCTAACGCCAGAATTATCAGATGCCCTAAGTGCAGTCATTCAGTTTGACACTTCATTGCTAGTGTCGTAAATGTATAAATGCGCAAACATTGGGTGTAATCTAGATCGAGAGAGAATTGATTCAATTTTATGGTGATTGCTACCATTTATTCGGAAAACATACGGGCTTCTCCATCTTTGACGTTGTTGTCAATCCTTTCCCCTATGGAAGTGAATGAGAACATGGAGTTGTACATTCTAACATTATCAAGGAAATGTTAGTTTGACAGTAATGATTCAAGAAATGGAGGTGATGTTGGAAGTAAGGCCACGCTAACTTGTCCACTTTCATGATACAAATTGAATCTCGGGTTTGTGATACTACTATTTCTAATCCTTTCCTCTATCCACATGATATCTCTGCAATGTGGACATATAGTTGTTCGTAACCCAAAGTTCTATCAGTTTAAAAATGAGTGTCCTAGACGGGGATATGTCCCTCTTGCAATGGTATTATCAGGGTCAGTGTATAAGTTACGCTTGGTTGAGTTACGTACACGTAGGAAAGTTTTAGGCGATTACTCGTTATGGTGGATGAGATTGTAATGAGTGGCATGGGCAGAGGTCTCATGATAGGAGCATGAGTAGCTTGTTCATCTAATTCTGGAGTGTATTTAGAAGGAAGTATTGATTATCTGGTGTTAATAGCACGTAAGCAATGGTTTGGTAGTATTCAACATAGGGTCAACATTACTAAGGTCGTCGACGTTATGTGCTAAGATGGGATTTTGTTGCTCCGCCTAGTGTTGAAGAAGCGTTGATTGCATTCGTTGCAAATGCATCAATGTTGACCTGACTTGGCGTGCCACCCCCACGAGCAAGTGACAATTGTGTGCTACCACATCATTTCGTTCAAAATGCTGATGCTTGAACAAAAACCGTCGCCAAGCATTCAGTCTACAATTTTTTCTTGTAGTTGTCTTTGTGTTGTTGTAGACAACGACAATGGATCCATTCTCTTTTTACAGGAAATCATACAAACATATAGGCAAATCTTTCAGTTATGTCTTCGTGTGAAATAGATTACATCGAATATGAAAGGTATTTAGCTTCCCGGGCATTATATGATGATCGTGTTTTGTTTTTAATTTCTTCATATTTCATGTTCAACCCTTCTAATATGTTACACTACGATTGCAATATACACACACACACACACACACACACACACACACACACACATATATATATATATATGTACATATATATACATATATATCTGTGTATGTACATATATGCACATATATATATATATATATATATATATATATATATAATAATATATATATATATATATATATATATATATATATATATATATATATATATATATATATACACATGCTGTATATATATATATATATATATATATATATATATATATATATATATATATATATATATATATATATATATATATATATATATATATATGTATATATGTTTTTGTAGATATATTGATGTCTTTGTATAGGTATGAGTTATAGTAAAGCCTTATATTTGTAAGTGTAGCTCAATAAGCCTATAGCTGGCCAAATTTCTGAGGGTATGTAGATGATGATTTGGTTTTCTTCTTTATTTTTTTTTAACACAATTTATAGATAGGCATGTATATGATTGCACCATATGAACAATAAAAGGAAGGTTAGCTACTGACTTAAAAACATAATATGTATTTATTTATGGACAGAGGAGTTAGGCAGTCAAGTTCTAGAATGCTCCTTGTCTTAAAATCTCATTGGTAGCACAAATGGTTTCATGACCCTATGCTGTCTATCTCTGTCCCCTCACAAGTACCGTCTCTCTCTTCTTTCTCCTCTGAGAAGCCGGTTCCCTCTCTTTCCTCTTCATCCTCTATATGCTCTCTCTTAGCTCCCTTGTCTCCCTCATCTCAAAAAGCCGGCTCCGTCTCTTTCCTCTCCATCCTCTCTATGCTTTCTCTCATCTTTCTCCTCTCAAAAGCCGGTTCCTAATCCTTGGATGTCGTCCTGGGAATACTCTCAAGGCTCTCTAGAAACCTCCCATAGATCTGATACCTCTGTGACCAAGTGATGAAATCCGAGTCGTCTACCACCTTCACGCATCCACCTGAAAAATATAACACCATGAAGTTGTAGATTGGCCAAAGCCAAGTCCACCAGTACCACCCGCGTAGCCAACGTGCTACTCAGGCGGAGGCACATGGATGTATGCACCTCTGTTCTGATGGTGAGGTTGAATTTCCAGCGTAGTTTAGGCAGATCGGGGTTTGGATAGACGAAGGAGGAAGAAGGCAGTCAATAGACGCCTTTGTCGATGGTGCATGTGGCGTACGCATCATCCCTCCACTGCGGATCTGATGGTAGAGGTCTGTTTCTAACCATTGTAGAGATTTCTACCCTTCCTTTTTCTCTTTTAAAGATTTTGTTACATATTTTGGGTTTGTTCATGGTAGTGTTGCAATTTTCGGTGTGGTTTGGGCAGATCAAGAGTTTCAAAAGACAGAGGAGGAAGGCAATCGATAGATGCTTCGTCGGCAGCGCGTGTGGTACACACACCACCCTTCCGCTACGGATCTAATAGTAGAGGTCTGTTTCTAACCATTTCGGACGTTTCTACCCTTCCCTTTTTTTTTAAAAGATTTTGTGGCGTATTTTGGGTTTGTTCATGGTAGTGACGATGGCCACCGAGGACTAGCCAGATCTGTTCGTGTGTTCATGGTGGTGCATGTATTCTTCTGGGTTTAAGTTGATGCAGTTAGTTGATGTTTAAACACAGGCTTGCTCCAGCGGGCAAGGCAGTATCCCCCTTTGTGTATTTGGACGTCCATTCAAACTTTTTGCTTTTGAAATTTGAATTTCATGTTTAAGGAGCTATGATATGTGGGTATTGAAATGGCTAGTATTATGGGTATGGAGTTTATATTGAATTCATGTTTATTTTGTTCTATATTATGGGCATGGATTATGATTTTTCTATTGTACTATTTTTAATATTTAATAGGGTTTAGTAATTAATTGTTTACGTTTTGATTCCATATAACTTATGTTTTGACAAGGTAAAACTGATTGGGATGCATTTTTTGCGTTTTAATATTCTGGGTATGCATTATTTCCCTGTGGTAAGTTGGCTATGCCAACTGTCAGAGCTTATTTCCTATTTTTATGTCACTTCATATGTTTTATTTTAGCACTTATGTGTGTTAGCTGTGATTACTGACTTTATTCCTTGCATTAGAGGTGTGGGTTTGTGCTTTTGGTTTTTGAGTTTTTCTCTCTGTTGCAGGCATGCTAACTGTATGGCATTTTGTCAATTCGGGACCAGTATAGTTGCTGTTAGTTAACATCACTTTTTTTTTTCTTGCTCGTAATTGAGTTGCTAATATTCAGGCTTCATGCAGCTTTCTCTCGAAAATGATGACCATTTAGCTTGTCAGTTACCATTTCGCATTATTATCATGCAATAATGAGCCAAACACTTCCTCTTTTGGATTCGGTTCACTTGTACATGTGTATGCCTCCTAATTAAGAATAGTCAATTAATATGTGTGTATGCTTCCAAGTAAAAAGAAAATGCTTATATGAAATGCCTAATTGATGTTGTATGCTTTATTTCGTGGTGGTAAATAGATTATGCCAACTGTTAGAGTTTATTTCCTATTTTTATGTCTCTTTATCTGTTCTAGGGTTGCTCTTCTGTGTTTATATTCAATTAGAAGATTATTACGCTTCAAATTATGTTGCTTATTTCCTTGGGGTGAATTGGTTATCCCAACTGTTAGAGTTATATGCATTAAAGCAAAATTTGAATGCTTATGTCAAATGTAAAAATTTTTTGTGCATGTATTATTCCCCTATGGTAAATTGGTTATGCCAATTGTTAGAGCTTATTTCCTATTTTTATGCCACTTCATATGTTTTATTTTAGCTCTCATGTGTGTTAGCCGGGATTACTGACTATATTCCTTTGCATTAGAGGTGTGGGCTTGTACTTTTGGTTTCTGAGGTTTTTTTTCTATTGAAGGTATGTAACTGTATGATATTTTATCAATTCTAGGCCAGTGTAGCTGCTGTTAGTTAACATCACTTTTTCCTCTCTTGCTCGTAATTGAGTTGTTAACATTCAAGCTTCATGCAGCTTTCTTCGAAAAATGATGACCATTTAGCTTATCAGTTACCATTTCACATTATTGTTATGCAATAATGAGCCAACAATTCCTCTTTTAGCTTCGGTTCATTGTAGATGTGTATGCTTCCTAATTAAGAATAGCTAATTAGTATGTGTGTATGCTTCCAAAGTAAAAAGAATATGCTTATATGAAATGTCTAAATTATGTTGTATGCTTTATTTCATGGTGGTAAATATATTGTGCCAACTGTTAGAGTTTATTTCCTGTTTTTATGTCCCTTTATTAGTTCTAGGGTTGCTCTTTTGTGTTTATATTCAACTAGAAGATGTTTAAGCTTCAAATTATGTTGTTTATTTCCTTGTGGTGAATTGGTTATCCCAACTGTTAGAGTTATATGGATTAAAGCAAAATTAGAATGCTTATGTCAAATGTGAAAATTTTTAAAGTATGCATTATTTCCCTGTGGTAAATTGGTTATGCCAACTGTCAGAGCTTATTTCCTGTTTTTTTACCACTTTATATGTTTTATTTTAGCACTTATGTGTGTTAACTAGGATTACTGACTATATTCCTTTGCATTAAAGGTGTGGGCTTGCACTTTTGGTTTCTGAGTTTTTCTTTCTACTGAAGGTATGCTAACTGTATGATATTTTGTCAATTCTAGGCCAGTACAGCTGCTGTTAGTATGTATATAAATTTGTATGTGTATGTATGTGGATATATATATATGTATGTATATATGTATACATGTATGTATGTATATCCAATGTGAAAATTATTTTATATGAAATCTGGTTCATTTGTAGATGCGTATGCTTTCTAATTAAGAATACTCAATTAGTATGTGTATATGCTTCCAAAGTAAACAGAATATGCTTATATGAAGTGGCTAAATTACGTTGTATGCTTTATTTCGTGGTGGTAATTAGATTATGCCAACTGTTATAGTTTAATTCCTATTTTTATGTCCCTTTATCTGTTCTAGTGTGACACCCCCAACCCCTAGCGTTAGAAGTATCGATGATTTATTAAGTCCTACTTGAATTCTAGGGCGAAACGGATAAAATTTCACTTAAAGACTGATTATTTCCCAGGCTTAAAGGTTTACATTAAATCCCTGCATTGAGTAGAAGTATTAAAAAAACATGGAAATAAGCTCAACGGCTACACGCCGGAGTCCACAACTCTACGGGCCACTCGCTTAGAGTATACCAAACATTAAAGTTCAATAATAAAGAAGAAAATAATAGATACAACTGGATGGATCACACATCCAAAGTACTGGGATTTACGTCCCAAAATATAACTAACTTCAGCTAAAAGATAATTGGCTAATCAGATGGTTGGCTCACAAGGCTATACAGAGCGACTTCTAAACAATATACATTACATGAACTAGAGTACTTTGCTCACATACATTTACAACTCTAGGGGTACATTACATTATATCATACAACTCGTAAGTCTACCTCTATATGTGCACAAATGACACCCTTTACAAAGCAAGAGAATATTTTAACTTGGCGTATGTAAGTCGACTTCTACATGTCACATCGAAAACCTAGGAAAAAGGGAAAAAATAGGGGGATGAGTTACCACACGCTCAGTGAATGACTCCCAAATCCCAGAAAACCAAACAGTTGCACATCATACTTTAAGTAGCACTTAGGTATGCAAGGTGATATATTTAATATCATAGAATAAGCATATAGGGTCTTCCACATCTGTTGTCACCTCAATGCCCTTTCTAGTATGATGGTAATCCTATTCTCCTTCTAATTCATGCCCAAGGTACCTAACTTGCCTAACTAAGTCTCCTATAGCATATTAGAGGTAATTTCATGTTATATTAACTAAGATCACATAATGTAAGCATAACATCACATAACACACACGCAAAATTCATTGATAAGCTATCTTATGCAACAATTCAGGTATTGGATGCAGTAAAACACTTAATTCACATATAAACACCTAACGTTAAGGAGTTTAAACAAAAATGGTCAAGTGAGACTTCTTTTTGCAAGAGAGTATGGTTAATGCATGTCTTTTAAGCCAATGGGAGTTCTTATAAAACCGTTGTTATGCACTTAGCAGATACTTGAAAACATAGTAAAATGCTTTTCAAGAAAACATGCACCTTTTCAAAGCTTTACACCATTATCAGTGTTCACATCACATATCACGCACGAAATCATTCTCATAGGCATTGAAATCTCAAACTTGTGCTACGTACGGGCGAGGCCATCACTCGTGTTTCATTGTACCAGTGAGATCGTCACTCACATTTCATATCATCCCCATCGGGATCTTCCAGGGTTCCCACTTCTGGGTCTACTCCTTGGCAACATATCACCCTCGTTAGGGTCTTTTAGGGTTATCACTTCTGGGTCTATCTTCCTAGGTATTAGGGTTCCCTAGAATTGGCATTCTCCCTAATCATATATATATATATATATATATATATATATAATATATATATATATATATATTATATATATATATATATATATATATATTATATATATATATATAAGCACCATTTTCCTAGCCCAAAACATGTTAGATGTATTTCACCTCTAAATGCGTCTATATTAAAACTTTCATTGTATCATAAACAATGACATTCTTATTCTCATAAGGCTCGAAGCCTTAATGATTTTACATCGACTTAGAAAGCATAAAACCACTCATTTGGTAAAATATACTTAAAACAAGTTAATCTTTGCATGTTCATTCACTCTTCAAGTCAAGTAATATGCAAACTCGTTTTTTAAACGTTCATAGTTGCATTTATACAAGAATATCTCGATTTCTTTACATTTCAAATGCAACAGTCATTTTACAACACAAAGCCTCATGCATTCGTGAAAAGAGTCAACTAGGTTATGAAAAGGTCTTACAACATCTAATCACAACGCACCTTTATTAAATGAATGGTCTAATGCTCACGATTAACCACATTTCAGAATGCTGAGCTTATCAAGCAAACAACTACTTATCAATGCATGCCTTTCATTTTAATAATTTACTTACATAAGTAGAGTTATGCTCGCTCAACCAAGATAATTTTATAATCGTTCTAGCAGTTCCTGGTCCTTTGCTTTCATATTTAAAGCATAACTAGGTTTACCAATTAAGCACTTTAGTCGCCTTTAAAGTTCATCCCACCCTTTAGCAATTAAGCACTCTAGTCGCCTTTAAAATTTAGTCCATCCTTTTGCAATTAAGCAACTTTAGTCACCTTTAAAATTTATTCCATCCTTTAGCAATTAAGGCAAGCAAACTGATAGATAGTTAGAAAAATCTAAAAACACATAAATAATCCTTTAAAATGAACCTTTCACAGTTTTTCAAATCCGTAAATCGTTTGCATAACACAGTTACATTAACTTAAAGAGGCAAAGGCTAGCAAAACCATGACTCGATCAAGCAGTATGCTGCAACCAAATTGAGGTAATTACTAAATAACACACGGCATCAAAACGCGAATTCACACTATGTAAATTCAATGATACAACCTGAACTCCCCCCTCATAGCACCGACCACAACAATCCTCAAAATCATTTTAGTTCAACCCAAATGATTCACCAACTACTTTCAATTCCTCAACTCGTTATAGTTTCAACCTAACTACCAAATCAGCTATCACAAATATTTCAAAAACATTTGGAAATTAGTAATAGGTTTAGGGATTAGGAACCACCCACCTGGACTCCTAACCAAGGAACCGATTTAGGGTTTGGTTCAGTTGGCATGCACGGAATTGGCTCATCCCTTTGCTTCCCCACTCGCTAGTTGTTGTTGCTGCCCCATTCTGCCTATCTCCTAACCTCGTTTGGCCTGGTTCTGGCCAAATTTGAACCCACCACTAGCGGTGGAAATAGTGGTGGTGGGGTGTCGTGATGGTGGTGGTGCGTGGGTTTCAACAGCGGTGGTGTGTGGGTTTCAAACCTAACCCTCAACTCCTAGTTCGCGTGCTCATGCCCAACCAATAGAGCCGCCAAGGGTTGGTGGCCGCCGGCTGCGCGAAGATCACTAGGCGTCGCTGGCCGTTAGTGTGATGCTATCATCCTCTCTCCTCTCGTTCCTTCTTCTCGCTCGGTCTCTCTCTCTCCGTGTTTTCGGCCTGCCAGCACCGTCGCAGAGAGCAGGTGGTGGCCGCCCATGCCGACGGTGGCACCACCGCCTCCTCCCCTCTCTCTCCCCCTCTTCCTTTCTCTGGCTGTAGGTCATGGGATCGCTAGGGGGCTGGGTTCAGAACTCCCCCCTTGTCGTGGTTTTTTGGCTGGGCCCCCTTTTGGTTTTACTATGTATTGTTTTTGTCTAATTTTGTTGTTCTAGGTAATTTAGCCCCACCTGCTAAACCTAGTTCAGTCTTGAATCCTCTGATTTTATTAATCTCAACCCCTCATATCCTCACACAACTTGCTTATCTCGTATAATTATGCCTTGACTAATGTTTTTAACAGACTCACTAATTTTATGAAATCGCGTAATGAACCAGGAAAAATTAATAAAAATCATTCACATAATTATTACACCTAATTATCATGCAACAATTAGCCTAATACAGCTAACTTAATCAAATAAGTTAATAAAAATTATTAACTCAAATGAATAGCTAAAGATTGAAAACCCCTAGTTATTACATCTAAGGTTGCTCTTCTGTGTTTATATTCAATTAGAAGATGTTTAAGTTTCAAACTATGTTGTTTATTTCCTTGCGGTGAATTGGTTATCCCACCTGTTAGAGTTATATGCATTAAAGCAAAATTATAATGCTTACGTCAAATGTGAAAATTTTTAATGTATGCATTATTTCCTTGTGGTAAATTGGTTATGTTAACTGTCAGAGCTTATTTCCTGTTTTCATGCCACTTCATATGCTTTATTTTAGCATTCATGTTCGTTAGCTAGGATTACCTACTATATTCCTTTGCATTAGAGGTGTAGGCTTCTGCTTTTGGTTTCTGAGTTTTTCTTTCTACTAAAGGTATGCTAACTGTATGATAATTTGTTAATTATGGGCCACTATAGCTGTTGTTAGTATGTATATAAATTTGTATGTCTATGAATGTAGATATATATATATATATATATATATATATATATATATATATATATATATATATATATATGTATATATGTATGTATGTATATCAAATGTGAGAATTATTTTATATGAAATCGAAAAATGCTCTTAATTTGTAGAAGTGTATGCTTTCTAATTAACAATAGGCAATTAGTATGTGTGTATGCTTCCAAATTATGTCTTTTTTTTTAATGTGGAGCTTATTTCCTATTTTTATGCCACTTCATATGTTTTATGCCAGGAATCGTACTATTTAATGGAGTTAATTATGCATATTTTAAATTGCTTAGTCTCACTATGGTGGGTAAATGTTATGAACTCTGAAAATTCTTCCAAAACTTGTATCATATGTGTTAACTCATTGATCTAATGTGGAAATCATTTTGTATGCTTTATTTCCTGGTGGTAAATTGATAATCCAAACTATTTGAGCTTATTTCCTGTGCAAAAGCTTATTTGCTGTTTAAGAAGCTTTGATATTTTGTCATTTACTCCAGTGGGTAAGAAGCCTTATGTGTAATTCGATTAGCTCTTTATTGCAGTTGCTATTTTTTTGAGAGGGTTTGTGTAGTAGCTTAATTTACAGCAAGCAATTTACATGCATTATGTGTTGGAGTTATGGAAACTGCAATTTCGAATCTGAAAGTTGATTGTTATGGCCATTGCATGTTGTAGGCAAAATGTGTGAAGTATTTCTCCCTTTGTCTGTTCTAGGATTGCGCTTGTTTGTTGTGGGACATGAATAAGTTGCTTTTGTTTTTTCCTAAGTGATCCCAAGTGATGGAAGCCGCCTCGTTCACCACCTTTGCGCCTCCGCCTGAAAAATGCAACACTGCCAACTTGTAGGTCGGCAGAGCCTGAGTCTAGCGGTACAGCCCATGTTGCAGCGCGCACTCAGGCGGCGGCGCGTGGGTTTACACGCCTCTGTTTATGGGGTGGTGTTGGATTTTACAGTGAGGTTTGGTGAGATTAGGGTTTTGGAAAAACGAAGGAGGAAGAAGGCAGCCGAAAGACGCCTTCATCGATGGCGCATGTGGGATGCACGCCACCCCTCCACAGTGGCTCTGATGGGTATGGTATGTTTGTAACCATTGTGAACATTTCTTTCTCTTTATTAGTAGATACTGGTGTCTAGTAGGTTCTTGTTATGACTATGATTTTGATTTAGCCATATAGACATGGTGTGCTCTTGATGGCTGTGAAGAACAGTCATCATATCACCTGCCATTTCTTCCCATAATCTGTCTTGATAAGGTTTAATTTATGTGGTTTATGGAAATTTTTGATTGTGTTGTATATTCTGATATTTGATATTGAACTATATACCTGTGCAATGAAGCCGCTGGCAGCCAAAGTTTATTTTATGAATAACAGATGGATGGTTACATGTGGTAGTAGCGCTCTCGATTTGGGTGTCTTGTTGTAGGCATAGGTGGGTTTTAGTTATGCATTCAACCTTAATTGATCCAACTTGTTGTTTTGCGATGTGATGGATTTTAGCACTGTTAATTTAATGGGTTTGCATGATTTGGATTAGTTTAGGGCACTGATATTTGTCGTAGAACTGGAGATAGCATGGAAATCGAATTATTCAGTCACACATTGAAGAGCTGAAATGTGTTATTAAGAACAACATTTTATTGTTCTTATGATGAATTCCCATGTGTGTTAGCTAGGATTACTGACTATATTCCTTTACATTAGACGTGTGGGCTTGTGCATTTGGTTTCTTAGTTTTCCTTTCTGCTAAAGGTATGCTAACTGTATGCTATTTTGTTAATTCTGGGCCAGTATAGCTGCTGTTAGTACATATATAAATTTGTATGTCTATGTATGTTGATATATATTTAAGTATATATGTATGTATGTATGTCGAATGTGAAAATTAATTTATATTCGATTTGGTTCATTTGTAGATGTATGTGCTTCCTAATTAAGAATAGTCACTTAATATGTGTGTATGCTTCATGTTTTTATGCCACTTCACATGTTTTGTTTTGGCACTCATGTGTGTTAGCTGGGATCATTGACTATATTCCTTTGCATTAGAGGTGTGGGCTTATGCTTTTGGTTTTTGAGTTTTTCTTTCCGCGGGAGGATGCAAACTGTATGATATTTTGTCAATTCTAGGCCAGTATAGCTGCTGTTAGTTAACATCACTTTTTTTTCTTGCTCGTAATTGAGTTGTCAATATTCAGGCTTCATGCAACTTTCTCTGGAAAATGATTATCATTTAGCTTGTCAGTTACCATTTCGCATTATTGTCATGCAATAATGAGCCAAAAACTTCCTCATTTAGATTCAGTTCATTTGTCGATGGGTATGCTTCCAAATTAAGAATAGTCAATTAGGATGTGTGTATGCTTCCAAAGTAAAAAGAATATGCTTATATGAAATGTCTAAATTATGTTGTATGCCTTATTTTGTGGTGATAAATAGTTTATGCCAACTATTAGAGTTTATTTCCTATTTTTATGTGTCTTTATCTGTTCTAGGGTAGCTCTTTTGTGTTTATAATCAATTAGAAGATGTTTAAACTTCAAATTATGTTGTTTATTTCGTTGTGGTGAATTGGTTATTCCAACTGTTAGAGTTATATTAAAGCAAAATTAAAACGCTTATGTGCAATGTGAAAATTTTTAATATTTGCATTATTTTCCTATGGTAAATTCGTTATACCAACTGTCAGAGCCTATTTCTGGTTTTTATGCCACTTCATATGTTTTATTTTAGCACTCATGTGTGTTAGGTGGGATCACTGACTATATTCCTTTGCATTAGAGGTGTGGGCTTGTGCTTTTCGTTTCTACATTTTTCATTCGACTGAAGGTATGCGAACTGTATGATATTTTTTCAATTCTGGGCCAGTATAGCTGCGGTTAGTTAACATCACTGTTTTTTTTTTGCTTGTCATTGAGTTGTCAATGTTCAGGCTTCATGCAGCTTTCTCTCGAAAATTATGACCATTTAGCTTGTACCATTTCGCATTGTTGTCATGTAATAATGAACCAAAAACTTCCTCATTTAGAGTTGGTTCATTTGTAGATATGTATGCTTCCTAATTACGAATAGTGAATTAGTATGTGTGCATGCTTCAAAAGTAAAAAGAATATGCTTATATGAAATGCCTAAATTATGTTGTATGCTTTATTTCGTGGTGGTAAATAGTTTATGCCAACTATTAGAGTTTATTTCCTATTTTTCTGTCTCTTTGTCTATTCTAGGGTTGCTCTTTTGTGTTTATAATCAATTAGAAGATGTTTAAGCTTCAAACTATGTTGTTTATTTCCTTATGTTGAATTGGTATCCCAACTATTAGAGTTATATGTATTAAAGCAAAATTAGAATGCTTATGTCAAATGTAAAAATTTTTAATATATGCATTATTTCCCTTTGGTCAATTGGTTATGTCAACTGTCAGAGCTTATTTCTTGTTTTTATGCCACTTCATATCTTTTATTTTAGCACTCATGTGCGTTAGCTGGGATTACTGATGATATTCCTTTGCATTGGAGGTGTAGGCTTGTGCTTTTGGTTTCTGACCTTTTCTTTTTGCGGAAGGTATGCTAACTATATGATATTTTGTCAATTTCGGGCTAGTATAGCTGTTGTTAGTAGGCATATAAATTTGTATGTCAACGTATATAGATATATACATTTATATAAATATAAATGTATGAATATATATATATATATATATATATATATATATATATATATATATATATATATATATGCATGCATGTACGTATACAAGTATGTAAGTATATCAAATGTGAAAATTATTTTATATGAAATCTGGTTCATTTGTAGATGTGTATGCTTCCTAATTAAGAAAAGTCAATTACTATGTGTGTATGCTTCCAAAGTAAACAGAATATGCTTATATGAAATGTCTAAATTATGTTGTATGCATTATTTCATGGTGGTAAATAGATTATGCCCACTGTTAGAGTTTATTTCCTATTTTTATGTCTCTTTTTCTATTCTAGGGTTGCTCTTCTGTGTTTATATTCAATTAGAAGATGTCTAAGCTTCAAATTATGTTGTTTATTTCCTTGTGGTGAGTTGGTTATCCCAACTGTTAGAGTTATATGCATTAAAGCAAAATTAGAATGCTTTTGTCAAATGTGAAAATTTTTAATGTAGGCATTATTTTCCTGTGATAAATTGGTTATGCCAACTGTCAGAGCTTATTTCCTATTTTTATGCCACTTCATACGCTGTATTTTAGCACTTATGTGTGTTAGCTGGTATTACTAACTATATTCCTTTGCATTAGTGGTGTGGGCTTGTACTTTTGGTTTCTAAGTTGTTCTTTCTACTAAAGGTATGCTAACTGTATGTTATTTTGTCAATTCTGGGCTAGTATAGCTGCTGTTAGTATGTATATAAATTTGTATGTCTATGTATGTGGATATATATATGTATATATGTATCTATGTATGTATGCATATCAAATATGAGAATTATTTTATATGAAATCTATAAATGCTCTCAATTTGTAGATGTGTATGCTTCCTAATTAATAATAGTCGATTAGTATGTGTGTATGCTTCCAAATTATGTCGTTTTTTAAATGTAGAGCTTATTTCCTATTTTTATGCCATTTCATATGTTTTATTTTGGGAATCGTACTATTTAATGGAGTTAATTATGCATATTGCAAATTGCTTAGTCTCACTATGGCAGGTAAATGATATGAACTTTGAAAATTCTTCCAAAACTTGTATCAAATGTGTCAACTCATTAATCCAATGTGGAAATCATTTTGTATGCTTTGTTTCTTTGTGGTAAATTGATAATCCAAACTATTTGTGCTTATTTCCTATACAGATGCTTATTTGCTGTTTAGGAAGCTTTGATATTTTGCCATTTGCTCCTGTGGGTAGGAGGCCTAATGTGTAATTTGATTAGCTCTTCATTGCAGTTGTTAGTTTTTTAAGAGAGTTTGTGTAGTGGCTTAATTCACAGCAAACAATTTACATGCATTTTGTGTTGGAGTTGTGGCAACTGCAATTTCGAACCTAAAAGTTGATTGTTGTGGCCATTGCATGTTGTAAGCAGAATGTGTGAAGTATTTCTGCCTTTGTCTGTTCTAGGATTGTCGCTTGTTTGTTGTGGGACATGAATAAGTTGCTTGTGTTTTTTTCCTAAGTGATCCCAAGTAATGGAAGCCGCCTCTTCCATCACCTTTGCGCCTCCACTTGTAAAATGCAACCCCACTAACTTGTAGGTTAGCAGAGCCCGAGTCCAGCGGTACAACCCACATTGCCAACGCGCACTCAAGCGATGAAGCATGGGTTTATATGCCTCCATTTATGGGTTTGCAGCGAGGTTTGGTCAGATTGGGAGTCTGGAAAAACGAAGGAGATGAAGGCAGTCAAAAGACACCTTCGTCGTCGACACATGTGCGATACGCACCACCCATCTGCAGCGGCTCTGATGGGTACGGTATGTTTGTAACCACTGTGAACATTTCTTTCTTTTGTATTAGTAGATGCTGGCGTCTAGTGGGTGCTTGTTGTGACTATGATTTATATTTAGCCATATGGACGTGGTGTGCTTTTGGTGGTTGTGAAGATCAGTCATCATATCGCCCTACTCTTTCTTCCCATAATCTGTCTTGATAAGGTTTAAGTTATATGGTTAATGGAAATTTTTGGATTGTGTTGTGTATTCTGATCTTTGATATTGAACCATATACCTATGCAATGAAGCCGCAAGTAGCCAAGGTTTATTTGATGAATAAAGGATGGACCGTGACATGTGGTAGCAGCGCTCTTGATTTGGGTGTCTTGTTGTAGGCGTGGCTAGGTTTTAGTTATACGTTCATCCTTAATTGACCTAGCTTCTTGTTTTGCGATGTAATGGATACTAGCACTGTTAATTGAATGGGTTTGCATGATTTAGATTCGTTTATGGCACTCATATTTGCTGTGGAATTGTGCGGTAGCATGGAAATCGAATTATTTAGTCACACATTGAAGAGCTGAAATGTATTATTAAGAACAACAGTTTGTTGTTCTTATGATGGACTCCCATGTGTGTTAGCTAGGATTACTGACTATATTCCTTTGCATTAGAGGTGTGGGCTCGTGCTTTTGGTTTCTTAGTTTTTCTTTTTACTAAAGGTATGCTAACTGTATGATATTATGTCAATTCTGGGCTAGTATAGCTGCTATTAGTATGTGTATAAATTTGTACATCTACGTACGCTGATATATATTTATGTATATATGTATGTACGTATGTATGCATGTATATCAAATGTGAAAATTAACTTATATTAAATCTAGTTCATTTGTACATGTGTATGCTTCCTAATTGAGAATAGTCAATTAGTATATGTGTATGCATCATGTTTTTATGCCACTTCACATGTTTTATTTTTGCACTCATGTGTGTTAGCTATGATTACTGACTATATTCCTTTGTATTAGAGGTGTGGGCTTGTGCTTTTAGTTTCTGAGTTTTTCTGTCGACGGAAGGTATGCGAACTATCTGATATTTTGTCAATTTTGGGACGATATAGCTACTGTTAGTTAACATCACTTTTCTTTTGTTGCTCGTAATTGAGTTGTTAATGTTCAGGCTTCATGCAGCTTTCTCTTGAAAATGATGACCATTTAGCTTGTCAGTTATCATTTTGCATTATTGTCATGCAATAATGAGCCAAAACTTCCTCATTTGGATTCGGTTCATTTGTAGATGTGTATACTTCCTAATTAAGAATAGTTAATTAATATGTGTGTATGCTTCCAAAGTAAAAAGTATATGCTTATATAAAATGTCTAAATTATGTCGTATCCTTTATTTCATGGTGGTAAATAGTTTATGCCAACTGTTAGAGCTTATTTCCTATTTTTATGTCACTTTATCTGTTCTGGGGTTGCTCTTTTGTGTTTATATTCAATTAGAAGATGTTTCAGCTTCAAATTATGTTGTTTATTTCCTTGTGGTGAATTGGTTATCCCTACTGTTTGAGTGATACGCATTAAAGCAAAATTAGAATGCTTATGTCAAATGTGAAAATTTTTAATGTATGCATTATTTTCCTGTGGTAAATTGGTTATGCCAACTGTCAGAGCTTATTCCTTTTTTTAATGCCACTTTATATGTTTTATTTTAGCACTCATGCCTGGGATTACTGACTATATTCCTTTGCATTAGAGGCGTGGGCTTGTGCTTTTACTTTCTGAGTTTTTCTTTCTGCGGAAGATATGCGAACTGCATGATATTTTGTAAATTTTGGGCCAGTATAGTTGCTATTAGTTAACATCACTTTCTTTTTCTTGCTTGTAATTGAGTTGTTAATGTTCTGGCTTCATGCAGCTTTCTCTCGGAATGATGACCATTTAGCTTGTTAGTTACCATTTTGCATTATTGTCATGTAATAATGAGTCAAAAACTTCCTCATTTGGATTCGGTTCATTTGTAGATGTGTATGTTTCCTAATTAAGAACAGTCAATTAGTATGTGTGTACGCTACCAAAGTAAAAAGAATATGCTTATATGAAATGTCTAAATTATGTCGTATGCTTTACTTCGTGGTGGAAAATAGTTTATGCCAACTGTTAAAGTTTATTTCCCGTTTTTATGTCTCTTTTTTTGTTCTAGGGTTGCTCTTTTGTGTTTATAATCAATGAGAAGATGTTAAAGCTTTAAATTATGTTGTTTATTTCCTTGTGGTGAAATGGTTATCCCAACTATTTGAGTGATATGCGTTAAAGCAAAATTAGAATGCTTATGTTAAATGTGAAAATTTTTAATATATGCATTATTTCCCTGTGGTAAATTGGTTGGCCCATATCATTAAAATCATGATACAGAATCCTCAAAATACCCTGCATTTCATCATGTTATTCTATATCATCGTCATCATCATTCATCTCGACACTAGGCTCGTTGATTGTGTCCCCAAGATAATACCAAAATGTATACCTTTTGACCATTCCATAAGCTAAGAGATGCCCTTGAACTAGCTCATCACTTCCAAACTCTGCATGACACAGTTCATGCATGGAGAATGTATGGACTCTGTCCCTAGTTTAATGAAGGCATAATCCAAGAAACTTTTCCCTTCTTTCTTGTAGTCTTCATTAAGGCAGTCTTCAATATTCATCCAGTCCTTCAGTACCATTACCTCAAACTTATAGTTGATTTGCCAAAAGAAAATCCTAGTATTTGGAATAGAGGGAAATCCATGTAAACCTAAATCAAGTCTCAAAAACTATAGTCTTCTAACAATAAAATTAGATTTAGATACACATATTTTTTGTAAGCATAAGTTTTCACTCTTCTAATCATTAGTTTTGAGTATTATAAGGTATCTTTCAATTCACACAACGTTTTCAGTTTTCTAACAACCTCAATTTTAAGTGCAAGCATTCCATAGGACTATTCAAATCTATATTTGCTTTAATTATGTTAACTTTCACTATTTATAAGTGCTACTAGTTAGCCAATTTATGCAACATAATGAATTGATCTCTTCACAATTGGGATATGGTATTTCAAATGATAAGATTCAAAAATCCAAAAATTTGACAAATGCAATCGCTAAAACAAGCATACAATATTATCTAAATTTCTTTCATATATTGAATATACTGTACTTGGTTAAAATTTAGTAGGTTTTTTTTCATGTCTAGTATGTAGTAGACAATTTCATAGACTAATTCTCTCAATTAAGTGGTGAGTTACACCCAAGACCTAAGAACAACATAGAAAGAATCAAATAACATTACAAAAGGGCATAAGAAACATGCTCATAACATGAACCCCTTTTCTCACATGAAGAAAATGTGTAGCATTACAAATAATGGCAGAATTATTAAAACAATAAAGAAATAGTAGAAATGACAAAATGGAAAATTCATTGGCTTTCACGCTAGCACAACTGTAAAAAAAGAACTGCCTTCCTGCTTTTTATAACTAACCCCAAAAGATAATATGCCAGAAAAGGAAACAAAATATTCAATGTTTAGATTAATAAATAAGCAATGTTTTTGTTACTACCACTAGTATTCATCAACATAAGGGAAAAACTAGAAAGTAAGAGACATTCATAGGAGGATAAATGGGAGGATAAATAGGAGATCCATTCAAGGGAGGACAACATCAAAGAACTTTGGATTGAGTATGAAAATAATTCTTCTTTAGATGTTAATCTGGTCAAAGATCTTGCAAAGTATGAATAATTCTACTCTGGATGTTAATCTATGGGTTGCATTGAGCAAAGCACTTCACAATAACTACTTCTTATATTATTCATCCCCTTGCATTTAAAAATTTATATTATTTAGTTTTCAAACAAAGTAGTTGATCAACCAAAATTAAAATTACAAATGTAAACACATCTATCATTGAAACCTACAACTTATTCATAACTATGAATAGAACATACATAAATATAAGAATTTGAAATACACAAAAAACGTAAAGTCTAAATGATAGAACACTCATAAAATATTAGTCAAAATAATTATGTTGGAAATTTATTCATAACTAACACGATCGCATTCAAAAAATTTAAAAAATAAAAAACTTAACACAATCAACATACACAAAAAGTTTAAGACAAATAAAAATATGACTTGCTGCTTATGATTGTATGCTTTTAATTAAAGAACAAGGGTTGTGATTTAAGATATTGATTTAAGAAGTTGAGAAAGATGGATGTTGAGTGATTTTAACAAAGACGTGTTGAGATGGAAGCGATGATGAATGATTTTATCAAATAAGTTGATAAACAATTGTTGATGTGAAGTTCTTGAATATGATTGAATTTATGGACTTTAGTTATTAGGGTTTCATAAATTATGGATGAAGATAAGAAAAAATAATGTCTTGAAAGATTTCCTATGCATTGTTTTATCAAACAAAGATTTGATATATTGTAAAAAAAGATGATCATGCTAATAAAAAAATAAAGATATTAATAGTCAAAAATTTATTAAAAAGAGAATAAATTAGAGAAAAAGAAAAGATAGAGTACTTAGCCAAAATTGCCATCAATCTTCTTATTTTGGTCAAAAATGCCATCAAGTCAACTTTCTACCTTAGCATGTCACTGAACTATATTATGTTCGCCAAATTTGCCACTTTGACCGGTCATAGTAGGTAAGTCAGTAATTTGTCGGTGGAAGTCAAAGGGTTTTGTTAGTGGAACTTGAAAAATAAATGGAAAAGAAATAAAAGACATTAACTACTCTTAAACTCCCCTGTCTGCCATGGTTCTCGACTTTCATCTCTTCTTCCCTACCCCTATGAACTCTTCCTTCTTTGAAGAAAACCTTGAAATCCACAAAATCATCAACCTGAAGCACAGAAAGTGTTCAATTGTAAGCTAAGAGTAAGAGGACTACGGAAAAACTTGATCTTTATCACCAGGTAAGCAATGTGTACTTTAAGTTTAGCATCTACCCGTGAAATTGGAGTGCATGGGGTTTGTGTTGATTAAATAAGTGAAATTAGTGTATTGTCTTGAAACTATGGAAAATTGTATTCTAAATGTGTTGCTTGATGTTGGTAAAGGTGGAGTTTATAATGCTTTAAACCCTAATGCTCCGTTTTGGTTAAATTACATATAAACGATTAATTTCTTTAATTTTGAAAATATATATGTAGAATGTTAAACCCTCAAACTGTTTGTCTTCGTATCTTTCATGGTGCATCATTTCAAAGGGTTCCCCATCTATTGTATACTGAGTCTGAGGTCTCAATGTGTATATGGACCTTGATTACATGAGTGTAGATGATGTTAAGGAGGAAGTAGTGAACTTAGGCTATTCTGAAGAAAGGACAAAAAAAATGTATTTTAGTAGGCCTCATGTCCCTTTTGAAGATAGTCTAGTTCCTATTCGAAGTGATAAAGAGATTAGGAAGTTGACAAAATTTTGCTTAGACAGTGGTTCTGTCTCTCTATATGTTGAGCATAATGATGATGAAATTATTGACAAGGGGAAGGGAGTGTTGGATGAGGAGGCATATTTTTCAAGACTGTCAGACAGTAATGATGATAAATATGATAGTGATGGGTGGATCAATTCTTCTAATAATGATGACCCTAAATTCATAGATGTTAGGGAGAAAAAAAAGGCAACCAAAGAGGCAATTGCTTTTGAGGTAGAGGATGGAAGAGTTAATGTTGTGAATGCTGAACATGAGGGTCAATTAGATGCTGAAGGAGGTGATGAACAATATCAAGACTCTGATAATGCTGGTAGCCTAAGTGATGATAGTGGGGAGGATGATGTAGAAGGTGAGAAGAAGGGAAAGAGGAAAAAAAGAGAGAAGTTCCCTAGATACCTTGGGCCATGTCATGACAAATGTAATTTATGTTAGCATGAAGTTCAGGGATAAGAAGTAGTTGAGGCAAGCTTTTGACAACTATAGGATATTGAAGGGGTATGATTTGAAGATTACAAAGAGTGACACAGTCAGATTTCAATATCATTGCTTTGGTGAAGGTTGTAAGTGGAGTATGTGGGCATCAAAATGCAAGAATGAGTTGTCATTTCTAATAACCAAAATGGAGAATCCTCACAGTTGTATTCCCTTTTCATTTGAGCAAGGAGTTAGGTCTATATCAAACAGTTAGTTAATTAAGTACTACACTGAGACACTTAGGTTGCAGCCTACTTCAAGGTCTAAGGAGTTGAAAGGCCTTATTAAGAAATACCACAATTACAAGGCATCCTTGTCCATATGTACTAGGGTCAGGCAGGGGCTTTCAAGGCAATTATTAGTGATTACAAGGCTCAATTTGGACATATAAGGGATTATTTGTATGGAGTTTATAAGCAGAATCCTGGGACCATAGTGAAAGTAAAAACTACCAAAGTTACAAATGATAAGCATGTATTCAGGTTTCTGTACATTTGCCCGGGAGCATTGAAAAGGGGCTTCTTCGATGGGTGTAGGAGAGTTATTTCACTTGATGCATGTTTCCTAAAGGGGCCTTGGAATGGCCAAGTATTTGTTGCTACTGGTATGCCAATAACCAGATATATCCAATAGCATGTGGTGCGGCACAGAGTGAGAAAAAAGAAGTATGAGAGTGGTTCATTGCATTGCTGCAGACAGATCTTGAGATTGGAGATGGCAGAGGTTGGACTCTGATTTCAGATCAGCAAAAAGTATATATTTTTTTGCTTGTATGTTTGTTGTTTGTTGTTCATTTTTGTTGATGTGTTTTAGTTATATTAACTACTTCTGCGGCTTATAGGGGCTTATTAAGAGTGTACAAACTCTTATGCCTAGAGCTGAACACAGAATGTATGCTAGGCATGTCTATGCTAATTTAAGAAATCAGTAGAGGGGTGTGATTTTCAGGGAAGTTTTTTGGAAAATTGCTAAGTCTACAAATGAAGTGCATTTCAAAAAACACATGAAGGAAATACAAGATTTAGATGCTAAGGCTTGGGAATTTTTAGAAAAGAAATATCCAAGGCATTTCTGCAGATTGCACTTTAAACCACATGCTAAATGTGATTAAGTTGATAATAACATGGCAGAAATCTTCAATGGGCCCGTTGTGGAAGCTAGATACCTACCCATAGTGTCCATGCTTAGGGAAATCTTCAAGGCTGTTATGAAGAGAGTGGCACAAAGAAAAAGTTGGGCTGCCAAGGTAAAAGAGTCCACATGCCCTAGGATCATTATCAAACTAGAAAAATTGAAGGATAGAACAAGATATTGGCAGGCATCAAGGGCAGGAAATGGGTTTTATAGTGTGGAACATGGCACTAAAAGCTATGTTGTGAACTTGAATCAAGGGTCATACAGTTGTAAGAGTTAGGAATTGAGTGGAATCCCCTGTCCTCATTCATCGACAATGATGAGGGAAGAGAGACTAAACCCCTTGAGCTTTGTCCGTGACTGTTATAGGTCTGAGTATTTGAAAATTACATATAGACACACTCTTATCCCCATAAATGGAGAGGACATGTGGGAACAGGCACCAGGAGTTGAATCAAGGCTTCTGTGTTTCCCACTAACAAGAGAGGTAACCTAAAATTCAAAAGAAGGTTAGAAACTGGGGAAATGACTATAAATCAAGTTACAAAAGTTTCCAAGTGTGGTGTGAAAATTCATTATTCAAACTATGGGGGTGAGGGTCACAACAAGAAGACATGCACCCAAAGACAGCCTAAGTTGAAGGTCGTTCCCTCTTGTCATTTGTTTCTGAATACAGTTATGAGTTTTACATCATTATGTACCATGTCTTTAACTATATTCTTTGTGTTATTTTTTAGATCAAAAGAGCAAAATCAACCTGCCAAGGACAAACTGCAGCTCATCCCACAGCAGCTTTCTCTCAACCTGGCTGTGTAAGCACTATAGCTTTCTCTCAACCCTCAACCACAAAGAACCCCAAATCTGAACCCAAGACTAAGAACAAAGCCATAACTGCTCATCCCAAAGGTACTGCTCAGCCCACTGTTTTCTCACAACCTATTACTTCCTCTCAACCCACGCCTCATCCTCAGCTCATATCTGCTTCTCAGTCTCAAGTATCTGGTCAGCCCACACCTCTTCCCTCTCAATCTATTGTAATTGAAACTCTTACAGAAAGGAACTTCAGAGTAAGGGTTAGGCTACGAATGACTCCATCTGCAACTGCTCCACCAGCACTTCCCTCTCAGCAATCAATGTCTTCCAGGCCCAAGTTGAATGTCAAAAGGGTAAGTTCAGGGCATTCATCACTTGCAAATGCTGATGGTACCTCAACTTCACAAGTTCAGCATTTAAGGAGATATGAAAAAACGAGAACACTTCTGTTCCCCAAGAGGTCATATGTTATCTTAGATCAGTATAGTGCAGATCAGAATTTTATAAGCAAAGTTAGAGTTTTTGAATGTTTTTAGATTGTAGCCAAACCCAACATTTTTCAAGCTTCATTAGGCATATTTTTGGTGATATCTGCATCATTATACATGTTAGGTTGCAATTTTTTTGAATGCATACATCAATGTAAACGTGAAACTTGATTTGTTCTCAGCTTGTAAAGCTTAACCATGGCTATATTATCTACTTGTGATGGCTACAATGCAATGGAATTCCTTTCTTTGTCATACAATTCATTTCATATTCTTCCCTTACTTTCTAAAGCTTAACCTAGTTTTGACATTCTTTCTTTCCTTTGTAAATACCAAAAAGTAAAGAATGGTTCAACACCATTACATATACCAAATTACCATTGCTTTTGCATTGTAGATAATCACAATTCCTACCTTACAATCACCCCTAATACGTAATTAACCTGAATTATTATAATGTACATTAACCCCCATCATCATCCTAGTACATAATGCCATACATAAACCAAGCTCCATTACAAGACCATTACCTTACACCCCCAACAGCAAAGCCTATGCTAATTACCAAGCCAAACAACGACAGCAATCCCCATAATACCTTCCTCTCTCTCATTTGGTAGTCAATAAGCTGCATCTTCAGCCTTGAATTCTCCATCTTCAGCCTTGAATTCTTCTCCCTCAACCTCTTTATAACATCTCTATCAGAAGCTGCTTCTTCCTTCATTTTCTGCAAATGCTCATTCTCTTGCACCAATGTTTCATTGGACACAATCAGGGACACCACCATTGATCTCACCTTATCACAAAGGGAGTCATCAACCCATTCAAAGTAATCACATCTACCAGGTGAGTCATACATTCTACACCTAGCAAACCTTCTCAAGGGGTTCTCAATTGTCATGCTTGTAAAAACCATACATCCCTATCCATAGTGACAGCACCTTTCGCATACAGAGAAAAATGGGTAATTTCTACAGGTTGCAGCCATCTTAAGGGGTTTCTGGGTGTTGACTCAACCAACTAACTCAATCTCCACCCCCAATTTCTGAGTTTGCTTACAAATTCAATGGCAATTTCAACATGAACATCAAACCCTAGCCCATGAATGAGGGAGGAGAAGGGGGAAGATGAGGGAGAAAACTAATTTCAGTTATAACACTTTTAATTTTAAAGGAAAATTAAAAATAAACCTACTACAACTGGTTAACATGAGTCAAAGTGGGAAATTTGGCAAACATAATAGAGTTCAGTGACACACTAAGGTAGAAAGTTCACTCAATAGCATTTTTGACCAAAATAAAAAGATTGATGGCAATTTTGGCTAAACACTCAGAAAAGATATTAAAACTTAAAAGGCAAGTGCAAAATCCACCCAAAAAAAAAAAGAAAAAAAGGCATCTGCATAACCCATGCAAACTCAAACTCATGACCTTCGTGTGAATACCCATGAAACATATCAAGTTGTTGACCATCAAGCTACCATGAATGTTGATGATTTAATTGCCACTTTCACTATACTTAACATTACACTAAATATAAACCAAAACCGGAAAAAAAAACCGCCCTAACCATTGCGCCACCCCCATCGCTCGCACCCACTACCGGCCATCAAACGGCGACAAGCACTATCTCAGATGCCAAACCTCGCTGCCCCTTGCCGGAATTTCCCTATGTTGTTGGTATCGAAGAAAACCATGAAGACCATTAGAGAGGAAGAAGCCCAAGCAACTCAAACCAAAAGTTGCACCACCACAGTGCCACCGTACTTCGGCAGTGCACGGTGACCCTTCCGACAGCCGCCCAGTGTGCCGGAGGGGGTACGAGAGGTGACGGGTGTGGCCTTTGTTGCTGGATTTTTGCCACCCATTATTTTTATTTGTTGCCGAACAAATTGAATGGTCGCGAAAAATATGAATGGCTGTTGGAAAAATTAAATAGTCGCCGGAAAAATTTTGACCACTAATGTTCATCATAACAAAATCCAAACAAGCCTTACAAATATAATTTTTACTCCAAATTTATAAATGTTTTATGACTTTATAATGTATTATTAATCATTTAAAAATTAAAAAAAATTCAACGCTCTAGATCATGAAAAAACAGATATACAATCTAGATTTACTTAATTGTGGTGGTTGTCGTACAGTGACAACCACTATAAGCGTCTCCATCAAGAAAATTGAAGTATATTTTGAATGTGAGACATAGAATCCAGATCAATTCGCAGACTATGATAGACTAATTAGAGATATGTTAAATTTTTTATATCAATTTGGCAATTAACAAAGAATCATGCATACAAGCTCAAATGAAGTTACATCCCAAAACCAATTGGCAATTAGTGGAGTAACTCACAAGCTTATATATATGTTCAAGCCTTTCAATTTTATCAATACGGGACAACGTCCACTTTCATATTCTTTGTATTTTTTATCAATGTGGGACAAAATAGAAAGAATATGAAATTGGGTATTGTCCCATATTGATTCAACTTCCTTGAAGATATTATGAATTACATGCTTCAAAATCTTCTTGAGCACCAATAACGATGTGAGCAATGGATGAACTTCAGTTTTTTGAAAGAACTTTTCAGGTATTAAGAATCCAACATCATGTTTAACAATTCTTGGGATGATACAAGTGTCTTTTGACGGCTCTTCTTTGCTGTCTTGAATGTTGCAAAGATTGCCTTCATCAATGTTAGAGTGCTCAGTCACTTTTGCCCATATCATTATTGATGCAGGATGCTCTAAGAGCAATTCTCACACCGAGAAAATTCTTACTTTCATATTCTTTGTATTTTATCCCACATTGATAAAAATTCACAAAAGATAATACCTACTTTCATATCCATTGCTCACATGGTTATTGATGTAGGACGCTCTAAGATCGATTCCCATACCGAGAAAATTCACACAAGAACTTTCGCTTAAATTCAATATCAATTCTTATTCATAATCTGCCTTCTTCAATTACATAAAGGAATTTATATAACCAAGAGACTAACTAATATTAGGAAACCTAAATAATAAGATTAGAAAAGGATAAAAATATATAACCTAATATTATCCTAACAGACTAGGAAACTAAATCTTAATAAAATATCACTAAATATCCTTATTTTGGCTATCCTAAAATATGCTTAAAATAACCTATGAAAATAATAAAAATTATAAAAGATCTCCAATATCAAATTATTCTAATTTCCTAAATCTTTTTACCAATTCTTTAGTCCTATCCTTCATCATTCCCCCTCGGTTCGAAAAAAACTCGGCCTAGAATTTTGACATGAGGTGGAACTGCGCATAAGGAAGAGAATTGATTCAACTTCCTTGAAGATATTATAGATTGCATGCTTCAAAATCTTCTCGGACACAATAACCATGTGAGCAATGGATGGGCTTCAGTTTTCTGAAAGAACTTTTTAGGGGTTAAGAATCCAACATTATGTTCAACAATTCTTGGGATGATACAAGTGTCTTTTGACGACTCTCCATTGCTGTCTTGAATGTTGGAAAGATTACCTTCATTAATGTTAGAGTGCTCAGTCATCTGCTTGATCATGTGCAATATCTTGAACCGATGAGTTAATGCAATCAACTATGCAATCTATTGCTTGGCTCATTTGATCAAAAGAATTGCCTTTAACATCAATTTTCATGTTTAGATCCAACACTTGTATTCCTGGGACATGCTCTCTTGTAGGCTCATTTAGAAAAGCTTCCTTTTTGAGTTCCCAAATGACAGCTTTCCCTTCATGTACTTCTAGGTATGCTAAATTTGTCTCTTCCAAATAAGAAATTGATTGTTTCCTGGAGAACCGTTGGGAAGAAACCTTATAATCTTTTGAGTGCTGCCAAGGTATTATCGGAGTTGTAGGTCATTTGCAATCCAATTTGTAGCTAGGAATATACCGCCTACAACCACAAATGAATTCATAAGCAAAATAAAGATCCAACGCGTAACAATCTTCATAAATTTGACGCCCTTGAAGCTTGCAAAAGGCATTCACAGCATCTCTTAGGGAATGAAAATTCGCTCGAGCATGAAATTCTCCCATTGTCCGAAATCTAGTGATGTTTTCTACACCCCCCAAAAGAGAGAAAACATGGTTAAGAGCACTTGTTGTAACAGGCCATGGCCTGTTATGTATGACCACGAAAAGGGTACAATCATGTTTGTCACACCAACCAATTTTCATTGTAGATAATCTACACTCGGACAAAACAAAACTTCATACCTAGATTTAAAAGTATCAAACTGATCTAGACCATTCGAAGTCTAGAATATCAAATCACAGCAGTAAATTCTAATATGGAAAATCTTTTGTTTTGATTTTCTTTGTATAGTGAGGCAGATATGTGAAAAAAATAAAATAAAGAGAAGAAAGAAGGCAACAACTGGATTGAAAGAAGGAAAAATGGCAGTGGCCAGATCGATGAAGCTCTGATACCAAATTGGTAACGGAGCTCGAGATCCTTGCCAAGGCAGGAGCTCGAGATCCTTGCCTTGTCACTGCCTTGGCAATTTTTCCTTTTTCCTTTTGTTTCCCTCGTTCAACACAACAATTGGTTTTGAGTTGGAACCTCATTTGACCTTATATATATGACTCGTTTGATTATACACCAATTGACATAAAAAACTTAACATGGTATCAGAGCGGATTACTCGATCTTAATTTGCTATCGTCCCCATTTGATTAAAATTCTGTACGTGTTGAACCTTGTTAGTAGCCCACACGTGAGGGGGTGTGTTGAAGTATGAAAGTGAGTATTGTCCCACATTGATAAAATTCAAAAAATATGATAGTGGGTGTTGTCCCACATTAATAAAATTAAAAGATTTGAGTATGTATATAAGCTTGTAAGCTACTTCATGTATTGCCAATTGGTTTTGATTTGAAACCTCACTTGATCTTGTGCACATGATTCGTTTGTTGAAAGTCCAACTGACATATTGACATTAGAATAGAAAAACAACATAATCTTGGCATGCTGGAAAATAGAAGGCTGCAAACATATGATGAGATTTATAATAAATTCACAAAGCACTTTAACAACTAGAAGTAAATACTCTATTTTAAGTAACTTGTTAATGAAAAGTTCTTTTTATTTTCTTTTTCTATTCCCTATACTGTGCAAATGGAGGCATGACGCCATGCAAGTGAGATCCAGATCTGTGTTCTTGATACCGTTGCCAAAAATGTATTGACCTAAATAACTAATGCGATACCAAAAAGTTAGGTACGATCATAAATTTTTCGTCCGAATTTTAAATTAGAACTCAATATTTTTCATATTTTTATTATACGAACTCAATTTTGACCCTAATTAGGGTTGTCTAAATTATCTAGACAAACCAAATATCCATCATTAATTTCTTATCTAGATTTTAACATTATCCTATTTTATCGATCCAACCCAAATTATTATGAATACTAGCTCTTAATAGTAATGCCGATAATTTTATCAATTGACTGGTACCGACACCAACCAATAGTTCGACAACAACACGACTTCATGAGCATTGGCAAGTACATGATTCTTGGTAGCAACATAAAGTGCCATGACTAAATGACAGCTCAGTTCCATCCACCTCCGTTCACACAAAGACATAAACAGCAAATTCTCTGCCCAATTATTCATTAGCAAAATTTAAAAAATATCTTGTTATACAACACTTTTTAATATCTTATTTAAATTTAGACGTTACTTCATTATATATCAAATATTAATTAAATATCAAATATTAATTAAGTAATGAAAAAGCATTACCATATATAAATTGTAAACTATCTTATCGTCTATGTTTTTCACATTTAAATATTATAATATGACATATCTTCATAATAAAATTAACCCGTTAATGTGTCACGTCATATCCACCAATATATTATGTCAACAAATATTAAAGATTTACTAATCATAACTAATTATTAAAATTTAATTATTTTAATTATTTAATATATTAATTTTAATAAAGACAAGGGACTGGAGAGGCGTTTCAATGAAAGATACATACTATCACGTCATCCGTTGAGACCACTACACTGTATCAACATGATTGCAGAGATATTCCTAATGAGTTACATAATTCGTTGTTAATTAATTTTGACTACCTAATTAATTTTGAATTGGTATTTTATGGGCTCATATAAATAACTTATTTGATGAAGGCTTGATTCATATAACTTTTAACATGGGACTAAGAGCTTGATTTAATGGATTTGCCACCATTCACTTGGTTGAGTGTGGACATGTTTTCGGCACAAACCCAGTACAAGATTTTGAGAAATTTATTTGCATTATTGCTTTTGTTTAGGTCTGGTTCCTAGAACTTCAACACACAAGAAAGTATTATCACTTACTTATTTCATTGAGTTAACAAACATGCTCAGCTTTGGACGGAGGGAACAACATAGTCAACAAGAAGAAAACTCTCAACATAATCCCTGACTTTATCATTCTCCTTCACAATCTCGATGCTTTCTTTTGCGGAATCCAACTCACTTACCCCCGGAAAAACCTCCATCCACGCCACCGAAAACCCTTTAGCATACTCCGGTGAGAAGTTCTCCCCGAAATTAAACTCCTCAATGCCACGGACCTTGAGCTTGAGCCCACCAATCACTTCTAAGACCTCCCCCTTCTCTCTTTCTCTCCTAACCCCTCCTTCAGCCTTACAAACTGCACTCTAATGGCAGAGTCGGGTTTTGGACCCGACCCGACTGGGATGTCCGCGACCCAATCGATGGCCATGATGTCATCGCAGACGCGCATGACGGTGGTCACGGCTACATCGGCGTGGGCGGGGCTGGCTGTGTACCCGGCTAGGTCGTCCTTGGACAGGAACTTGCTATAGAACATGTGGGTGAACTTGAGGGATGTGGACTGCGTTCGGTGGATCGGACCAACGGTGAGGTACTTGACCATGTCGAGAGATCGGAGGGAGTTCAGGACGTCGAGCATGGCGGCAACGTCGGAGGTGTCGGTTCCATCTTTGACGTTGAGGAGGACGACATGCTCTACGGTGGAGGTAGATGACATTTTGGCTTGGCTGCTGGAGAGACTGCCGTGAAGGCGGGTGCCTATGTTCGTGGATGGGGCCTTTGAGGTGGTGATTAATGATTATAAAGAGTTGGGAAGGCTCTAGAAAAAACTGGGCGGGGGGCCTGCTTGTGTAGTCTGACGCCGATGTGCGTCTTGCCTCAATGCACCGTACAATGCGGAGCTGCCGACGCTGTGTACATGCATTAGGTAAAAATAGTACATTTGTGAAAGGACTGGGTATTTAAATAATTTTTGTATTTGGCATTTTTTGGTCAAAAGACTTTACAGTTGATTCAAATTTAAGTTTCTGTTAATTTCAAAATAAGAAGTGAGTCAAATGAATAACTATTTTCGGAAATACAGTATAACTAAAAAACACCAAAGTGAATATTTTGAGAAAAGTTTTTGAAACAAATTTTAATAATAAAAATCCCATATTTTTTTCTTGAAAAATTCATAAAATGCCTTAGACCAAATCAATTGAACACAATTCTCATAAAAAAGAGAAACGAATGCTTCACCGAAAACATAAAATAAAACTCTCACATATATTTAAAAAAAAACCTTTATTTATTGCAAACTAGTATTAAACTACCTATTAACATAAAAATCAATCAAAGCGTGGCTTACCATCAACAAAACTGTCGATGGCTTCACATTTATTTTAACTTCCAACCACACTTATAAATGTAGAGAAAATAGTTGGCTACACTTGAGAAAAGTGTGGGGAGCGTAGGCGTGGGGAATACCTCCCCACACTTGTAACAAGTGTAGTGAGGGATCCATTGCCACATTTATAAGCATGAAGCAAGAACTATTTGCCTATAAATTATGCATGCTCATTTTACTCTATGCCCCCACTTAGAAGTATACAAAGCTGAAACTTCCACCACACTTACAATTGTTGGTAGTATCATTTTTATTTTTTTTAAAAAAATAATGCTTATAATTAATATAGAATTAAATACCCAGAAAAAGAACAAAATTTGTTCCTCTTTCAGATATTACATTCTATATTAATTACAAGTATTTTCCTACAAAATTAAATAAACAAAAGACTGAGAAAATTTGTATATATATATATATATATATATATATATATACACACACACACACACACACACACTAACTAGTTGTAGCATGTCCAAGTAGAACGAAATATACGTTCTCATTGACTTCGTGTTTATAGCAATGGAAAAAAATGTCATATGGTAATTACTAACGTAATGAACACTACAAAATTAAAATAAAATACAATCACATTGTCTTGAACCACTTGAACGCTTTTGTTAAATAAATGACATTGAGTAATAATATGTACTAGTTAGAGCTATCATTTGAAAAACATGACTTTCAAGTACCAACATTGAGCATCATCCTGGTCTTCATTATGTTCATCAAGACTGCACCAAAGTATGAGCTACAACCCCCTATAGCAAATTGACAGAAATCAGAAAATTAAATGGAAAAATATGCATAATTAGAGAGATTCAAAATAAAAAAAGATGAACGATAATTAGAGAGATCTAGAATTATCATCTCGAATGCAAATTTACTTTAATTTCAACAATGTATGCCTCATCAAATGACTCTAAATATGGTTACAGATAGTAGTTTCTTCATAATAAAGGCTGCAACGGGAGTAGCTTTTGGTTTGCTAGTGCTAATTTTCAGTCATAAAGGCTGCCAACAGGAGCAGTTTCTGGTTTGCTAGTGTTGATTTTCAGTCAACAGGAGCAACATAGCCTTAACATTAGGAGAGATTCTTCATAATAAAGGCTGCCAACCGGGGTTTTGAAGCGGTTTGCTAGTGCTGATTTTCATTCAGAAACTGTTACTGGAGCAGTTTCTGGTGCAGTTTAATGGTCACTAATTTTCAGTCATAAACAGCCACTGATTTTCAGTCATAAACAACCACTAATCTGCAATCACAAACCACTCTAAAACCCCCCGTCTGCTAGATTCTAGGTGAAGAGAGAAGGAAGCACTGCCATTAGTGTAGGAAGAAACTAAGGAGAGGAAGTGGTCAAAGCCCCAAAGAGAGAACTTCAAGAAGCAGAAGAGAGTACTTGAGGATATTTTTGAAGCATCATGCCATCTTTCCTCTTCAAAAACCAAAAAAGAAGGCAAGCACGTACCGATTATCTTAGCTACAATCAAACAGAGTCAGAACCCAACAACAAAAACGAAAAAGAAGGACAAAATATCAACAAAGTATCAAGGCTTGGCACCATCTGACCATCACTACATTAACCTGCCCCTGCTCAATGACTCCCTGGATCTCTTTTGCATACAATATCTTTTGCATATCAGATTTAAATGAATCAGTTTTACAAGAATGTTAGATTTGAATGAACTATCATATGCTTAATGAAGCAAGCATACAATCTCTTCTGCATATCAGATTGAACAACAGAACCAGGTTACTAATGATTGTCAATGCCATGGCCCCTTAAACATACTTCTTGTTATGATTGAACAATAAAACCAGGCGAACCATGGAACCCTGATCCTCTCTTGACTTCTATCAGCAGCAACTGCTGTCTTGTGCTCCCATTGCCATCCCTGCTAAACTTGAAACAAACTTCCTAGAAGCATTTTATTCCCTTTGAATTTACAAACTACCATTCTACCATTACTTTACCCTACATGTTAGCCTCCACTTAATCACCATTATTATCAAGATTGAGGATTCAACAGAGTGTTTTAGTAGCAGACTCATCATTACAGAAGAAATCACCTGACCACCCAAGAGTTCCCCCAGCAGGAGCTGACTTAGCCATGGGCTCCAAGTTCAAATCAAACTCGCGCACAAGCAACTCAAGCGACACCCCAGACTGATGCACAGGAGATGGCACAAAGTTTAAATCTTAAAGGAAAAATCGAAAAACACCTGCTGTAGTCGGTTAATAGCTTATGCCTTGTCAAATGACTCTAAATGTTGTAGCTGCAATTAGATTGTAAGGAGGCTCTTAAAACAATTCTAGGTCACATGAGTTAGCAAAAACATTCAAAGAATCGATTTGCCAAAAGTACACTTTGAAAGTTTATTTTCCAATTCAGTCAAATAGCTATGAAGGCTAATTAAATTGATCTTATTGATAAAGGGCCTTCTAATTACATTTTCCAATTCACTCAAATAACTATATAGCAACCAATAATGTGTCTATGCACTACTCAGTTAGGATTGTTGTATATCGTGAAACGACACTTATCCATTGACATGATCAAAAGACTTCTGATTTAAGAAATTTTTTATAAATCAAAACAACAACTATTTATTTGAAGACATTTTAATCACCAGGACTTAACATCAGGACAACCCTTAGACAATCGAAGCTTAAAATTTCCAAAATGATGAACTAAAAGCTTATAAATCACCAGGACAACCTTAGACAATCAACTAGTACACACACATATTCTAATCATGCTGCTGGTGTTGCTTCATAATGAATAATAAAGATAGCAACACAGCCTTTAACATCAGGAGTATGCTCCATAATAAAGGCCACCAACAGGGGTTTTGAAGTGGCCTACTAGAGCTGATTTTTAGTCATAAACTGTTGTTGGAGCAGTTTAATGGTCGCCAATTTTCAATCATAAATAGCCACTGATTTTCAATCATAAATAGCCACTAATTTGTAGTCATAAACTACACTGTTTCTGGTGCAGTTTCTGCTGCTTGATCCATTCTTTCCATATCACCAATAGGAACCATTCCCAACATAAAAAAAAATTAAGGATCATATTCTTACCAGGTTGATCATAGATTGGCCATCAAGTTATTCCAAATGACCTTGCTCAGAATATCCTTATCCCCCCTATGTTTGCACTCATTAAAAGCCTACAATAAAAGATGTTTCACTTAGTTACGCGAAAGTAAATGATTAATCAAACCATAAAAGTAAGATACTATATGTTGTACATACCATGCCACCTAGAAACAAATGAGGAAATTGTCTTCTCTTTGGAGTCCTAAAACTTCTTACCGTGTCTGGATTTTTCCCAATCACTTTATCCACTAACTTCTCGATAGCAGCAAGATCAAGCTTAAAAATAATTGAAATTAAATCATTTGATAGAGATACTGAAGAAAAAAGGGAAGATGACCACATAGTTGCATTAAAAAAAAGGGGGCAAAATGGTTGTGTAATCATTAGTATATTTCTTTAATAACTTACTTGATTTGATATAGGCTGATGTTGTTTTATAGTTGTTTGCTTCTTGGACAAATTGATGCCATGCTGAAGATTAGAAGTATCCACTTCATTCTGTTTTACATTGTAATCAAATTTTGTCCAGGCTGAGAAGTATCATTTTCAATGAGCATACAACATTCACCTCTTGCAACCCCGTTGTTGAGTTAAAAAAGACCACAAGTGTACGGTGCCAGTTGTAGGTAGCAATGGCAAGTACAAGTCGTGTCCACAAGGAACTCAGTTTCAACCACCGAACCAACCTTTAACACTCTATTTAGGCCAGAATCTATTAGGAATGGTTTTTACTTAATAACAGTTGTATTCTACTAAAAGTTACTACTATTGCCTAAATCAATATTAATGAAAGTCCTGGATTAGGGTTCACCACACTATCGTGCTGCTTGGACTATAAACTAGATCATGCGAATCTGCCCACACAGACAACTGAAATGGAATGGTTACAAGTTAAGCGTATCTATGCCTTCTCTCAAAGGTCATTAGATTGGTCAAGCTATCCTATTTATCTATTGTCATGAAATTAGAATCCCGAAACCACAAGATTGAGTAACCCTTAATTTCCAATTGAAACCCCAACTATTTTCATGTTAAGAAATTCAATTGCACACTAAGTAGCTCTAGGTAGAGGATTTAACTCTCGTTAATCTCCTAAACCCCAATTATAAACATGAATCAACCCTCTCAGGTAATTCATCGAACACCTGGTATGCTAAGTGAGAGTTCAATTACAACATGGGGATTCATTCACATAAATCTAGAATACGAATCCAAATCGCACAATAAGGGCTACACCCAATCCAAGACAATAAATTTAGCCCATAATCATCATCAAAATCACAACCACAATCACGAATATGAACATGATAAAAAAAACCAACTTTGAATTGAAGCGCGAAAGGAAAAGGGTAAAGGAATGTACTTTCTATTGATTGAAGTAATAATCTACCAGATTCAACAATCGATTTCAATCCAAAGCTTTCAAATCAAGAACAACCAATATGAATCCTAAAAACCTAAAGTTGCGGTTTTTTAGAGAGAAAGAACGAGAAAAGGAAGAACTCCCGAATTACAACGCTAAATTACAATTAAACGGGAAAAATTAAAGTGGCACAGTCGTGTCATGTGGCACGGTGCCACCGTGCCACTTTGCTGTCTCGCGTTTTCTTACTTCCTTGGATGGCACGGTCAGCCTGCCTGGCATGGTGCCCCCATGCCACTTCCTCTTGGCTCGAAATCTACCCTTCTAGCTCCTATTTGGCACGATAGTAGCTGGTTTTCCTCGTTTCTTTCAATCAAACTTCGGAAAACACAAAAACACAACATTTAGGCAGATTTGGAGTAAAGAGTGACTAATGAACCTCTATACTCTTGAAGTTTTAATGAAAATTACCAAAATGAGGGGTAAAAATCATGTCTAAAAGGGGTAAAATAGAGGTTTATCAACTCCTCCATGCTTATTTCTTGCTTGTCCCCAAGCAAGACTAAGACTCGATTAAACTGACAGGGGGTTGAGACGTCTAATTGCTCGCCTGCTCAGGCAAGGCGAATGGAAAACCAGTTAAATCAAGCATAGGTGTACACAACTAGCGGGACCATTCAAGGCATAAATACATAGTTTCAAAACTCATTTGAAAATCGTTTGGAAGGCCACATGTTCAACTTGTCATCCAGTCACACCACATCACACCCCTCCCCAATCAGGATGCCTCCAAATAAGTGGTGGGTTAGAAGGCCTGGCAGTGACTCTCACAGGGGGAACAAAGCAAGTGCGTTCCCTCACATGTGTTTAAGATGTAGGAAGGTTCACTCAATTCTCTTCCAATCGAACAAACTGCCATAGGCTTGGTAAGATTCTCAATTCTCCACCGCGAAAATACAATATGCAAAATAATAATCAAGAGGACTTTTCAGGGTTGTAATGGGGCTAAGGCACAGGTAGAAAGGAGGACAAACAATTTGAGAAACAAGGAGCTAACAATCCGAAGCCAATAAGCAACCAACAATTGAACCAACTACACCACACACTTTTCCGAAACAAAATAAGAATACACCCTTAAGCAGATGGACCATCGGGAGTGAACTATGATAACATGCCAAACACACTCATTCACCACTTCTTTTCTTTTTCATAAGAATTTCAACAAGTTTCCTTTTTTTTTTCTCTCTTTTTTTTCTGTTTTTAATTTCTTTGGAAACATGTTTTCCTTCGGTTTTTTTTTTGAAAGGAAATGAATGATTGACATGCGCAATAACTATACACTCAATCCCCAATGATCACTATGATACATCCCTGTATATACCAAAACGAACCACCAAGTTGCCTAACACCCAAAAGCTACCCACAAAATAACGAAGTGTTGACCCACTGGCTTTGGTTTAGAGGTAGGAGATGTGTTTAGGCCAATAGCTAATAGTAAAGGGCTCACAATAAAAATGGGCAAGGCTCAAACGGGTAAGCAAGAGGTCAAAACATTCAATCATGGGTGGCAGATTTGGCTATATAGCTCAAAAAAACAAATGAATGCTTCGATCATATTATCATAATGCAGCTGCTGAATGCGATTTCAAAGAGAATCAAACCAAGTTCTAGAGATGTAGTCATGGAAGAGACACACAAGAAAGAAAATGTGAGACTAAATTAATGAATTAGTCTATAGGCTCAAAATCTCACAGGTCACACTACCAAACACACAACTAGCCCAAGAGATGTCCCACTTAAAAGGAATAATCAATCATGATGAGGGGAGTTCAAGGGCAAACAGCATGCAAACCAAACAATGTGATCAAAACACTTTCAAAATCATCAACCAAAGGCATTTGCCATAAACAATCCACAAGTATGCATAGCCATGCCAGCCAACTGCTCACCAATGCCTTGGTTATCGTCATAGGAGGGTTTTTTTTTTTTTTCCCAAAGCAATAAATCACCCTAAGTAGATAACTAGTGGATAAATGAAGAGAAGGGTAAGAAGAATTACCTTGTGGTCTTGTGAAGCTCCACTCAACACATTCCCACTCGAGACCAAGGGTTAGGAAATAAAATATGTACAATGCATCCTACATGCTTTTCTAAATGGATGAATAAAAGGAAACTAATGCACCCTAGACATGCTACTAAACAAGAATGAAACTTAGAAAGAAATATATACAATGCACCCCACTAAACAGATATAAACATCCCCCCATGCTTGGACCTTTCATTGTCCCCAATGAAAACATGATGCATAAGAAAAGAAGGGAAAGGGGGAATACACTTACAGCCACTGGGTGCTGTCGGGCCATGAAAGGGGCCAAAAATGCGGAGGAAATGGATGGAAGGTGGAGGAATCGTACGATGGAAAGGATGAGGAGCCACCCTGTTCGCCCGGAAAGGAGCGTAAACGCTCCTCCATCTGTCGAATGGACTCCGACTGGCGCCAAAGTAGCTCGTGCATCCGGCGACGCTCCTCGTACTCGCGGGCTTCCCTCATAGCCCGTTCCTCCTCCCTCTGAATCCGCCGCTACTCCCGCTCCTCCTGGTGGTTGACGAAACCCCGAAAATAGGAGACTCCCTCCTCAACTGAGTTCATGCGCCCGGAGAGGCGACCAAGGTCGGCACGCATGCCTATGAAACCCTCCCGAAGCCCGAAAGCTTCCACTTAGAGGTTGGAGAAAGACTGGAAAAAGATGGGGTCGAGCGGCATGTATGCCGCCGAGGAAGAAGACCCACCCATCTCATGGGTAAATGGTGGGTAAAGTGGTGGTGGAGGTGGTGGGATAGTCGTATCCGCAGTAGGGGTATCCTCGGGCTCGGGCTCTCCTTGGCCCGCATCAATGTCCTCCTCCTCCTCCTCCTCATCATACTCCTCATCTCCACCCTCATCGACCTCAAGGTCCTCATCAGCTGCTAACTGTTCCTTCCGAGGTAGAACAGTTGCCTTAATAATCCTCTAGTCGCAGTTCTAGTTTCTTTTGTTAGCAACCGTGGTGCGCTCAGCATAGGGAAGGGTATAGAGGATGGCTTTATGGTGGAGGTACCGAATGGTGTCACCTCGAGTATCTATAATATGCATATGATGGAGGGTGCCAAGGTCGAGGTGACCACCTAGAAAATGGAGCTCGAGAGTAGAGAGTCGTGAGCCGAAGCCTAAGGCATTAGCAATGGTGGTAACAGTGCCACCAACGCTAATGACATTCCTATTGCTAGTCTTGGCTACTTTCGTCAAGTGGCGGGTTATGAAGGCCCCCGTGTCAATAGGGGTACCTGACAAGGCGCACCAGATAATAAACAGTTTGGCCTTCCGCCAATCATTTTAGTTGTCTTTGCGGCCGAAAACAATATTAGCGGTTAAGCGCTGCAGGTACCGCTGGTTGACATTGCAGATGTCAGTGGCCTTGGCCTGTCGGGGGTCAAAAACCCTAGGTCTCCCCCACCTATCAGTATACTCCTTCTGTTTGGAGCAGGTGATGCTCAACCAAACGGGGTCAGGTCTCCACAATGAAAGCACATCTCTATAAACCCCGTCGACCACCGGGAATCTCAAAAGCTCATTAAACATCCTCAAACTCATCCAGTGGTCAATGTTGAACATTCGAAAGTAAACAACAACCTCATGACCACCATAGTTCCCATCCCAATTGATATTGAGGGAACTCAAAAACTCAACCATAAGGTGATCATAGGATGTACATTGCATATGTATATACTTAGTCCATTCTAATCTACCAAGTAGGGTCAGCATATCATCCAACATTCCCAAGGATCGCAATGAGTTAGCATGAAAGTATTTCTGCTCACTAATGTTCATAGTGGCTAAAAGCTCATAACGGGACTTTTGTTCATCATTAACAAAATCCAAACCCCTAGTGTTAGCAGGTAAAATAAGAGGGTATGCATCTTTAGTACCTTTAGCAGAGGCAGTTGCAGGTGCAGCGGAAGAGGAGGTTGCCCGTGATGATTTCTTGGGGTGGGATGGGGCCCTTGAAGTTTTTCCAACTCTTTTCTTGCCCATGGTGCAAAGTAACAACAGATCAGGGCCAAAAATCAGAGGTAGAGGCTAAAAATAGCAAGAGAAGGGCTAATTTCTTTCTCTACCACCTTCAACCTCAACAGTGGAGGTTAGGGTTGTAGAGAGAGAAAATGAATGTGGGATGGGATGAGTTTGAGATGAAAAGGTGAGAAATTTTGAGAGGAGAGTGAAGGGGAGTGAAGGAATTGAAGAAATTGGGAAGAATTTGAGGAGTTCGGGGGGGTTTTGGGGGGAAGATTAGAGTACGAATGGTGAGGGAGAGAGAGCCTTTCGTGCTTCTAGAGAGAGAAAGAAGAGAGTTTGCATGGGGGAAGGAGGAACAAGAAGGAGAAATAGGGCCTTTTGGCTGAAATTTAATGTGGCACGGTCGTGCCTTTAGGCACGGGGTGACCATGCCACTCTGCTGCGAGCGCCTGTGAAATCAAGCCGTGGCACGATCGTGCCTTGTAGCACAGTGCTACCATGTCACTTTTCTGACCAATGACACATGATTTCTTTCTTACTCCCTCTTTTTCTTTCTTTTTTTTTTTTCAAGTCTGGAGGAGGGGTGGCACACCATGCCAACTTTCTGCCTCCTAAACCATCTCCCTCCAAATACGTTACCTCTTTTTCTCGCACATTTTTTTTCTTGAACTTTTCCTCTTATCTCCTCCGTTTTTTTTTTAATTTTAATTTTTTTCTTTTTTTTCGAAAGCAATAAAGCTTGGGTTGCCTCCCAAGAAGCGCTTGTTTTAGGTCTTTAGCTTGGCCATTACCTCAAATTAGCAGACGATGACAAGAAGGAGGGAGGTGAAGATGGTGGATTGATGAATGGCGTTCCCTCCAGAGTCTCCCCATGGCAAAAGGTAGTGCCTCCAAAAGTAGTAGGAATTGATGGATGTAAATCAGACAGCGCTACAGACCTCATATTAGGTCCTCTATCCCCATCAAACACTGTGACGTCAGAATTAGCCGCGTGAGGGGTAGAATATGCAAGGCCTTCGGGGGGAGAGGGAGGAGTAGGAACTGAAGAAAGTAGTGGTGGAGGGAAACAAAAATCAATTGTCTCACCATAAAACTGGAAGAATATAGTTCCTGCCTTTACATCGATCATTGCCCCCGCAGTAGCCAAAAATGGCCTCCCAAGGATGATAGGGATTTGGGGGTTCTCATCCATATCCATTACAATAAAGTCATGGGAAATGGTGAACTTACCCACCTAGACAGGAACGTCCTCCAAAACACCCGCAGATTGCCTGAGGGTGCCATCCGCTAACTGTATGAGCGTGGTGGTGGGCCTTAGGTGTAACAGTTTAGGCTTCTTGCATAGAGAAAGCGGCATTAAACTCACACTGGCCCTCAAATTACAAAGAGCTTTCTCGATTTACGTACCCGGTATGTAGTAAGGGATAGAGAAGCCACCATGATCTTGCAACTTCGATGGCGACTGGCTTTGGAAGATTGAGCTGCAGACTTCTCCCATAGGTGCCACTGGAACTCCTTCGGGCTTACTTCACTTGGGAAAGAGCTCTCTCAAAAATTTGAGGTAGGCCGGTGCTTTCTTAAGAGCCTCCCAAAAAGGGATATCAATGTAAACTCGCCTTAGGATATCTATGAATTGCACGAATCGGGGCTCTAATTGAGAGAGCTTAGCCTAAGCTAACCTCTGAGGGTAAGGAACAGGAGGCTGATAAGGTCGGACTAGAGGAGGTTGATGACCCTCCTCTTCTTGATTCGGAACCCCTTCCTTCTTCAATATTAGTTGTTCCTGTAGAAATAGGAACTGGGGCCTCTTCCTGAAGTACCATCATAGGACTTTCCACAACCCCCTCATTTCTTGTATAAACGACATTGATGTGATCCCTGGGGTTGACCTCGGGCTGGCCCGGTAGTTGTCCATGCGGTCGGGATAAACTACTAACTTGTTGAGTAATACGTGCAATCTGAGTGTCCATCACCTTTTGATGGGAGGCCATGGCGTCGAATTTGGAGTTCAGTTGACTGATTTGCTCACTCAGAACCTCATTTGTCTTGGTTTGGGTTGCTATAAAGCACTCCATAAGGTTCTCTAGGTTAGACTTGGGTTGTGGTGTGGTTGTGGGATGGATGGGTTGTAAGGTGCCCTATGATGAAAACCAGGGGACTGAGAGACATTGGGTGGCATGGGGTTGTTGTTCCGGTAGGGGAAGTTAGGATGATTTCTCCAACCGGGGTTATATGTGCTTGAGTAGGGGTTGTTCTGTGGTGGTGGGCGTGGGCCATAGTTTTACATTGCATTGGCATGCTCAACGCCTGGGAAAACGAAATGACACTCAGCAGCAATGTGGCCTTGAATGCCACAAATTTTACAAGGGACCCCAACCTCAAACATCGCCCCTGAAGGACCACCCACTAAACTCCCTGTGGAGGGAGTTCCAAGCCTGTCAAAACGCTGTGCTAAAGCATCCACTTTGCTAGCCAGCATATCCACAGCATCCACTCCATAAACTCCACTAGCCCTCTTGGGGGCCGCCCTCTCACCGGACCAATGATAGTTGTTGGAGGCCATCTCCTCTAATAAGGCCTTCGCAACCTCTATCGACTTCCCTATAAGTGCATCGGTAGCTGCGGGGTCGATGGTCATCTTCAATAACTGGTCTAATCCATTATAGAAGGTTTGGATTAGAAGCCAATCGGGTACTCTGTGGTGGGGGCATTGGCGTTGAAGATCCTTGAACCTTTCCCACGCCTCACAAAGCAATTCATCGCCTCGTTGATAGAAGGAGGTGATTTCCACTCTCAACTTAGCGGTCTTGCCCGGGGGGAAGTATTTGCTCAGAATTACAGTCGATAGGGCCTCCCAGGTAGTGAAGGAGTTAGGCTCTTCATTAAGGAGCCAGTCAACTGGCTTGGTCCGTCAGTGAGAAAGGGAAGAGCCGGAGTCTTATGGCGTCGGCGGAGACCACGTTGAGCTTGATCGTGTCACACTTCGCTAGGAAGTTGCGAAGGTGAATATGAGGGTTCTCCGTGGGACGCCCACTAAACTGATCCTTCTCCACAAAGGATACAAGGGCGGGCCGCAGCTCGAAGTTGTTCGCTTCGACGGCCGAATTCACAATGGAAGAGCTGAGGCCGGTGGCCTGCGGTAGGACATAGTCTCGCAGAACCCTAGGATTTCTCTCGGCCATAGTGCTGTCTTGTTGCAATTGCCTCTTCCTTGCACCGCTTTGCCTCCGTACAGTGGCTTCTATCTCAAGGTCAAAGGGAATGAGTGGTCGCCCCCTCTAACTATGCCTGTGCATACAAAGCCAAAAACTACACTAAGCGCAACCAGGTTCAAGCAAAGCTAAAAGAACAAGAAGGAAAAGGAAAAGTGGAAAAGAAAAAGAAAAAGCCTAATCCAAAGTGTTTAAAATCGCTTTCGATGTTGAAACAACCAAGTTCCCCGGTAACGGTACCAAAAACTTGTTGAGTTAAAATGTACCGTAAGTGCACGGTGCCAGTTATAGCTAGCAACGGCAAGTACGGGTTGTGTCCACAAGGAACTCGGTTTTAACCACCGAACCAACATTTAACACTCTATTTAGGCCAGAATCTATTAGAAATGGTTTTTACTTAATAACAGTTGTATTCTACGGAAAGTTACTACTATTGTCTAAATTAATATTAACGAAAGTCCTAGATTGGGGTTCACCACACTATCGTGCTCCTTGGACTATAAACTAGATCATGTGAATCTGCCCACACAGACAACTGAAATAGAATGGTTACAAGTGAAGCGTAGCTATGCCTTCTCTCAAAGGTCATTAGACCGGTCAAGCTATCCTAGTTATCTATTGTCATGAAATTAGAATCACGAAACCACAAGATTGAGTAACCCTTAATTCCCAATTGAAGCCCCAACTATTTTCATGTTAAGAAATACAATTGCCCACTAAGTAGCTCTAGGTGGAGGATTTAACTCTCGTTAATCTCCTAAACCCTAATTACAAACATGAATCAACCCCATCAGGCAATTCATCGAACACCTGGCATGCTAAGTGAGAGTTCAATTACAACGTGGGGATTCATTCACATAAATCTAGAATACGAATCCAAATCGCACAATAAGAGCTACACCGAATCCAAGACAATAAATTTAGCCCATAATCATCATCAAAATCACAACCACAATCACAAATATGAACATGATAAAAAAAACTAACTTTGAATTAAAGTGCGAAAGGAAAAGGGTAAAGGAACGTACTTTCTATTGATTGAAGTAATAATCTACTAGATTCAACAATCGATTTCAATCCAAAACTTTCAAATCAAGAACAACCAATATGAATTCTAAAAACCTAAAGTCATCATTTTCGAGAGAGAAAGAATGAGAGAAGGAAGAACTCCTGAATTACAACGCCAAATTACAATTAAACGGGAAGAATTAAAGTGGCACGGTCGTGCCATGTGGCATGGTGCCACTGTGCCACTTTGCTGTCTCGCATTTTCTCACTTCCTTGGGTGGCACGGTCACCCTGCCTGGTATGGTGCCCCCATGCCACTTCCTCTCGGCTCGAAATCTACCCTTTTAGCTCCTATTTGGCGTGATATTAGCTGGTTTTTCTCGTTTCTTTCAATCGAACTCCTGAAAACACAAAAACACAACATTTAGGCAGATTTGTGGTAAAGAATGACTAATCAACCTCTATACTCTTGAAGTTTTATCGAAAATCGCCAAAATGAGGGATAAAAATCATGTCTAAAAGGGGTAAAATAGAGGTTTATCACCCGTCATAATTAGAAGACCTAAATGCGGCTTGTGACAAACCTTTGTCACAGTTTTCCTAATTAAAATGACAATAAGAGGAAAATAAGTTGATGATCTATATTCCGATTTTGCTCATCCACCTATAAAGAATAACAATACCAGGAGTAACTTTAAAAGCTAAGGGTTCATAAGTAAAGGTGTTTATTAGATTTAGTGATACATTTTTGTGTATAGAACAAGCACATACTTGATTCAACAAATTAGACAATCGCTACTTGTTCATATTTTGAGTTACATGTCCATCAACCAGCATCACAGAATTTCCCATATCATTTATCGCACAAACATGCTTCTTGCTCATTTGACTCATACAAGACTTGTCAACTCCTACAATGGTTTTCAACTAAAACAGGAGAGGGCAGCCTCTTTAAAAACATATAAATATGTAATAAATTTAATGTGTATTATTCATTACCTTGCATTAGATATGTGAAACAAAGATTTTATGTCGGACAAATTTTCTGAGATAGATGAAATTTTTATTTTTTAATGTACATATAGTTTGAACATTATTTATGTATTTCTTAGTTTGATTTATATTTTCATTTATCGAAACACTTGTCACTATAATTTTTGATGCTTTTAAACACAATTTACATCTCCCCCCCCAAGGAAAACGAAAGTATAAGATAATAATCCCATAAAACCAAGATATATATTTTAAAACTTTAAATGCAGCAGAAAATTGGGAAAAATCAAAGTCTTCAAAGATCAATCCGAAAACAAATATTAAAATAGCACAATATTTTAATATATGTATATATTACTGGCAACTATTCACTCACATCTACAATCAAGCAGAGAAAAAAAGTTTACTACCACATGAAGGATCAACTTGATGAAGGTTATTGAGAGAAATTAGTGTGACAGTGGACCCCCCCTCCCCAAACAAACTCGATGTCTGTCTCCTAAGTTAAAGTAGAAAATTCAATCCCGAGGATAATGGTTAGCAAACATTGCATTTGTGCTCAACTTCTGGAAGGACACTTTTATAATTAGCCCATGCAAATCCATCCAAACATATTTAAGAGGCATTCTTCATCACAAAATCCCAAATAACCTGAAGAATTTTTTTTCTTTTTTTTTTTAAAAAATGAGTAAGTACAAGAAGACGTTAAGTAGCCCTTCTCTCAAGGGATCTACCCAGGTAATCATCGTAAAGGATACAAGATAGCTCAAGGGACAGGGAGTGAGTAAATGTGATATCCATCTTAAGCGATACTCCTAGTTTAGCTATCCAGTCAACAGCCATATTGCCTTTGCGGAAAATATACTGGATTGATGTTGTCGTAAATCGTGATAACAAATTGCGAAGATCTTGGACCAATGGCTGGATTCGCCAGGGGCTACGAATTTCACCCTTGACAGCTTGTATGACAATGCGATTGTCCGTTTCATTTTGAAGGTGAGGTAAACCTGTGTCAGTAGCGGCCTGCAGTCCATCCCATAAGGCTGTAGTTTCTGCGATCAGGGTTGGAGAATCGTATAGAAATCGTGTGCCTGCAACGATGAGGCGACCACTACCGTCACGCAAAATGTATCTTGCTGCAGCACCGGTCAGTGATAAGCTTTCGTCGAAGTTGAGTTTAAGAACACCATCTGGGGGTGACGTCCACCGAATGCAGCGGGTGGGCCTCAGTGAAATATGTAATTGGGAGCTTGGGAATGGAGGGGCCGGGGAAGAAATGGAGAGCAACATCATTTCCATTCTGCCCAATTGCGCTTGGCGCGTGTAAGTGTACATATAGGATTAGGAGTGCATTCTGGAAGATAATCGAATTGCAATGTTTCCAGATGCTCCATAGGAGCACAGCAATTCTAGACATGGAAGGCCGGCATTTCTTGGGCCACTCATGCAACGCATCATGGATAGTGTTTTGCAAGGTCGCAAATGGAGCTTGATAAACCCAACCATGCTTAAGGGCCAAGTCCCATACCTGATTAGCAAACGGGCAAAGTGCAAAGAGATGCTTATTATCTTCAATTTATGCCAGACAGGCCAGGCAAATGGGGTTAATAAAGACCCCTCTACGCAGCAGATTACCTCTAGACAGTAATGCATTATGACATAATTGCCAAAAAATATTTGTATTTTCAGAAAAACGTCTAATTTCTAGATCCAGCGGAACTTCCATGGCGCCGGATTAAGCCCGAGAGTTTCATGTGCCTTACAAGTGGCGGATTTAACAGAGAAATCTCCATTACCTGTAAGACCCAACAAAACTTATTTGCAACATTAAAAAAGGGAATTGGTACTGTTAAGACAAGCGGGAGTACTAGAGAAGGGACACTTTACGACAATTTTGGTATATCCCACCATTTGTCCGGCAGAATAAACTCATTGACTTTTGTTGTCGACTCCATGACCTGGGTACTATCATCAGTGATTAGCTCGGCTAGGGGCGTGGTGTGACACCATGAATCCATCCAAAAGTTTACTGATTGTCCATTACCTAATTGCCAACGCATTCCTTGGGCGAGCAAGCTTCGCTGACGAAGCAAACACTTCCACACCCAGGAGTGAAATGATTTTGCAGAGGCATGAAAAAAATGTTCTAGTGGGCCATATTTTGCTTACATTTGCTTGACCTAGAAATTATCTGGTTGCGTGAAATATTTCCAACCCAGTTTAGCCAAAAGGGCAATATTGACTGTTCCAGATTTCCATAGACCCAGACCACCAAATTGTTTTGGCTTACAAATTTTATCCCAAGCAACCATTGCAATGCCTTTGGCCGTTGTAGATTTTTTCCCCAAAAAAATCCCAACTGATTTGATCTAATCTTTGTGAAATAGTAGCCGGGAGTTGAAAGCATTGCATAGTATGTGCATGAAGTGCTTTAAGATTTGACTGTATGAGCACTTTTCGGCCAGCTTTTGATAAATTTGTGCTTATCCAATTGAAAAGTTTGGCTTCTGCTCGGCTTACTAAGTCCCTGAAAGGTGTGAAAGCAAGGCCGGCGCTAAAAGACGATACAGCCAAGGTACTTACCAATAGAAGAGCTGTGAGGAATATTAAAAATACCAGCAATATGATTCCTGTCCCGATTAGGCGTATTCTTCGAGAATACCATATTGGATTTATGTAAATTGACCAATTGTCAAGATTAACGACAAAAATCATCTAAGAGTTTTTTAAGCTTGAAGGCAACTTGAGACGAAGCTTTACAAAAAAGTAAGCTATCATCTGCAAAGAATAGACATGGAAGACGTGCTGGATGGCGGGCAATTTTAATTCCTAGCTCCGCTTTTGGCTGTTCTGTTTCCTAATGGAACTTCTGAGCTAGTATATCCATGCAAGGTATAAATAAATATAGTGAGAGGGGATCACCTTGACGCAAACCTCGAAAAAGTTTAAAGCTCACACGTTTCATTATTAATAACTAAGGAGTAAGTTACCATTGTAACACATTCCAGAATCCAGGAGATCCATTATGGATGAAAACCCATGCTCCTAAGACTATGTTGCAAAAAATCCATTCAATGCGATTATATGCTTCTTCCATGTCTAACTTAATATCAACATATCCCTTCTTGCCTTTGGCATGATGAAATTTATTAATGACTTCATGTGCTAACAGAATATTGTCATGAATAGCTCTATGTGGAACAAAAGCACTCTGTTCGGTTGGACAACGTGTTCTAAGATAGGACGCATTCTGTTGACCAAGATTTTGGCAATAATTTTATAAAATGTATTACAGAGATTTATAGGTCGAAAATGACCTGTTTCCTCAGGATTGTTGACTTCAGGAATAAGAGCTATAAGGGCATGATTATATTGTTTGAGAAGTTTCCCTGTATCGAAGAAATCTTGAATGGCTGAGCAAAGCCGATCTTTAAGAAGGTTCTAATATTTCTGGAAAAAAAAGGGCACCAAACCCATCTGACCCAGGTGCCTTATATGGATTCATTTGGAAGAGGGCTTGGTGGATTTCCTCCTCTGTAACTTATTGAATTAGAATCCGGTTTTCGTCATGTGTAACTTTGTGTGAAACTGTAAGGACAGGAAAATGAGTGCCTTGGTTATGACTGGAGGTAAAGCGTTGTTGAAAATCATGACAGAATTTAGCTTGAATCAAATTACTTTCCTCAATCCAGCCACCAATCTCATTTTTAATTCTAGCGATGAATGTGCATTTCTTCCTTGCTGCAGCCGTATGATGGAAAAATCGAGAATTTCAATCACCATAAGTTGACCGGTGTTTTCTAGCTACGTGACCCCAAAACCGTTCATGAAAGAGCGTTAATGTTTCCCTTTGTTTGATTAGCCTTTGATGCCAATGATTAAGACATGGACTATTCACATTATCAATAAGATGGTTTTCCACAAAGTGTTGTTTTTTGGTATTTTTTGCAATCTGGCTTTTGTAGTTCTTTCCAGAGATGACTTTCCAGAGTTTGAGCTAAGTTTTGATACACTTAAGTTGATGAGCAATATGGAGCATTGGCAAACCACGAACAGGGCATTGCTACTGCTTGTGAATTATACGGTTTACTTGTTCATGTTGAATCCAATTTGGCTGGAATCGAAAAGTAGGCTGTTTTTGGCTGAATATTGAGCCTTGTGTGTTGAGGAGAATGAAACAGTGATCAGAGCATGAAAATGGCCCATGAGTAAGAGCCAGCAGGATACAGATTAGCCCAATCTTGTTGGCCATTTGCTTGGTCTAATTTTTCTTAAATGAGCTGGCCCTGAATTCGTGATTTCCAAGTGTATGGTCAGCCTAAAATAGGAAGACTAGCTGCTTCAATTGTATGTAGAAAGCCGGGAGCCTTTGGCATTGTGAGTAAGAGATTGGAGCTCCCCCTTTTTTATCCATATTACTTTCTAATTCATTGAAGTCACCTATAATGCATCAAGGTGTATCGATTACAGATTTGAGCTATGAGAGATGATTCTAAAAAGCTGGTTTTTCAGCATTTTTTGTCGAACCATAGGTGCTGGAAATAGTAACTCATTTTTGTAGTTTGGTATCTAAAATGAGCACATGAATAAACCGATGTTGCTTAATCATAACATTAACCAGGATATTATCATTATTCCAGAGGACCCACATACCCCCCGAATGATTTACAGGGTTAACATAATCATAATGATCGAAGCCAAACCTGGATATTAGTCATTGTGTTGTACTCTCTGCGACCATGGTCTCAGTAAGAAAGATTATATCAGGTTTATGGGATCGTACAATACATCGTATTTCTTCCCTAGTTTGACATTTTTTAATACGTTGAATATTCCATGCAAGTACTTTCATATCATGATGTTTTTGAAAACAAACCAGAGTCTATACAAAATAAGTAACATTAAGAGCTTAACACCCCATTGTCTAGTCGAGTCAGTTAAATCCAAACAGCGTCTAGAATTCCTAAGACAGAAGTGAGTCGGTGCTCCCGGAAGAGAGAACATAATTCCCACCTTCAGAGGTGCAGTGCAAACAGTTCCTTGTTCATGATACACCTGCAGTTTCAATGGTCAATCGATGTTTGCAACTATATAAAAAGAGCACGTAGTATGTCTCAAAAAAAAATGGGACATACTTAAGCCAAAGATGTCCAATCAAAGTGCAAGGAAAATAATAAGATGCAGGTCTCTGGCAGGACTGAAGCATCATGGACCTATGCAGACGGCAACATGAGTAGGAGCTCAATTTCTGTAATGCGCCAACATTAGTTCGAGAATTAATTTCCTGCCAAGGGGCACAACCACAAGGGAGGAGCATCCTAACCCCGTCACATGTCATTTTGAGCAAACATGCAGATATCATAAGCGAACATATATGCAAACCCCGCTTCAGACCATCACAGATCTTCATTGGACACCATATATATCTCTCACAAACTATCCAAGTTGGTAACCAGGTAGAGTTGCCAATCACCAACCTGTGACTTTCCTTAACATCCAAAAAAAGATACAAAGAAGGGCTCAGACCTTACTAGATCATCATAAACCTGTTCAAACAATAACAGTAGCAGTAATGCCCTTCATGAATCATACCCACTTTGTCTTGAGAATCTTTCTTCCACCATTGAGCACCACAATAACAAATGCCATAGTGTGGGTCTTTTTTGAACAAAGATACTGTTATTTGTCAACCCACGAAGCCTGGGTAGTAGCAAACTTTCTGAGAAGAAAGTGAATCCAAATAGAAGCCAAAAGCGTAATAAAAACTACACTTGTTTTCGGACAATAGAACCAGCATGCAAAAACACATACGACAGTGACCTTTTGCCTGGATCTAAATAGGGAAAAAAACCATCAAAGATCAAATGCAACACTGTGTAACAAGATTGAGTGTAATCGAAGGAAATACATGGCAAGAGGGTCACAAAATTGAGAACAGTATAAGGGTAGAGAAGATTGGGGATAGGGCCCTCTGATTGCTAACATGAAGCATAAAGCATCCAAATGCATACGTAAGTGAAAGTACACAAGCACCAGAGTACTGAGTACTACCATTTGATTCAAAAAGCGATCAATCAGATAATGTTCCCAATATATAGGCCAAATCATAGAACTAGAGACTTTAATAAGCAGCAAAATGAAAACCTGAATAGTTAAGAACTGCCAAATGTCAAGAGTAACAGGGGCTAGCACGTATATTTCAAAACAACGTCTATGCCCAACCCATTCTAGGTTGAATATATAATCAGCAAAAGAGGTTACATAGCTAAAAAAACCCGGCCATGATAGGCCAATACACAAGAAACCCGGTTCCCGACCTAGGACCATCAAAAAGTTACATAGACGGTGCTTTGAGATGATAACACTAGCATTACATGCTGTCTGAAAGGAATAAAAAAAACCCATCCCCCCAATCATGGAAACCCAAAGAAAACTCCAAGGCCATAATCACAGATAGGTGTAGGAGGAAGAGAGCTCTTCACCCTCCTCAAACCTTCGCTTCTTTGAAGAGTCAGAGGAGTGCTGAGGGGCCTCATCTCCTTCTAAATTGAGAAATATATCCATGTCATCCTCATCATCGATAGGTACATCTTCCTCCGGGTTTAAGATAACTACAGAAGGTGTGCTTATCTTAGCTTGGCTAGCATTTTGACATAGTGTCATAGGCTCAAAAGACGGCTCGGAATCCTCAGCACCACCATCACTGAATTTAGTAGAAATAGATATAGTGGGAGTAATGGAAGTGGAGGGGATAGTATTAACCTTGGGTGCATTAAAGCGCGATTGTGTCGAAAGGATACCCCGCCTGCGTTGAGCATTAGGGAGTTTACTTCACTTTTTAGGCGAGACTGTGACCCAAGTTTCAGAAGGAAGTTAACTAGGAACCCCAGAGGCATGCGAAATAGTCCCAGTGTCCGGGTGCACTGTTGTGGCCCCAAATGTTTCAACAATTACTTCAAAAACATTCTTGGAAGTATCTGAACAAGTGTCAAGGGCGTGGGCTTTACTACCACAAATAGCACAAGCTTCATAAAGGCCTTCATACGAAATGGGCAATGAGAGAATAGCTTCCGGAGTTTGGATGGTCAAGGTACTCCTAAGTGGTTTAGTAACATCCACATTAAGACAAACTCAAGAAAATTTCCCCTTACCTCGGTTAAGAGTTTACTCATCAGCTTTTAGAAATATTTCCACCCCAGATAACAGGGAAGTAAGTTGGGCATCATCCCAAAATTCTTGTGGTAATCAAGTAATAGTGAGCCATTGGTCAACATGAGTGATATTAACAGCATAGGGATCAAAGAAGGGAATCCAAGGCTTAAGGAATAGATGAAGACCACTCACAAAACAGGGTCGATTAAGCCAAACATATTCCCTATCTTGGACAATGGTAAATTTAAATAAAATCCAACCATTTTCCATTTCAACAAAGTTAATCTGACCCTTCACCTGAACTCACTCTCTTTTTGTCTTGACATTAATTAAATGAAAGGGAAGGGACTCCCCCCAAATTTTCCCAAAAAGACTCATGGTTGGAAGGTCAAATTCAGTAGAGGTGACTCCAGAGGAATTTACTTTATACGTTGATTCCAGGTGACCCTTGGGAGGATGATCATGATATTCTGACCTAATTCGAGAAAGAGAATGACTACTGAGACTTCTCAGTCCAAGCTTAATAGCCCAGAAGAAGGTTGGAATGGTCGCTTTATCCTTACTGCCTCAACTATGAGAAGAGCTTCCATCCAGGTGAGTTGGAAGCTTAGATCCGGGAGTAAGACCATCATAGGGAAGTTGAGTAGGATTGAGCAAATTGGCATGATGGGCATGGTTGGAGGAACTAGATTCAACATAGTGTGACATGGGATAGATGGGGGGGTGAAGACATTCATGGTAACCATAGAAGAGAAGGGATGAGGGCAGGGGTAAAGAAAGTGGTCGGCGAATTGCAGCTATTTATAGACAAATCACATACAACGAGAACCCAACACCCATATCTGAATCCTAATTTAAGACTGGGCACAACAATGTAGAGCAAAGAAAATAACGACTAAGCCTTTCATAATCATGGAGATAAATGTAAGACTGGGCATTAATAGCCATCAAATAAACAAAGCAAACCAAATCCAATTAGGACACCCTGACCACAAAGAAATGCAGCATATAATCCTAATCACGGGGGCAATTAGAAGATCATTAAGATCAGATCTTACCTAAATTGAGTATATATCATTATACCTACCACCATAGGTTACCAGATCTGATCGCAACCTATAGGTAGCCATAGAGCACTTATGAAGGCTACCACAGGAACTGCAACCGCAAGTAGCCACCTGGCGGCATTAAATGCCTCTCTCTCAGCACCAGTGTAAGAGAAGAAAAGGGGGAGGATACACAGTAGTAGCCAAATCAAGAAATCCGATAGCAAAAGTAGGAAGATGTCAAATGAAAGTGCATTAATCATCTTTGAAAAGTTGAAAAGTGATACTGTAAGGTGGTCGGCTTATTCGATCTGGAATGATGGCGATTTGGATGGGCTTTGCTAAACCCACATCCACACACCATGTGACTGAGAGAGTGAGACAGGGTCGCCTTGGCAAATCGGATATGCACAGTCTAGAAAAGCAGAGTGAAAAGCAGGGAAGTGACTGGGCATGGGCTGTGAAGTACAGCAGTTGGGTGGTGGAACAGGATGGGGGCGGGTTTGGGGGCTTCGAGGAATGACCTCTGACAGGACCTCAAAGCATTTATTAACGCCGTGAAGGACCTGGGCATGTGAAACCAGTCCGTTAAGGACTTCACCTGTGTTTTCCGACCCAAAAGGCTCCTAAAAGCCATCTGCCTAGAAATTTTTAAAAAATTTTACTGCACATGGAAAAAACGACGTCGTGGCAGAATCACTTAAAATCCTTCAGCCCAGAATGTAGTAAGGCGCGAGGAAACTCAGATGGTGAAAGGGTGGGCAGAGCAGGGCAGAGAGCATGATATAAGGGCAAACGAAGAAGCAAATTCCTGAAGAAATCAAGTGATTTGAGCAATTTCAACCAATTTCAGGTTAGTAGAACACAAGAATTTTGATTAAGACTACTCTCTCTTGAATTATCAAAAATATCAGTCCATATTCATGCTAGGGTTTAATGGGCTAGTGTATAGATGCAAAATAATGTAATTGATTTTGATTTTTGTTCGAAATTATTGGGAAAATTGTTTTGTTTGTTTCATATCAAAGTGGGTAATGGGTATGAGATGCCAAGATCTTCTTGTTTATAATTAGGGGAAATTGGATGAAGGAGGAATTGGAAACAGGGGTTGTTGGTTTGCTTGATTTGCAGTTGGATTCGATCATGCATGAGAGATTTTGGGTCCTGATTTGTACAGCATAACCAAGTTCCACTTGATTCCACAAAAACATGCACAACTTAGGGTTTTCTAATTGCTTCTGCTGGCTTCCTTTTTTTATTTTTTTGGGGCGTTAACTCTTGGGCAGGAATTTTATTTAGCAACTTCATTGGTATCTATTAGCAATATGATTACAACAAATTTGAAACAACCTGATGCATTGGCAATATGATTATAACAACCTTCTTGATATGTTCATAGTCATGGACCTTTGAATTCAATCTAACAAACAATTTGCTAGTACTCTGATCAAATAAAATGTATGAATTTTTTTAATGAAATTTTTTTAATGTACAGAATGGATGGTAACCCACTTGATTCAGAAATAAATGCAAATATCCCTTTTTTGACTCTACTAACCTCTGTTGCCCATGATAATGTGGGAGGAAGCATGGATATTTGGGCTATTAGAGATGTGAATGACAATGAGTTATCTTCTGATGATGAGGAGGAGATTCAACAAGCTAGAAAGTTCATAAATGGGTTCAATGAAGAAGATATGTTATTTAATCAGGAGTTGCTTCAACTGTCACAAAATGTCAATGCAAATTGGGATCATGGTGATCACAGTGAAGGGAATGCCAGTGAATATGAAGACAGTTCAGATCCTGATAGTCCTATTAGCTCAAATGAAGAAGAAATTGATGAGGGGAGAAAGAAGAAAAGGGATAAGGGCATACGGTATAATCCTAACACAAAGCCTGAGGATACATTTTTCTTTGTGGGACAAGAGTTTGCAGATGCCAAAGAATTTAAGAAAGCACTATCCAACTATAGCATATGTCATGTTAGAGACATATATTTCACGAAAAACATGTATAGCAGAGTTGGTGCTCGATGTAAAGCTGACAGGTGTTCGTGGAAAATTTGGGCTTCTCGACTTGAAAAAGATCGAAAATTTTCAGTTAAAACCTTCACAAGCGAACATTCTTGTGGCAGGTCAAATCATGTCCATAGGATGGACTCTAATTGGATTGCTGACTACTATCTTCCAAAATTTAGAGTGTCACCTATTTGGAGAATTGTGGAGATGAAGAACACTATATGGTCTGAGTTTGGCATACAAGTGGGTGATAAGAGATGCATTAATGCTAGAGCAAAAGCATGGAGTAAGCTTTTTGGACAATACAAACAATAATATGAGATGCTACCCCATTATGCTGTTGAGATTTTCAGGGCTAATTCAAATAACACAGTGAAGATAAAGAGTGATGACAATGTATTCCAAAGGTTCTACATTTGCTTTGATTCTTTGAGAAAGGGATTTTTGGCAGGATGTAGGCCCTTCATTTCCTTAGATGGATGTTTCTTAAAGGGACCATTTGGGGGGCAACTGTTAGCTGCTGTTGGTAGAGACGGAAACAATCAAATGTATCCTATTGCCTGGCTTGTGGTTGAATCCGAGCAAACTGATAGTTGGTCATGGTTCTTACAACTGCTTGCTGATGACTTGGGAACCATAGATGGGAGAGGCTTCACACTCATGTCGGACCAACAAAAAGGGTTGCTTAATGCAATACAAAATGTGTGGCCTGCAGCTGAACATAGATCTTGCGCTAGACATGTTTGTGCCAATATTCGTACTCTTCATGGTGCTGCTGAAATCAGGAAATGCTTTTGGGCGATTGCCAGGTCAAGCACAACCAATAGGTATGAAAAATCTATTGAGCAAATGAAGAGAATTTCTATTTTAGCGGTACAAGATTTGATAAAGAGACATCCCGAAAGGTGGTGTAGAGCTTTTTTTGGTGTTGGTAGCTCTTGTGATAGTGTTGATAACAATATGGTTGAAGTTTTCAACGAATATATTCTAGCTAGTAGGCATAAGCCTATTATTTCTATGCTAGAAGATGTAAGGGAGGCTATTCAGGATAGGTTGCATCGAAAGAGAGATGAAATTGGTAAGATGGATAACCCAATATGCCCTAGGATACAATTGAAACTTGAAAAGTCCAAGTTGAATAGTAAGGGTTGGTTGGCAGGGTGGGATGGAGGGCATTCCTACGGAGTCAAATATGGATATGGTGGGGAAAAATATGTCGTTAATTTGAAGGAGAAAACATGTGCCTGCAGAGAATGGCAACTGAGTGGTATTCCATGTCTTCATGCTGTAGCGGCAATATGGGCTAATGGTGAGCAACCTGAAAATTATGTTGCTTATTGGTTTCACAAGCAACATTACCTAAAGGCATATGATTTTGCATTAGAGCCACTAAATGGTCCAGATGAGTGGCCTAAATCATCAAATCCCCCAATCTATGCTCCTCCCGCTAAAACACCAATTGGTGGTAGGCCACCAAAGAAAAGAAGAAGAGAGATAGGAGAGACAAAACAAAGCCGCCGCAAGTTGTCCAATAAGGGAAAACAGAAAAAATGTGAAATTTGTGGACAGACAGGTCATAGTAAAAGTAAATGTGTTGTTGGCAATGGTAATTTTTCTCAAGGTCAAGGCAATAGAAATCAAGGAACACAGAAGAAGAAGTCAAGAAATGAATATCAACAAACTAATCATGTGAGTCCCTCGAAATCTCATAAATATTTAATTTATATGAGTTATTTTTTCCCTCTTGGTTGGATGAGCATGGGAAACTACTTTTGCAACTATTTCTTCTGTAGTTGTTCTGTATATTGATCATCTGTTATGTTGATTTGGTCGTTTATCTCTCAAGAATATGATTAGCTTTGTATCGGCCTTCAATATGTAGTGGTTATTATGTGTTATAAGGATTTTAGTTCCATCATTTGTGTGTAGATGCTAGTACAAGACCAGATGCAAGCGTGTGACAATACAAGATCAGATGCATGCGAGTCTCAAGAACATGTAAGTATGTATACCTTTTTTAAATTTTTTTATATTATTTAAAAGTTTGTTTCAACCTTCAGGTTTGTTTGAGCAGGGACACTATAATAACATCTACTTCGTCACTCAAGTGAGCTCAACATCAGGTTTGTTGCCCGATCCCTCATATATATTTGTCTAAACCATTTTTCTTCCATATCATCCGAATCTCCTAAACCCAATCAAACTACCATTCAAGCTTGCAGTTTTAGTGTTAATCATGTTTGATATGTTCTCTTGATTTATTTAATACTTTTGGATGAGCACTGTTGACCCAAAATGAAAATCTCAATACACAGTGACATCTAATTTATAGCTTGGTTTCATTCTCCTCAGGTGGTCTACATTTTGGCTAGATAGTTTCTTATACCTCCAATCACAAGATGAACAAGATTTTGGCATTCTGAGTATCAATTGGCTTATTTAGGTGTGTTGCTTAGTTTTTAGAATGTTTTTTATGTGGTGGTGTTGAATATGTATTTAACTATTTATCACAATAGAAAGTATTCTTTTGGAGGAATGGATTTGACAAGTAATTGTAAGATGATATATTGTAAATCTTTTAAAAGGTGGAATATATGTTGCAAATGATCATGTGATTGATTGGAGGATTTTATTAGTGGGTGGTGTCATTTATATGGAATTAAAGGGGATGGAGTTTGTTTTGGACTCTCCCCCAAATGTTCTTAATCTTTTGAGACATGAATGTTTAAAGACACTGCAGCTTAGAACTCCATTGGAACAGGGCATGGGTATTGTTAATCTCATATCATCATCTATTGCAGATCATGGGTGTCTTTTTTACTTTTTTTGATAAATTATATATGATTTAGCGAATTGCAAGAAAAATAATGGAGTCATTGACAGTATCTTGTAACATTTAGTGAGGTCCTTCACGGCTTGTAAAATGCACCAGAGGTCCTCAACGGCTTGTTAAAATGAAAGTGACTGGGCATGGGCGGTGGAACAGGATGGGGGCGGGTTTGGGGGCTTCTTAGGTTTCCAGAGGGAGAACATTCTGGTGGTGGAAAGGAACCAGTAGGCTTAGAAAGCGTTGCTTTCTCTTTCCTCTCTAGGGAAGCATTCTATTAAATGACCTGACGAATTAATCATTAGTAGCCGTAGTCTCTCACTCATTTCTGTCTCTCACTCAGCCACTTACTAGGGTGCAAGAACTAGAGCAACCTTGCTGCCTAATTATGACTTAATGATGACTGTCACATTTGTTTCATTGTGTTAGCATGTCAGTTTAGAGGATTATTGTACATATTTGAGAGTTTTATGACCATTTTTCTACTTTATGCTTAGATTTTTGCGCCTTTGGATGTCTGTGTAGATTTTGTGTTTGCAAACCTCATATACATGAGGAGAATAATGATATTGAGGCCATGTTGATTAATGATGGAAGCAAAAGAGGCCAAAAGGAAAGTTACTAGGCAAAATCATGTAACAAGGCCTAGCGGACACTAGAATGATGTTGGGTAAAAAAAATAGAGAAAATGAGCAAGGCAGAGGGTTGCTGGGCAACACAACCCACCTGTGTTGCATAACACGAGCAGTGTTGGGGCAAGTTTTGCACGATTATTCGGTTTCTTCTATATTTATACAACTTGTTTTCTATTTTCTACTTTATAAGGCATGCCTTTGGGCTTTCTGTTAGGAGATCTATCTACCATCTATTCACATCTTAGAGCAAGTCAGATTTATTAGAGTGCGTTAGAACAAGTTGAAATAGAGATTTTGTAAGGACTCCAACTTGAGTTTGCTGCAAGGACTCCAACTTGAGTTTGCAGCAGTGATTCAAGAACTTTCTTGGTTGAGCAATTCTCTTCCCTGCCTTCTGTTTTCTCATATATTCATGCTTTCTAGATTAGTTAGTTAGTAATTCATATTAATTTGGTGTTTTAAATGTTTGGATTCATGTTGAACTTGCGATTGAATATGTCCTTAAATTGGCGCACTTTTAAATTATTGGGATTATTTCATCAAGTTTGGAGTTTAAATATTTATATAAAGTTTGATTGTCTTCTTGCCTGTATTTGATATTGGATGAAATATTGAAAGGTAAAATCTAATGTCACAATTATTATATTTGACTTGGTTGTGTGATGTTTTGGAAAAGAACTGTCGACCGAGAGACCTAAAAATGATAATAGCATGCCTAGTAAAGCTAAACTAATTGAGAATCCATAAGAATTGATGATTGATTTGATTTGGATTTGATTTGGCTGTTTTACTCCACCTTGGAAAATGGTAGTAATATTTAGAATCTCAATTTTGGAATTTCCTAATTAAAGAAAAATGTTTGATTTATTCCTGAATCGTGTAATTGTTTTCTAGACTTAATTTCTTGATAGTTTATCCATTATAATAGGTGCTAGTGTAGTTTAATTCTCATATTTAACTTTGATTCACTTAGCATATCTTAACATAATATAACTCAATAACTTTATGAAGTCTCTATGGGATTGACACTTGATTTGCTGCCATGTGATAGTGCACTTGTAGACCTATTACCTAAGCGCATCAAGTGCTCCTCGCTTTTATACGCCCTTTACTTGTTTCTTATTATTAATTAGCTTGCTCGTACGTCATACGCTTATGACCTAGTTCCCCATTAGAGAAGGTCCTTTGTTTGTTCTTTTCCCCTTTTCTACATATATATATATATATATATATACACACACACACACACACACATGGAGATATATATATATATATATATATATATATATATATATATATATATATATAGATATATATAGTTTTATATATATATATATATACACACACACACACACACACACACACACACTCACATTTAGGAAAAAAACATGTCATACTGATATCATTTTCGAAACATAACCAACCATTTTAACATACATAGACCTAAAACATTTGTAGGTCGATTCAACGACATTTTGAGCATGATTTAACTAGCTCAACGTACATCAATTCAAAGCATGTTTAAGTTGTTTCAAAAGCTACCTTTAAGTGAGAATTAGCTAACTCAAAATGCATCGACTTAAAGCATGCTTAGGTCATTTCAGATCTGCTTTCAAGCATAAATTAACTAAATTAACATGCGTCAATTTAGGGAAATCGTAGGCATAAGAATTAGTCCAATTGACTTGTATCAGCTTAGGGCAATCCAAGGCATAATAAACAGCTCAATACTAGTAGTTTCAGACAACAAGTAAGCATGCACAATCTATGCTAATCTCGCTCGAAATAAAACATATAAAATCAGTCATCATGTTCTATCTAATCTAGCTAATCTTAAACTAGCATGCAACATCATTTAACGATTAAAATCTTTTCGAATTTACTAATACTTAAAAGGCAAAAACACCCACCTCGAAATCATGCTAGAGGACCTGATTTAGAGTTTGGTTCGACTTGGTTTGCATGCTTCGACTCGCTCCGTTGATTCCCCTGCTCGCTAGTTGCTGCTACTGCCTCATTCTCCTTTCCTTCTTTCTTTCTCTCAACCTAACCCAGCGCTAGCAGTGTGGGTCAAGGTGGTTGTGACACCCTCGGTTTGAAAACCCTAACTTCCAAACACTTGACACGCGTGACCCTCGATGGATGCTGGACTTGAACCCACTGGAACCCTTACCGTCAACCTCCGCCGTGACCTTCGTGGTCACGACTCCTCTCTCCCTCGCTCTCTCGATCTCATGTCTTCTCTCTCTGTCCTTGCCGTGGCCGTGTCAGGCAGGTGGAGGGGACGTCGGTTTGGCATGTGCATAGGGGTGGCACCGCCGCCGCTGTCGCTGCCCCTCCTGTGCCTCTCCCCTCCCCTTTCTCTCTGGTTGTGGCTTGTGGGACTGGGGTAGGGAACCCCCCTGTCATGATTTGGCTGAAGAAGGGAGCTTCAGCACCCTTTTTGTCCTTTCCCCCATTGTTTGCACTCAATTACTTTAACAACTAAATTCCTAATCCCAAATTCGTTAACGCTTAGTCTAAACTTGTGTTGAAACTCCTAAAACTGGCGTACTAATTAAATTCGGGAAAACGACTAAATAACTTGAATAACAATTTCAAAGGTATAAGTTCGAATCAACTCAAGAATTTTCCAAATAACCAACGATAATAATAACAATATAGATGGCGACAAAATATTCTCTTTAATAAAATTATCGCTCACATAGGCACATAGATAATAATTTAACTTATATAGTTAATGAAAATACAAATTTTGTAACGTAGAAGGCAAGAGAGTCAGCTTGACATAAAAATAAGAAAGATAGTCAGTTTAACGTAAAAATAAGGAATGCGGGTCTTGCACATGTAAATAAATATATATATATATATATATATATGTGTGTGTGTGTCTGTGTGTCTGTGTATATATATATATGTACATATATATATATATATATATATATACACACACACACACGCACATATATATATATATGTATACATACATAAACATATGTTCGTATATATACATACATATATATATATATATATATATATATATATATATATATATATATATATATGATATATATATATATATATATATATATATATATAT
>JAKOGI010001201.1:0-5000 GCA_029747015.1 Carnegiea gigantea
GTTGGAAAGAGTGCAAAGCCTATACAGTGTGTGGAAGATAACATGAACTTTTAAAACATATGGGAGGTTGTTGAAATGCAAAGAAACATGTAAGTTTAATGTACTAATTTTTGTAATAACCTAAATAACATCTTTTAAAAAGACTATAAATATTACTATATTTACTTCGTGGATAGAATTTTCTAGGAAACCCTTTACTGTTTCTAAGGTTTTTTCCTATATATATTCAGCTGCTATTCCTTTTCAGCAAAGTTGTTGCTGGCATTTCCATTAAAGGGAAAAAAAAAATGTTTGTTGGCGTACTCATTTCTATGTAATCTTCATTTTTAATAATATACTAATGTGCTTCGCATAGGCACATGTTAAAATTTTATAATTGTATCATCTTTCGTTAAAGAATTTGTGGTCTTATCATTAATTATAATTAGAAGCACTAATATATTTTACTAATTGGTACTGAAAAATATCTATATAAACTATTTTATTTTTGATAGATTATTTTTATTGGCAACTATGTTTTGAGCATAATAAGAGAACAATTCTTATATTGGATGGTTTTTAAAAAAAAGAACAAAAAAAGAAAAAAGAGGATGAACAGGTTAGTGTCAAACGGTGTCATATATGATAATTGTATATATAACTTTGAAGCATGTAAATGCATTTATCATATAATAGGAAATTCAAAATCGAAGGCTTTGTCATTGAAGGATTATACATAATTTAATATATATAATAATGTTTCAATTTGTATTTAGCTGTTAAAAATATATAGGATCATTTTGAAGATACAGCAAGCTTGGATCTCAATTCCTAAATATTAATTGGTTAGCAGTCCTTATGGGTATATCTATAAAATAAATCTCACAATTACATATAAGTGTCCAATGATCTTATTGTATTTGTAAAATAAACATCATTACTTAAAGGTTCTTTTACTGAGAAAAGAAAAATAAAAGATATAAGGAACATCAAATCATGTATGATAAATGCATTTACATACTTCAAAGTTACATATATAATCATCAAATATGTGTATCATTTGACACTAACCTATTCACCTTTTTCCCCTCTTTTTTAAGGAAAAAAAAAATCTAATGTAAATTTTGTTCTTCTGTCTCTTCATACTTCATCTTAGCAAGGAAAATATATTATTTATTCTTTGCATATGTTTAATGTCATTTGGCTTGCGGGGTGGGGATGTCTCCTCAAATTTGGATAAATTATATGTGTCTCCATTGTCATAATCAAAATGAAAATTTATATTTATAATCTTCCTTTGTTTTAAATTCGTAACTATTAAAACAATTGAATTAAAAAAATCATTTAAGATTGATATTTGATTGAGGTTAATAAAATCGATGATGGATAAAGAATTAATAGGAAATCGACACTTGTCAAAACACCATTACCTCATTCAACCCATTCATTTGTATATTATATACTAGGGTAGATCCCGTGCTTCGCACAGTCATAAGTTATTCATTTTGAAAATTTATTAAAAATATAAATAAGTAAGAAACTTTGTTTAATTGAAGCCATTTAATCATCTTATAAAAAAAAAACTGACAAAATGTAAGTAAACGATTGGAATATGATAACTTAACAAACAAAGGAGGAAAAAAAATTCAGTTCCATTACTTAATTAAAAATAATAATCAGTTAAAATTTTGTGAAAGAACAGTAGAGATATTGTGCTATTTTTAAAATACAAGAAAAATCTTTCCCTTTTAATTCAGAATAAAATTACTTTATATACAATTCGATTTTTACATTTCAATTCAACGTTGTTAATGACCTTTCAATACATTGTATTAGATTAAAATATATGAATTAGTAAGCCTTGAATTGTGAATTAACTTTATTACATAAAAGGCAATCAATGATAATTGCATGATTAGTATATTATATTGATGAATAAATGTTGAATTTAATAATATGGCTAAGATCATTTATTAGGTGTCACAAAATCATTTTTTTAGTTAAAAATTAAGCGACCAATGATAACATGACAAATGTCATCATCATGTTAACTCATTGAGTTTTATATTATATATATGATGATATATAATGATATGATTGGGAAAAAAAATTAGAGGATGAAAGAAAGAATTTATATTAATGGTAATTTATTAATAAACTTCATTCACTTAATTAGTAATTGCAGTGAAGAACATGAATGGGCATAATAAATAAAAATAATTAGACACAATTAATTGTATCTTACTATTTAATTGCTTACCTATGCATACAATAAAATCTACCTTAGTTTTACCAAAAAAGAAGAAAAAGAAAATAGCTACTTGAATGCTTCCTCAAAACCCAAAAATATATAGATATATATGTGATAAAAGGAATAGGCAGTAATTACAAAATTAAGTCTATCCATTTAATTAGTCTACCATTTAATTTTTTGAAAGAAGTATTCAAGGAACAACTAATCGCCTCTCTCGCTATCCTTTGATCTTTAGATCAAAGTTTCGAGTGGAGGGAGATCAGAAGTTCTCACTATTTATTAGATTCATGAACCTAGTTCAATTCAGTGAGATCTTTCAGTCACATTTTTTTTTACTGGGAACATTTTATAAAACTCTCTGACCCTCCAATTTGGAGTATTTTTAAAGACCACCAGAGTTAAAAACTTTGGAAATTTGACAAGAAAACAAGTAGTGGTAACTATGGGAAAAAACCTTAAAAACTCTTCTCAATACTATATTTCAATTGAGGATACCAGATATTCACAATAGAACTAGAGAACTATGATCGTTGTATTTTTTCAATTGTTCTTTGTTGGTATTAATATAATTAATATATGATATATATCTAGGATCAATGACAATGTATGTAGCAAAGTCATGTGAAATCAATTCAATATAGATGAAGAAATCAATTTTAAAATGTGATGGAGACCAATGGTGTAGGTAGTAGAACATAATGCTAACGTTAAATTAAAATTTTCTTTATTATGAATTCAAATCAAATAAATTTGCATTAATAGGATATAATTGAAATGTGAACCTTTTGAATTATTTATTCCCCAAACATTCTTAATTTTTTTACCATTAGCATTTTTCCTTCATTTTTCTTGGTTTGCAGGCTAGAGGAGTGCTCACCAACGTCCCCTATAATTAGTATGTATAATTCGTTTGCTTCTAAAAAATTTTGTAATGCCTCAAAAATCAGGTTTTTTTATTCTTAAACTATCAAATAAAATTTGGATATTTTATTGCCTCCAAAAAATTTGGATACTTATATTGAATTTTAAAATTACTGGAGTGTTTAATAAATTACTACCTTTGGCAATCTTGCGATGCACGAAATTTTTTTTGAGTTTTTAAAAATATGTAAATCTTTTAGAAGCTAACTATAGTAGTTATAAATATAAATTAGTATTAACCATATGAAAAAATATATCTTAAATAACTTTATGGAAAAAATTTACAGCAATTTCAACATTATATTTTCTTATATTGATGTTAAATAACGTGATAGTGGAAGCATGGTAAAATTGATCTAATTTGTTGATAATAACGTTAATAATTAATGTTTTTAATATTGAATTATAAGTTATTAAGTCTAAACAGTTTGCCAAATGGAATTAAGTAGAAATAGAATGTTATATCCAGCTGGCTAGCCATGGCTTCCATCCTTCTGCGTTGTAAGAATAAGTCATTTAATAGTTGGAACTTAAAGTAATGTATCAATATATTTTTACATAATAATTCTAATGAGAATTTTATTCCCCTTTTCGAGATCTTTAGTTAGAATACTAATATAAAAATAGCAAAGGGTTTCCATTCGACGTTCAATTAGTATATGAATCCTTCAAAATATTATAATAATTTTAGAATAACGTTGAATATAATAATGCATTAATGATTGCAACCTAAATGTAACTCTTAAATTTACGCTTTTCTTTTTCTTTCTGAATAACATTTATGATTATAATTATCACATAGGTTTGGTATTAACTTAGGAGTAACCAACATTTTAAAATCTGTCATCTCGGTTTGAATTTTCCTTAGTACTTTTATTTTAATATATTTATAGATCTATTTTACTCAAATTTTTGCCTAATGCTTGAAACTAAGGCTTTGTTTGTCAACAACATTTTATGTAGTGTTTAGTGTTTTGACCAAATTAATACACTAATTTTAAGTGTTTGGTAACCTAAAGTTTGTACTAGCATTTGAACTAGCATTAAAGGTTTCAAGCAACGTTTCTGAAAAACTAATAATATTAGTTTTTTGGAGTCAAAAGTAGCGCTTCATATTTTTTGACAAAAAATAATCCTTTGAAAATTATCTATACCTTTTAATGTCAATTTACATTAATCAGTTAATCCAACAACTAAATTTACTGAACACATTCGTTTCAACTGTTCTTTCAAATGGCTATTTGCTAATAGCTAAATAAAAACTATGTTTGCTATCCAAATAGCTATCTGTTATCTCAACCTCTATCTATTACCTAAATAGCTAATTTTATACAATAGGACTTAAGCTACAGCGCTCAAATATAATTTTCTGTCGACGTATTTCACCAGCATTAATGTCATCGTATCCTATTTCATCGTATCCTTGACGCATCTTTTTTTCATAATTCCGTTACATACAAGTAGGCAACTGAAATAAAGAGAATTCACATTTTTAAGCAAAAAAATTAAAAAGTAAAAACAAAAGTAAGAGTACGGACAGATAACAGTAAGAGAAAAAAAGGAAGTAACTAAATCCTTAAAATACATACGTATGGTATATTCTTTTTTGGGGGGGATGGGGCGGAAGGGAATGAAGAAATTCATTAGAAAATTTGCCATATGATATTATTAATTTGACATAAAAAATACAATTTTAATGTCATAATAAAGTCTCAACATCAAAAATATTAATTTAAAAGACATTGATAGCTCTTCTTCTCATGATAATTGCTTTTGCATATAGTTTGGAGAAAAGATCCACGAATGAGTCAATTTCCTTGTAAAAGTTAGCAAGCTAATCTGGCAT
>JAKOGI010001201.1:7500-12500 GCA_029747015.1 Carnegiea gigantea
TTATTTATTTAACAATCACATCAATCCAAGTTCCGCCCCCCCCCCCCCCGAAAAGGTCCAGCTATACTAATTTGCACATTTGTTTTTAGGACAGGGGATGGGGGAGGGAAGGGACACATAATCAATAACGCTCACTTAGATTTGTGTCTTTTATTAAAATATTTTTAACAACATAACTAATCAATTTATGAATAACAAAAAATAATAAGTTCAAAATAAAAGTAGTACTCACTTTAAAAGTAAATGTATAAAATTTCTATTATCTAATTTTACACTTAACTAATTGATGATATAGATCCTACCATTTACCTATCATAAATGAGTCTTAAATTTATGTTTGAATGGAGGGAAAATATGATGAGGAATTTTATGAGAAGTTGGTCTTAAGGAATTAATGTGAGAGAGAGAGAGAGAAAGAGAGAGAGAGAGAGAGAGAGAGAGAGTCAAAGAAATTACTAATTAATTTTTTTTTGTTGGTCCGTAGGAGCCACAAAGGGCAATACAATAGGGGATAAGGGATCGATAGTATTTAATTTATAGAAAAATTGGAAGTATTGTTTATTCGGATTTTATGTATAACACAAATGCTTATTCTATAAATTTGTGTCTTTTATTAAAATATTTTTAACAACATACTAATTAATTTATGAATAACAAAAAATAATAAGTTTAAAAATAAAAGTAGTACTCATTTTAAAAGTAAATGTATAAAACTTCTATTATCCGATTTTACACTTGACTGATTGATGATATAGATCCTACCATTTACCTATCATAAATAAGCCCTAAGTTTATGTTTGAATGGAGGGAAAACATGATGGAGAATTTTATGAGAAGTTGGTCTTAAAGAGTTAATGTGTGTGTGTGTGAGAGAGAGAGAGAGAGAGAGAGAATCAAGGAAGTTATTAATGAATTTTTTTTGTTCCGTAGGAGCCACAAAGGGCAATACGATGGGGGAGAAGGGATCGACAATATTTAATTTATAGAAAAATTAGAAGTGTTGTTCATTCGGATTTTAGGTATAACACAAATTCTTATTCTATAAATTTGCATCTTTTATTAAAATATTTTTAACAACATACTAATCAATTTATTAATAACAAATAATAATAAGTTTAAAAATAAAAGTAGTACTCATTTTAAAAGTAAACGTATAAAACTTCTATTATCCGATTTTACACTTGACTGATTGATGATATAGATCCTACCATTTATCTATCATAAATAAGCCCTAAGTTTATGTTTGAATGGAGGGAAAACATGATGGGGAATTTTATATGAAGCTGGTCTTAAGGAGTTAACGTGAGAGAGAGGGGGGGAGAGAGAGAATCAAGGAAGTTACTAATGATTTTTTTTTTTTTTTTGGTCTGTAGGGGCTACAAAGGACAATACAATGGGGGAGAAAGGAATCGAACCTGGGATCTAATACACTCAGTACAAATTTTTATTTTTTAAAAAATAATTAGATTTTTGATTGATAGCTGAGATTTGGCAGAGTATTTGATCAAGAGTTGTAACTAAGTCAGCCTCCTAAAATCACTCTAATGCAAGTCAACTTAACATTTCTTTTATTAAAATATTTTTGACAACATACTAATCCATTTATGAATAACAAAAAATAATAAGTTTAAAAATAAAAGTAGTACTCACTTTAAAAGTAAATGTATAAAACTTTTATTATCCTATTTTACACTTGACTGATTGATGATATAGATCCTACCATTTACCTATCACAAATGAGCCCTAAGTTTATGTTTGAATGGAGGGAAAACATGATGGGAAATTTTATGAGAAGTTGATCTTAAGGAGTTAACGTGGGGGGGGGAGAGAGAGAGAGAGAGAGAGAGAGAGAATCGAGGAAGTTACTAATGAATTTTTTTTGGTCCGTAAAAGCCACAAAGGGCAATGCAATGGGGGAGAAGGGATCGACAGTATTTAATTTATAGAAAAATTGGAAGTATTGTTTATTCGGATTTTATGCATAACACAAATTCTTATTCTATAAATTTGTGTCTTTTATTAAAATATTTTTAACAACATACTAATCAATTTATGAATAACAAAAAATAATAAGTTTGAAAATAAAAGTAGTACTAATTTGGAAAGTAAATGTATAAAACTTCTATTATTCGATTTTACACTTGATTGATTGATGATATAGATCCTATCATTTACTTATCATAAATGGGCCCTAAGGTTATGTTTGAATGGAGGAGAAAACATGATAGAGAATTTTATAAGAAGCTGGTTTTAAGGAGTTAATGTGTGTGTGTGTGTGTGTGTGTGTGAGAGAGAGAGAGAGAGACAGAGAGAGAGAGAGAGAGAGAGAGAGAGAGAGAACCAAGGAAGCTACTCATGAATTTTTTTTGGTTCGTAGGAGCCACAAAGGGCAATACAATAGGGGAGAAGGGATCGACAATATTTAATTTATACAAAAATTAGAAGTGTTGTTTATTCGGATTTTATGTATAACACAAATTCTTATTCTATAAATTTGTGTCTTTTATTAAAATATTTTTAACAGTATACTAATCAATTTATGAATAACAAAAAATAATAAGTTTGAAAATAAAAGTAATACTCATTTTAAAAGTAAATATATAAAACTTTTGTTATCGGATTTTACACTTGACTGATTGATGATATAGATCCTACCATTTACCTATTATAAATGGGCCCGTAGTTTATGTTTGAATGGAGGGAAAACATGATGGGGAATTTTATGTGAAGTTGGTCTTAAGGAGTTAGTGAGAGAGAGAGAGAGAGAGAGAGAGAGAGAGAGAGAGAGAGAATCAATAAAGTTACTAATGAATTTTCTTTTGGTCTGTAGGAGCCACAAAGGGCAGTACAATGCGGGAGAAGGGAATCAAACTAGGATCTAATGCGCTCAGTACAAATTTTTATTTTTTAAAAAATAATTAAATTTTTGATTAATAGCTGAGATTTGGCAGAGTATTTGATCAAGGGTTGTAACTAAGTCAACCTCCTAAAATCACTCTAATGCAAGTCAACTTAACATTTCTTTTATTAAAATATTTTTAACAACATACTAATCAATTTATGAATAACAAAAAATAATAAGCTTAAAAATAAAAGTAGTACTCACTTTAAAAGTAAATGTATAAAACTTTTATTATTCGATTTTACACTTGACTGATTGATGATATAGATCTTGCCATTTACCTATCATAAATGAGCCCTAAGTTTATGTTTGACTGGAGAGAAAACATGATTGGAAAATTTATGAGAAGTTGATCTTAAGGAGTTAATGTGAGAGAGAGAGAGAGAGAGAGAGAGAGAGAGAGAGAGAATATCAAGGAAGTTACTAATGAATTCTTTTTTGATCCGTAGGAGCCATAAAGGGCAATACAATGGGGGAGAAGGGATCGATAGTATTTAATTTATAGAAAAATTGGAAGTATTGTTTATTCGGATTTTATGCATAACACAAATTCTTATTCTATAAATTTGTGTCTTTTATTAAAATATTTTTAACAACATACTAATCAATTTATGAATAACAAAAAATAATAAGTTTAAAAATAAAAGTAGTACTTATTTTAAAATTAAATGTATAAAACTTCTATTATCCGATTTTACACTTGATTGATTGATGATATAGATCCCACCATTTACCTATCATAAATGAGCCCTAAGTTTATGTTTGAATAGAGGGAAAACATGATGGGGAATTTTATGAGAAGTTGGTCTTAAGGAGTTAATGTGAGAGAGAATGAGTGAGAGAGAGAGAGAATCAAGGAAGTTACTAATGAATTTTTTTTTGGGTCCGTAGAAGCCACAAAGGGTAATACCATGGGGAGAAGGGAATTGAACCTGGTATCTAATGCACCCAATACAACTTTTTATTTTTTAAAAAATAATTAAATTTTTTATTGATGGCTGAGATTTGGCGGAGTATTTGATCAATGGTCGTAACTAAGTCAACCTCCTAAAATTACTCTCATGCAAGTCAACTTAACATTTCTTTTATATATGGTATTAGATGGTTGAAATTTGGCAGTTCTTATATTGCACAACCGCGTGTACAAAATGGTTTGTACACCGGGCCTGCTCCACAGTGTATATTAATATTTTGCTTGTATTATTAATATAAAGTGGAATGCCCCGGTGGTTCAATTCCTTTACTAGTTTCATGAGGACAGGGATCCAATGCTTGTAGCAAGCATGATGTTTAGCTTTTTTTTTTTGTACATATATATATAATCTTTTCGTGCTTTTTAATTTATGTGTCATTTATATGGTTTTTCCCCCTTAGACTTTTGTATTCAACCAAAGTCTTTTTTTGGGATGACAAAACTAAACTCTTTCTTTCTTGTTAAGAAACTTGTTAGATCCCTCTTTTTATAGTTCTTTTTATATCATTAATTTGATTAATGATTCACCAAAAATATTTTATATCTCACCAATACATGTTTTTGTACTCTCATATTCAACTCACTAAACTAACTAACATTGCACCTATATATCTACATTCAGCTCACTAATATATATTGTATAGCCAATAACATGTTATTTTATATATATATATATATATATATATATATATATATATATATATATATATATATATATATATATATTTATATATGTATGTATGTATGTATGTATGTATGTATATTTCACAGCTCACTAAATGCATATCATAGTTCACCAAAAAATTATATAGCAGATCTCTTGAAAAAGACATAGATATGTGAATAAAACTTATCAATTATATCATAACTCGCCAAAACATATATCATATGTAGTATCTCACATGATTAACACAAAGTATTGCTTACTAAATATATATCATAGCTCACCAAAAAAGGTGGTGCAGCTCACTAAATAAAAACAATATTTTGTTCATGCTCACTAATGTAAACAATAAGATATTGTTATTACTATCATCATCATCATCATCATCATCATCATCATCATCATTGTAATTATTATTATTATTATTATTATTATTATTGTTGTTGTTGTTGTTGTTGTTC
>JAKOGI010001201.1:25000-82500 GCA_029747015.1 Carnegiea gigantea
CCTAGGGTGTTTCTGAACTGCAGTGGCCATACCCGATTATTTTTGAAAATTCATTTTGGTTGGCCAAGATCTCCAGAATACTTTCCTTGAATTTCAAAATTGCTATTTTTCTGGAGAGGATAGATTCTTGAAAATATTATGGAGATTTGCGAAAATAGGTTTGGGAGATTTGCCAAATCAAAAGATTCCTATGACTATATTTTCGGATTTGGTAAAAGCTGAAAATCTCTTTAAACCTCTTCACCGCTATGGGAAGATAAGGGTTATCTTTTAAGATAACAAAATCCCTTATATTTTGGGATAAATTCATCATTAGCCGTTGAAGAATATATTTTGTTTGCAAATCATTTTCCATACTTAGCTGATTCTTTGGTTTTTGACCGTTGGACCTTGTGTTTAAAAACCGCAGCTTTTCTCTCCCATAGACAAGCCAAGAAGCAGATAGAAAAAACTCAGACTGAAAAAGAGAAGCAACACAGCTTTCTGAAAAATCTGGAAAAAATCAGGAAACTCGGTTTTCACATTAAAATTCTTGAGCTTCATTCTGAAAAGCAAAACCGTGACAAGCTGTGTTTGATTTGAGTTTTCAAACCATTGGCATAATAGGATCTTCATTGTACCTTACATCTGCTTAGTGAGAAGCACCCCTGTAAGGTGTTTGTAACCCTGATCTTGGATCAGAAAAGTGAGTGAGTGTGTCCTAGTCGTGTGGACTTGGACGTGTCTAATCTTGCGAAGGTTGGACGTGGTGTAACCTGTCTTTGGGAAGAAGTTACGTGGTTGCAAGTTGTAACAAGGTGTGTTACATTTGTAACGTGTGAAGCCCGTTAGTGAAAGTGGTTAAATCCTACACGAGGTAGGTCGTGGTTTTTCACACCTCAGTTGGGCTAGAGGTGTTTTCCACGTAAAAATTGTGTGTGCTTTATTTTCCGCATTTATCTTGGTGATTTTCGCTTCTGCAATATTTGAGAACACCCCGTGCAAACAAGCTATCAGGGTGTTTGTCATTTGAGAACAACCTCTATGAGGGTGTTTGTTATTTACAACGCGAAAATCAGACACCACAATTCACCCCCCTCTTGTGGTTGTATACTCACGAACTCAACAAGTGGTATCAGAGCAGGTTCTCTTACAAAAGGTTAACACCTTGAGAGATTCTGAAGATGAGTACCCCACAAGGAATTCTTGAAGGGCAATCCATTACTCGTCCACCCTATTTCAACGGCCAACATTATAGTTGGTGGAAGAATAGGATGGAGAACTATATTCAGGCAGAAGATTATGAATTATGGATGCTCATCAAGAACGGGCCCCTTGTTCCCACCAAGGTGCTTGAAGATGGTAAGAAGGTTCCCAAGGAATCCATAGAGTTTGATGCCGAGGACTACAAGAAAATGGAGAAAAATGCCAAGGCCAAAAAGCTTCTATATTTTGGCCTAGGACCCGATGAATACACTCGCATCTCTGAGTGTGAATCAGCCCAAGCTATCTGGAATGCTCTGCAAGTTGCTCATGAAGGTACGAGTCAAGTTAAACAATCTAGAATTGAGCTACTTATGCGACAATATGAGTTGTTTGATATGGGTGATCATGAAACTGTGATGGACATGTATACACGGTTCACCCACATCACGAACGAGTTAAAATCCCTGGGAAGATCTTTCACCACTGAAGAGTTGGTGAGGAAAATCCTCAGAATTTTACCTTGCACGTGGGAGGCCAAAGTAACAGCCATCCAAGAGGCTAAAGACATGAACCAGATCACCCTCGACGAGTTGATTGGTAATCTCCAGACCTATGAACTCCGAAAGAACTCACAGCAAAGAGAGGAGCAAAAGAAGGATCGTGGGCTTGCCTTGAAAGCACATGAGGACACTGACTCTGACCTTGAAGATGAAGAAATGGCCCTAATGTCCATAAAATTCAAGAATTTCTTCAAAAAGGTCAAGGAAAACAACAAAAGAAAAGACTTCAGCAAATCCAGAAACACCTCCAAAGAACAGCTCAAAGGGTGTTTCAAGTGCGGCAAACCAGATCACTTAGTCAAAAATTGCCCTCTGCTTCGAGAAGATCAGACGCCCGAACACCCTCGAAAACAGGTTCGAAAACACCCTGTAAACAATCTGGGCAAGCGATTCTCGAAAGCTATGCTGGCTGCTTGGGGAGATTCCTCTGAGGATGAAGGAGAATCTGAAGCTGAAGAAGGGGTCGTAGCACTTATGGCACAAAGTGATTCAGATTCAGATGATGAATCAACAATCAGCCTCTCAGATCTCAAGAGCAAGGTACATGGTCTTAACAAAGCTACTTTAGAAGAACTTCTATATAATTTGATAGACACTTGTCCTGATCTAAAAAGAGAAGTTCGTGACCTAGAACTTGAAAATGAAATTCTTAAAAATGAAAACCTCGGTTTACATGAGAATATTAACTTGCTCAAAGAAAACCTCTTTATAAAAGAAGGAGATTATTTTCGAATGGAGGAAAAACTCTTTGAGGTAGAAGGAATGGTTGAGTCCTTGCTCAGGGAGAACAAAGGTTTGCATGCTGATATAGAAAAACTGGAAAACGAGCTTACCACAACCAAGCGCTGGAACGAGTCCTCACAAGCCCTTGATTGGTTAAACACTCACCACAGTCGAAACAAAAAGGGACTTGGGTATAAGCCTAAACGAACAGTCTACCCAATTCACAGAAAGTATGTGGGATTACCTGAAAACATTGTTTGCTTTCATTGTGGCAAAACGGGTCATTATAGATACACTTGCCCTTTAAGAAAACATGCCAATGAAAAGAATGAAAGGTATGTGAAACAAATCTGGATTAGAAAAGATGAGCTTTACATGTCTAAAAGAATGGGACCCAAGTGGATCTGGGTTCCCAAAACTAACCCGTGATTTGTTTTGCAGGCTGAAGTGAGAGAGAACAACCTTACGAACAACCCCACTAACACCCTTGGAAACAGGCAGTTGTGGTTTGTTGATAGTCGGTGTTCACGGCACATGACTGGTGAAAGATCAAACTTTCTCTCACTTACAGCTCTGAATGGTGGGAGTGTAGCATTTGGAAACGGCAAGTCTGGGACAATTATCGGTATAGGTAATATTGGTAAAACTCTCTCCCACTCAATTGATAATGTGCACTTAGTTGATGGGTTAAAGCACAATTTGCTAAGTGTGTCCCAACTGTGTGACAAGAACAACCTAGTACTGTTTTCAAAAACACGTTGCTTGGTTGTGAATGACGACACAGGAGATGTTGTGTTGAGGGGGAAGTGATGTCAAAATGTTTATAAAGTTTGTATTTCCACTCTTCCCCAAAATAATCTGACTTGTTTAAATGCATTAAATGATGATATAATGCTATGGCACAAGAGACTAGGTCATGCAAGCTTATCCTTGTTAAACAAACTTGTTTCAAAAGACCTAGTTATTGGACTACCTTCCATCAAATTTAATGATGACAAGGTATGTGAAGCTTGTGCAAAAGGCAAACAAGTCAGATCTTCTTTTAATTCGAAAAAATGTGTAAGCACTACTCGGCCTCTAGAATTATTACACATTGATTTGTGTGGTCCCATGAGGGTAACCAGTAGAGGTGGGAAAAAGTATGTGCTTGTTGTAGTGGATGATTACTCTCGATTTACTTGGACCTTGTTTTTGGCATCCAAAGATGAAACCTTTGAGAATTTTATTGCTTTTCTCAAAAAGGTTGAAAAGAGAGTAGGACACTCTTTAATTAGCTTGAGATCTGATCATGGAACTGAGTTTAAAAATGCAAGTTTTATTAACTATTGTAATGAACATGGTGTTGATCATAACTTCTCAGCCCAAGAACACCCCAACAAAATGGGGTGGTTGAGCGCAAAAATCGAACCCTGGAAGACATGGCCAGAACAATGCTTATAGCTAGTGGTCTTCCTAGGTATTTCTGGGCAGAAGCATTGAACACCTCATGTTACATTATAAATAGATGCATGATCAGACCCATTTTGAGCAAAACTCCTTATGAACTTTTCAAGGGCAGAAAACCCAATATTACGCACCTAAGGACATTTGGTTGTAGGGGTTTTGTGCATAATAATGGGAAGGATGCCTTAGGAAAATTTGACCCTAGGAGTGATGAGGCAATATTCCTTGGCTATTCTTCTCACAGCAAGGCATACAAAGTCTTTAACAAAAGAACCTTGTGTGTTGAGGAAAGTGTGCATGTGCTTTTTAATGAATCTAACGTGTTGAGTGAGAATGATGTATAGGAAGATGAACTTGAATTAGGTCTTGTTCGAAAAGAAGTGTTGCTCCATGATAAACGAGGTAAGAACACCATGGAGAAAACAACTCCTGAAGGTGTTCCTCAGAACAGCAGGCAAGGTGAACACCAAACAAGGGAAAACACCGCTGAAACCTGTTCGGAACCGTGTTCTTCAGGAATAGACTTACAAACATGTGCAGAAACAGGCTCGGGAGATGATCTTAAGCATTATGTTACGACTAGAGTAGAGCATGGGTCTGTGGATCCTCTTACTCCACGACCATGGAAGCACCATAGTTCGCACCCTCTTGATCAAATCTTGTCAGATATTAATACTGGAGTGCAAACTAGATCTAAACTAAAGAATTTTGTGCTTTCTATGCTTTTCTTTCTAACATTGAGCCAAAAAGTGTGAATGAAGCTCTTGCAGATTCAGATTGGATCACGGCTATGCAAGAAGAGCTTCATCAATTTGAAAGAAACAAGGTATGGCACCTTGTACCTAAACCTGAAGAGAGAACAATCATTGGAACCAAGTGGGTGTTCCGAAACAAACTGGATGAGTCAGGAACAGTCACTAGGAACAAGGCACGGCTGGTTGTACAAGGATACAATCAAGAAGAAGGGATCGACTATGAAGAAACCTTTGCACCAGTTGCTAGAATTGAGGCTATTCGAATCTTAATAGCCTTTGCAGCTCATATGGAAATCAAGCTATATCAAATGGATGTTAAAAGTGCATTCCTAAACGGATACCTTAAAGAAGAGGTGTATGTCAAACAACCCCCTGGTTTTGAAAATGGTGATTTTCCAAATCATGTTTTTAAACTTGACAAGGCACTTTATGGTTTAAAACAAGCTCCAAGAGCTCGGTATGAACGGTTGTCAAGTTTTTTATTTGAAAATGATTTTAGAAGAGGCAAGGTAGACAATACCTTGTTTCTAAAATCTAAGGGGGAACATTTTTTGATTGTCCAAATATATGTTGATGACATCATATTTGGTGCAACTCATCATGATTTATGCAATGAATTTTCAAATATGATGAGGAGTGAGTTTGAGATGAGCATGATGGGTGAGCTTAATTTTTTCTTAGGCTTACAAATCAAGCAAACTCCAAACGGCACCATGATCCATCAGCAAAAGTATATCAAGGAGTTACTTAAGCGTTTTGGGATGGAGTCAGCCAAACCCATAGACACTCCTATTTCTCCTTCAACCAAGTTGGTTATGGATGATGGGAGTCCCTCAGTTGAGGAGAAACTCTATAGGGGTATGATTGGGTCACTCTTATACCTAACCGCTAGTAGACCTGATATTGTTTTTAGTGTTGGTTTATGTGCCCGTTTTTAGTCTAACCCTAAGGAAACTCATCTTAAGGCTGTTAAACGGATACTAAGGTATTTGAAACATACACCCAATTTAGCTTTATGGTATCCTAAAGGTTGCAATTTTGATCTTGTTGGATATGCTGACGCTGACTATGCTGGATTCCTAGTTGATAGAAAGAGTACCTCAGGTATGGCTCACTTTCTTGGACCTTGTTTGATATCTTGGGCTACTAAGAAGTAACATTCAGTTGCCATGTCCACAGCAGAAGCTGAATATGTTGCAGCAGCTTCATGTTGTGCTCAATTGTTGTGGATAAGGCAACAGCTTAAGGACTTTTGTGTTGACATTGGATGCATTCCTATTTTTTGTGATAACACAAGTGCAATTAACATTGCCAAAAATCCATGTCAACATAAAAGAACAAAGCATATTGACATTCGACATCATTTCTTGAGAGATAATGTTGAAAAGGGTTTAATCTCTATGAATTTTTGCTCAACGGAAAATCAAATTGCTGATATATTCACTAAGGCACTCGCTAGAGATCTTTTTGAAAGAAATAGACTGGAACTAGGGTTGGTGAGAACACCCTGAGATACCTGTTTCCAGAACATGAACTGGGTTTGGTAAGATCAACCTTTACACCCTGTTCTCTCCCCCTGTTTGCAAATTTTATTAATAACGGATGTGATTGCATACACCCGAATTGCGTGCATTTTTTTTGTCTCTTATCTACTTAGTACAGCATAAGGGGATGTACTAGAGCCGTTTTAATGCCATTCAGTCGAATCAGATCAGACGGCAAAGAATAGGCATAATACAGAGAACAGGTACGCCTCTTGGTTGCTCGGTGTGTTTTCTTTCCTTCCCAAGGCACAAGATGTTAATGCTCCTACCCGTTGCAAATCAAGAAATCTTCTCAAAGATTCGGCTGCTCTCTCTCTCTCTCTCTCTCTCTCTATATGCCCTGCTCTCAGTACTATCGTTCATCTCGCCCTCAAGCAAAAACCGAACATCCTGCAAACACCTTAAACCCTAATCTCTCTCTTCTAGCAACAATGGCTTCCAACAACTCTTCTCAATCAAAAGCCCTCGTTCTTGCAGCCTCAATCCCTGCTCCCCCTCGCCCAATTCTTTACAAGCCTTTCAAGTTCTTGAATCGCTTGTCCCTAAAATCAGTGGGAATGGGAATGGATGATATTCCCTTTGAATGTGAAAGGGAATTGGTGTTCCTCGTAGGGGCAATTGCTTGTCCCATTTTAGTTGAGTCAGAGGGAACAAAGTCGGGGTCTCAAGAACAATTCTTGGAAACCCCTGAAGGGTTTAATTTTGAGCCCTGTTCTTCTGGGTTGTTCTCTGACACCGCGACAGAAACAGGGGCTGCCTCTGTCGAAGGTGTGTTTGTGGAGGATCTGCATGTCGACTTCCAAGGGAAGTCGAATGAGTCGTCAGAGGAGAGTCTAGAGAAGAATTCTCTCCCTGAGGCTGAAATCTCCACTCCAGACTTTCAAACTGGAGAGAAAAGGAAGAGGGTGAAAATCGTGGCTAGGCGTAGCAGAACGCCAAGAACAAGGCCACAACCAAGGTCTCAACCCTCTCAAACTCCCTCTTCTCCTCAATCCTCTAAGCCCTCTCGAAAATCTGCAAGGCTAGCGTTTCAATCCTCTCATCGTCCCGCCAAACCCTCTGCTCCTATCATCGAGGAGATTTCTTCTTCTTCTGAAGGGTTCTCGAGTTCTGACTCTGAGAACACCACTTTAAACAGGGGACACCGGTGTTTTTCGAGTCCTCTGAAGAACAATCTCCTCCAAAACCAACCAATAAACCTGCTGTGAAGCCCTCTCCTGCCAAAACACCCCTCAAGCGAAAGCCCAGAACAACCCCCCTAGCAGAAACTACCACCTCTGTTCCTGTCCTTAAACGCCCAAAGCAGTTCACTCCCTCTCCTATGTCCGACAAACATACGCAGTTGCTGAAGCGCAATGTCGTCAGGGGGAAGGTAGTGAATGTAAGCTTTTTCGAGGAACAGGGTCTGGGGGTGTTCTTGAACAAGCTTCGAGCCCAAGGCTGGCTTGAGTTGTTTGCAAACACCCAGCAAGGGTGTTCTGTGCCTGAGTTGGCTGAGTTCTATGCCAACTGCTCTGTCACAAATGGGGTGGTGACAAGTGCTGTCAATGAGTGCCATTTCTCCTTTGATGCAGCCACCCTTGGTGACATTCTGGGCATCCATTCTTGTGGATTTGCTGTGTATGTGAGGGAAGACAAAACTGCCCTGGAAACAGTCAGGCTCTTAGAGGTGTCCAAACGCCTTAGTCAAAAACAGGGCATGAGAACACCCCTCTCGGTTAAGAAGGGTGAAATGACCTCCCTGCACCAACTACTGTTTATGTTCACCATCAAGAACATAATACCGCGAGGTCAAGGGCGAAACTCAGCAGATGCCTTCGATCAATGTCTGGTGGACCTACTGGATCGGGAGGAACCAGTAAACCTCCCTGCAATCATGATTCGCCACATAGAGCGAATTGCGAACACCACCCGGGCACATGATCTTGGCTATGGGTTTCTGTTGACAAGGGTGCTTGAGCACTTTGGGATAGTGCTCACACGAAGAGTGGCGGCCCAAATCATTGATGAGATTGGGATTGACACTCTGCTAGGGTGTGGCTATGAGGTTGGCGAAGGGTCAGTCTCCAAACAGGGTCGTCGACCACCTCGACCACCTGTTTCTGGGCAACCTTCCGTCAAGGTTGAGGCTGTTCTTGAGGACAATGCTCGCCTCAAGGATGAGCTCTAAGCTGTCAAGGCTGCTCTTACTGAGGAACGAGCTCTCTCGGCCAAACGCCATGAAGATTTGCTTGCACTTCTCTCCACTCTTGCCCCTAGCATCCCTCCTCTGCAAACGAAACCACCCCCTGCTCCCTGATTCTCTAGGCTGTTCTCTTGTTTCCTCTCATCTCAGTTTTTTTGGCATTGTAATGTTTTTAATGCAATATCCCTTTATTAATGCTACTTGCACCTTATGCTCTATATTGCTTTTCTTGCATTACTCCTGTTGCTTATGCTTTTTAATGATGCCAAAAGGGGGAATAAGACCATATGGACAGATATGACCTAGCACCTAGAGGATCCCAGATATGACCTAGCACCTAGAGGATCCCTATCAGCATTAAACGTTGTTAAGCGCGTTTAAATTTTGTCAATATGGTCACTTGGTTTGTCATCATCAAAAAGGGGGAATTTGTTGATTATATTTAGTTTTGATGATAACAAATCCAAGTGTAAAAATTTGTCCAAGTAATGTTGCTCCGAACACGATCTCCAAACAGGCCTAACTGGTGTTTGTGATCTTTATTGTATTAACTGGTTTGCTACATGTGAGAACAAGTCTTCTAGACAGGTTTTACTTGGTGATTCCATATTAAGTCAAGAACACCATCTCGACAGTTGATTGTAAAGCGTGTTCCTGAACTCTAGCAATGCAAAGAACAACCCCAGCAAACAAGGTGGCCTTGGTGTTCACAGCAGCTCTACAAATCTCGGACAAGATGACTGGTTCAAAACAAGAAGTCTTGGGTATATAGGTTTTATTTAATTAGACTCTTGTTAATATGCCAATATTGAAAACATCATTTTAAACCCCTCTTGAATCGGTATTTGCGCTAAAGTACTTCAGAACACCAGTTGCGAACAACCTTACAAACAGGGTGCCTAGGGTGTTTCTGAACTGCAGTGGCCATACCCGATTATTTTTGAAAATTCATTTTGGTTGGCCAAGATCTCCAGAATACTTTCTTTGAATTTCAAAATTGCTATTTTTCTGGAGAGGATAGTTCTTGAAAATATTATGGAGATTTGCGAAAATAGGTTTGGGAGATTTGCCAAATCAAAAGATTCCTATGACTATATTTTCGGATTTGGTAAAAGCTGAAAATCTCTTTAAACCTCTTCACGGCTATGGGAAGATAAGGGTTATCTTTTAAGATAACAAAATCCCTTATATTTTGGGATAAATTCATCATTAGCCGTTGAAGAATATATTTTGTTTGCAAATCATTTTCCATACTTAGCTGATTCTTTGGTTTTTGACCGTTGGACCTTGTGTTTAAAAACCGCAGCTTTTCTCTCCCATAGACAAGCCAAGAAGCAGATAGAAAAAACTCAGACTGAAAAAGAGAAGCAACACAGCTTTCTGAAAAATCTGGAAAAAAATCAGGAAACTCGGTTTTCACATTAAAATTCTTGAGCTTCATTCTGAAAAGCAAAACCGTGACAAGCTATGTTTGATTTGAGTTTTCAAACCATTGGCATAATAGGATCTTCATTGTACCTTACATCTGCTTAGTGAGAAGCACCCCCTGTAAGGTGTTTGTAACCCTGATCTTGAATCAGAAAAGTGAGTGAGTGTGTCCTAGTCGTGTGGACTTGGACGTGTCTAATCTTGCGAAGGTTGGACGTGGTGTAACCTGTCTTTGGGAAGAAGGTTACGTGGTTGCAAGTTGTAACAAGGTGTGTTACATTTGTAACGTGTGAAGCCCGTTAGTGAAAGTGGTTAAATCCTACACGAGGTAGGCCGTGGTTTTTCACACCTCAGTTGGGCTAGAGGTGTTTTCCACGTAAAAATTGTGTGTGCTTTATTTTCCGCATTTATCTTGGTGATTTTCGCATCTGCAATATTTGAGAACACCCCGTGCAAACAAGCTATCAGGGTGTTTGTCATTTGAGAACAACCTCTGTGAGGGTGTTTGTTATTTACAACGCGAAAATCAGACACCACAATTCACCCCCCTCTTGTGGTTGTATACTCACGAACTCAACATAATAAGAGCAAAAGAAGGATTCCTTGTAGCATGACGTCAACATTTTTCATGCTTCGTTTGATTAAAGATCAAATCTGATTTGTAATGAAGATTTCAAGGGCCTAAAGAGAGATATAAGAATATTCAAATCAGAAACTTCTATTTTAGCTACATGATGCAACAACTACTTAGCCTATAAATAGAAAGAGCACATGAATGGCACCAATCAAGTAATAATAGCACTGAGTTTATACATTAGGCTATTGTTTTAAAAATTGTTTTGAGATTAAAGATTGAGTTGTGGGAAAGTGTACTTTAGTAAAAGTGAACTTAGAAGTTACGAAGTCAATTCATCGAAGCTTAAATTAAGAGGTTGATTTAAGAGTTGAGATCACAAGAGTGGGAAACCTTTGAGATCTTGTAAGAGAGTTCATCCTAATAAGAGCAGTGGAGAGCTGAATTCTAAAGTTAGATAACCCTAGGAAGAGACCTAAGCCTGATAGATGCCTAATCTCGTTAAAATATCATTGTGCATTTTCTTTCTTAAAATTGTGCTTTTAATTTGTGCATTTAATTTAATTTTTGTAATAACTTTATTCACCCCTCTCTAGGGTGATCTAAACCTTCAATTAGGATCAAAGTCTGTCTCGCATTTTATTTAACCTAACAGTCACGTGGGTGACAATCATGGCCTTCTCAGGAGATGCCAATATTAAGGGTCGATCTACAGTTAGACCCCTCCTTATTTAAAGGAACTAATTTTTCTTATTTGAAAAATGCTATGTAGATATGGTGTTGTGAGAGATTGTGAACAATGGACCCTATTCCATTCCTAGGATTAAAAAAATGACAAAAGAGAAGTGGATAAACCAAGAGATCAATATACTAGTGTTCATTAGGATAAACTTACTAAGAATTCAAGAGCTAAACATATTCTTTATTGTGGTTTAGATGCCAACGAAGATAATCGAAGCTCTGCGTGTGGTATAGCGAAATAGATTTGCAACAAACTAATAATCACTTATGAAAGGACAAACCAAGTCTGAGAAACAGAAATGAACATGTACGTCCACTAGTATGAACCGTTCAAGATCTAGGTAGATAAATCGATCAAAGACATGTTCACTGGATCTACCGACATCACTAATAACTTGAATTCTCTTAGTAAAACCTACTCCAACGAAGAAATGATGAGAAAGATCCTTCGGTGCCTCCCAAAGAACAAGTACGACCCAAAGGTCACTGCAATCGAGGAAGCACAAGATCTCACAAAGTTAGAACTAGATGATCTTCTAGGAAAGATTCTAACACATAAGATCCATCTTAAAGACGATGAAGGAGTAAGCTCCAAGAAAGGAATAGCTCCAAAAGCGACAAAGGAAGATTGCAGTTTAGATGAGAAAGAATCCAATGACAATAATGAAGAAGCATTGTCTTTGGTTGTCCAAGGCCTTAACAAAATGGGACTAAAGAAAAAGTTCAATCACAGAGGATTCAACAAAAAAGGATCTACGTTAAAAAGAAATAAAAAATCCTCAAAAGGTAAGTTTTCCAATAAAGATAATACTAGCGTTAGTTCTTACTATCGATGTGGTATGCCAGGACACATGTTGAAGGACTGCCCATTGATTTAAAAGATGAGGGGAAAATGGAGATTTAAAAAGAAAGATAACAAGAAAGTAATGATTGCTGCTTGGAGTGATAGCAAAATAAGTGACAACGAAATTGATAAATACATGCAACTAACATTTGTCTCATGGCCAAAGAAGTACAAGATGATGAAAGATCTGAGTATGAAAGCACTAATGAGGTAGACATCTCAGCTCTTTGTGAATGCTCTATAGAAGAGTTAATTGATGCCTCAGTTTTGCTCAATTACAGCAAAGGTACTTATCCAAATATAAAGATCTTAAGAAAAATGTTCTAGAATTAACTCAAAGGAATCTAGTTTTGAGAAAATTAAATGATGATCTACATGATAAAGTTAAGATCCTTGAACATCAAAATATGCAATTACAAACTAAATGAGATGATAATCAAAAAATAATTTTAAAACCATACAAGGACAATTTGAATAAGTTACTTTGTACTAAAAAGGCGTCTTTTAACAAAGAAGGAATTGGATATAATTACTCTAACAAAAAAAAGGCTATAAGAATTTCCTTGTTAAACCTGCTTTGCATAAAAAGGATGCTAGAACTTGCAATTGTTGTTCTAAAATTAATCATATTCATATTTATGCCCACTTAGAAAATCTTCTTCAAAAATTATACAAATATGGGTTCCAAAAGGAATAAAACTACCAACATGCTAGCTGGTGATTTTGAATCAGATTTAACATCAAAAGTAGAAGAAATGTTTGATTTTTTGTTTTGTAGGCATGCTAATGGAAGTGTTAGTTTTAAGGAAAAATGCATAGGTAAAATAATTGGCTTTGGAAAGATGGGTAAAGATTCCTCCAATTGTATTGATAATGTTTATCTTGTTGATGACTTCAAATTTAATCTTTTAAGTATATCTCAACTTTGTGATAAAGGAAACCTCATGACATTTGATTCAACACACTACATGGTTAAAAATAAAAAAATTTAGAAAAATCACTCTTTATGGTCTTAGAATTGAAAATGCATATGCAATTGCCATTGATAACATTCCCTCACACAATTCATCGTGCTTTAAAGTTTCATATCATGAGGATAATTAGCTATAACATCATAGATTATGACATGCAAGCATGCATACAATTAAAAAATTAGCCAAAAATGAGTTACTGCGAGGACTTCCAATGTACATTTTTGAATATGATCATTTGTGAGATGCTTGTGCTAATGGAAAACAAAAACGTAGTACCTTTAACTTAAAGAATAGTATCAGCAAATCTAGACCAGTAGAACTCCTCCATACAGACTTAATTGGATCCATACCAATACAAAGTTTAGGACATAGCGAATACATTCTTGTGATTGTTGATGATTATTCTCAATTTACATGGGTCTTTTTACAAATGAAAAGAGCAAAACTTTTAAAGAATCTTCAAAACTTTACAAACAATTACAAGTTTATAAAAATTCACCAATCATGTTAAGAAGAAGTGATCATGGTAGAGAATTTGATCAAAAAGAATTTATAAAATTTTGTAATAGTCACGGAATTGCTCACATTTTTTCGACACCACAGACACCTTAATGGAATGGCATAGTTGATGGAAAAAATTGCACTTTAGAGGATATGTCACATGCTATGATGTGTGAGTAATGTCCTCCAAACTTTTTGGGCTGAAGCGGTAAACACCACCAATTATGTTCTAAGTTTGTGTTTAGTTTGGCCAATTTTAAAAAAGACTTCTTATGAATTATTTAAAGTCCATCGACCTGACATATCTTACTTTTGACCTTTTGGATGTAAATCTTTTGTCCATAACAATGGCAAAAGAAACTTATGAAAATTTGATCCAAAAGTGATGAATGAATTTTTGTAGGATATTCTATGCATAGCAACACATATAGGATTTATAATAAACGTACTAAAAATATAGAAGAAAGTATTCACCTAATTTTTGATGAATCTAATGATGGTAAGTTAAGTGACTCTATAGTACAAGATCTTAACTTAAACAAGCATAGTGGTGATGAAGAAAAAAAGGTCAAAAAAGGTAGATACCAATGAACATTCACAAGAATGACCTCTCAATACAAATCAAAGAGAAGGCATCCCATCTCAAGAAGAAGAGGAACCCATCAATGACGGGAATTCTGCAACCAATGTAACACAAGAAGAGGTAACTCGAGAATCCCAATGACATTATAAATATAAATCATATTATTCTGTGGACAACCTCTTGACAGACACATTTATAGAGGTAAGAACTCGTTCATCTTTGCATAATTTTTGTGCCTTCTTTACATTTGTATCTTGCATGGAACCAAAGAGTCACTTTAAAGCTCTTAACAACTCAAATTGGATACTTGCCATGCAAGATGAACTAAATCAATTTGAAAGAAATTAAGTATGGATCCTTAGAACTCGACCAAAAGACCACCCCATAATAGGGACGAAATGGGTCTTTAGAAACAAGTTAGATGAAACCGAAAATGTAATAAGAAGGCAAGGTTAGTGGCTAAAGGATATAATCATGAAAAAGACATTGATTTTGGTGAAGCTTTTTCCCTTGCTGCGCGATTAGAGGTCATATGCATACTATTAGCATTTGGATCACATATGAGCATCAAATTATATCAAATAGATGTAAAAATGTGCCTTCCTAAATGGATATTTACAAGAAGAGTTTTATGTAGAACAACCTCTCGGTTTTGAAAATCAAGATTTTTGAAATCATGCCTATTAACTTCAAAAAACTCTTTATGGTCTAAAACAAGCTCCTAGAGTTTGGTATGAATAGTTGAGCAAATTCCTCTTAGAAAATGGATTTAAAAGAGGGCAAATTGATAAAAATCTATTTACTAAAACCAAAGGATATTATTTCATAATTATCCAAATTTATTCGGATGATATACTTTTTGGAGGCACAAATAACACACTTTGTGAAGAATTCTCCAATCTTAAGAGTAATATATTTGAAATGAGTTGGATGGGAAAATCGAACTTTTCTTAGGGCTTCAAATCAAACAATGTAAGGATGGAATTTTTATTAATAAAAGTAAATATGTTAATGAGCTATTAAAGAAATATAAAATAGATCAAGCTAAACATGCTAGAATGCCAATGGCTACAAATGAAAAACTAGGCCTGGATAAAGATGGAAAACCTATTAGAGAAAAGGTCTAATGAGGACTAATTGGATTACTACTTTATCTTACCGCTAATCATCCTGACATTATGTTTAGTTTATGTCTATGCGCTGTATTTCAAGCCTCTCCTAAAAAGTCCCATCTTGCATGTATAAAAAGAATATTTAGATACATAGCACGTACTAAAGATCTAGGGCTATAGTAACCCTCGAGAGGGAGAGATGGAGAGCTATCTTTAGTAGGATATATTGATACAGATTATGTAGGATATAAAATTGATAGAAAAAGTATGTTGGGTACTTGGACTAAGCTTAGTTTCTTAGCACTCTAAGAAACCAAATTTTGTAGCACTTTCTATAGTGGAAGCTGAATACGTTGTTACCTATCATGCCGTGTGCAATTACTTAAGACCATGTAGCACTTTCTTGGCACTCTAAGAAATAAAATTTTGTAGCACTCTAAGAGTTATCTTTAGTAGGATAAATCTCAAAGAAGTACTAACAAAATGTGATAATCAAAGTGCTATTAATATTATGAAAAATCCAGTACAACATTCTTGAACCAAACATATTGAGATACGTCATCATTTTAGTTGAGACCATGTGGAAAAAGGATATGTTATCCTAGAATTTCTACCTACAGATTACCAATTAGCTGATATTTTTGTAAAAGCACTTAATGAGATCGCTTTAACTTTATTCACCATGAGCTTGGCATGTGAAACATTGATGCGTGAATTAAAGGGAACCCTCTCTTACGACTAATTAAGTTCTTGGAGTAAATTGCACGAACACTTATTTTAGCACCTTTCGAGCCAATTAGAAGTTAAATCCATGAAAAACGACAATAGCTCTCTAATCATGTATGAGATCTCATCCTAGATTCAGTTTGTACAACATGAAAATTTAATTTCAATGTCTCGACATGAATCTGGCACCAAACAAATTTGAGTGGTTTTGACTGAAGAAAATTAATTCATAATTTCTCTTCATTCGAATATCAACAGGATCTAACCCATTTTTTTTAAATGACAAGTATTTTCTTTGATCCGTGCTATTTCAAAACTTTGGACAAAAATATGATTCAAAACGAGTAAAAAAAATCTGCACGAATTTGCTTTGATCGAAAATAAGGCGAAGGAGATCCAAAATCTCTTTATTCTCTCTGGCTTACTTTCCTCTTTAACTCCCACATTCTCTCTCCTCCGTGCGCCCTCCATAGCAAAGCAATCTCTCTGCCTCCTTGCCTTTCACAAGCCAATATCCCTAGCCCCAAAAACTTCCCAAATTAAAAAAATTTGGTGTAATTCTTTCCTAAATCTTCCCAAATTTGCACCATCTAAATGCAACTCCTCACTATAAAGACCCACCTCGACGTCATCTCTCTTCACCGCCCTTCATTGTTATCTTTCTTAAAGCTTGAAGACTCCACAATAGCACCCAAGGCTACAGCTGGAAATACCTAAAATCCCTCACCTAAATTGACCTCCCCCTTGTCTAAAGTGTGAAAAATTGCCAGCACCACTACTTGGTTAGCTCTTCTTTATGAAATGTTTGGATTTTGATCAAACCAGTCTACAAGGTCTCTACACAATTAAACACCGGTGACTATCAAGCTCCATCTGATTTTGTAACTGGGACCGAGCTGCATGCAAATCAGGTAGCCTCACCACAGTCCCCACCATTGTCTTAATCTTCAGTTAACGCTGATCTTGCTTCTTCAACACCGTCCTCTGTCACTGCACGAATGCCTACTGTCACACCACCACCATCCTCAGGTCCTTTCCATGACACATGCCTCCTAATATCGAGGTAATACCCCTAGCTTGGTTTCATTCCTGTCTTGCCAGATAAATTCCTCTCTAGGTTTTTGTTCATGCTTGTGAAAAAGTTGATATTAAGTCAATCTTGGCTAAAAATTTGAGATTCATTAATTATCTTTTGAGGAGTAATTGTGGCCACTTGTTAGATTTAGGTGATGGATACCATCCTCAGCTTGTTCGCATGTTCTATGTTTGTGTCAGAACAGTTAAGATGGGCCTGAAATTTTCCTTGAGTGTCAAGTGAAATATACTAAGTTTACGCTCACTGAGTCGATTCTAAATCATCTTCTTGGGTCACCTACTGTTATCCAACCCACCTTGTCTCAATTAAAGGCCAGAAAAAGGTGCTTAGATGAGTTTGCCCACCCTAGCAACAAGCTCAATCTTCCCAGTTATCCTATTTAATTTTATAACAAGACCCTAGACTGCTTTACTATGTCATAGTTCAGACTTTGCTACCCAAGCCCAACTCAACTGACAGTGTCAACAACAAAACCCTAGTGGTGATCTATCTTATTATTACCGATAAGCTTGTCAACTTCTCTATATATATGCTAGGATGTATGTCCAAAGTTAGTTTAGTTTAGCATCCTAAACTACTACCCTACTCAAGTCTGTTAACCTTGGTCTTCAAACAATTTGGAGTATCGCTAGACCTTGAAATTTGTGAGACGAAGTCTATCCTAATCATCACCACACCATCCTTCAAACACATTCAGTTCTTTAAGACTGAGACTGGTTCTTGGAAGTTCATTGAAGACATGACTTGTAGAGAAGGATAGTATCTCAAAAAGGTTCAGACAGTATGTGAAACCGCGTCCTACGTCTCCAAAATTAGCCCCTCCTCTCTTCTTGACCACATCCATGAGCTTGATGAGCATGTTTATGAGCTCTAAGAAACTGCGGACAAGCTTGAGTACTTCATGGGGCAACATATTGATATGTTGGATGACATTGCTCATGATCAAGATGGTCCTTGACAATTGCCTTATCGTTTACAGAACTTCCTATCTAACCAATTTTCCTAAGTCCATCAAAAATTGGGTGATCTTATTCATCTCGATAGTTTAACTCATCAATGTGCTCTCAAGGTTGTCCCATTGTTGACCACTGAACAAGCTTAGAGTGCTACCTATGCTGCTCAGATCATCTATGCCGCAAGCAAGTCTTCTAAGCCTAAGCCTTGGTCCGTCTTCAAATCTCTCTTCTTATGGTTTATTTCGCTTGAAGTTTACAAAAGTTATTTTCCAACAATCATGTTGGTCTACTTAGACATTTATTTTGCTTATTATTTCCCTCCTTTTGGATGAAAGAGGGGAAGAAATGGTATGTTGCCTATGGTAAGTTAAGCTAGCTGTTTCTGTTATTCCAATCTGCTAAGTTATGATATGCTAAGTTAGTTGCTTATGATATTAAAATCTGCTAAATTTTTGTGCTTGATATCCTTGACTTTATTCGATATAATCATATGATTTGATTGGTATGCTCGTAGCAGCAGTAGTACCTTTACAATTGATTATGATAGGGAGCATGTCGTGCTATTACATGACAAGGTTGTTCATATTGAATCTACTAAGCTAAACAAACTATAAAGATAATTTTGTCTTTCATCAAAAAGGGGGAAATTGTTGACTTCTTTAATTGCTATTGGCTTTGATGAAACACAAAATTATGAGTACGCAATGCTAAGAAAATGAGATGTTGGCAAATTTGAAATGAACATGGACAAAGTAGTTCTTTTATAATAGTAAATCATGGCTACCAAAATATAAGTTATGGAAAGAAAATATATAGGTATCATTTGATATCAAAGAATTTTATTTGATTGAATTTTAGAGTGTTAGCTATCATAAAATAGTTTTTAAAATGACCTAGCTTCTGTTTAAAATTTGAATTTCAAATACTTAAGAATCATAAAAGATTGCTTGTATACGATAAGGTCTAAATTGATTCTATCTTGAGGATAATATTATATAAAATAATCCTCATGATCTTATATCTATCTTGCTATGATTTTTTTTTTTGAATCACACAAATCATACTTGCCCTCTTTATAAATAATTGGTTATCATACTTGCCATGCTTAAAATATAGGGATTGATTTTGCTTGAAAGATGAGATCATGTGGAAATCAAAATGCCATCTTTCATTAAAGCTTAAAAGTATAAATTTGAGTTATTCTTGATATTTAGTTGAAATATAATGTAATATTGAAGATATCAAGGGATGATAACATAACCGATTCTACCCACTAATCAAATCCATTATTATTTTATTTGATTTGAAGCATTTAAAAATTTCAGCATGCAATATCTCAGTAACAAAGCAAAAGAAAGATTTCTTGCAGCATGATGTCGACATTTGCCATGCTTAGTTTGATTGAAGATCAAATCAAATTTGTAAAGAAGATTTCAAAGGCCTGAAGAGAGATATCAGAATATTCAAATCAGAAACTTCCATTCTTAGCTGAATAATGCAATAGCTACTTAGCATATAAATAGAGACCACAAGAGCAAGTGATGACACCAATCAAATGATCAATGCACTAAGTTTATACATTAAGCTATTGTTTCAAATATTGTTTTGATATCAAAGATTGGGTTGTGAGAAATTGTTCTTTATTACGGAGTGAACTTAGGAGTTATGAGGTTAACTCTCCCAAACTTAAAGTCTTAAATCAAGAGGTTGATTTAAGAGTTGGGGTCTCGAAAGTGGGGAAAATCTGAGATCTTGTAAGAGAGTTCATCCTAATAAGAGAAGTAAAGAGTTGAATCCTATAGTTTGATAACTCTAGGTAGGACCTAAGCCTAATTAAGACCCAACCTTGTTAAAATATCATTGGATATTGTCTTTCTTAAATTTTTGTTTTCCATTTGTGCATCTAATTCAATTTGCGCAATTACCCTATTCACCGTCCTTCTATGGTGATCTAAACCTTCAGTTCTGGATGGACAACAATTCACATTGAATCCTATAATCATCAGTGAAAATTTCACTGTAATACAAAGTGGGTATGTTAAAATTCTCATGTAGTTATATTCAATTACTATGATAAAATATGTGGAGTCAAATAAAATTCTAATATGAAATTAAACACAGCCTTCCAACTCGATGCTTACTTTCAAACCTTGCATGTGTAATCGCAAGTTGGGTTGTAGTGCTTTAGGTCTTACCTCAAACCGCCACCATGTTTTCACTATGTTTTTTGTCAAAGATTATACTATGCACCTAAGAGCATATACTCTCAGAAGACACATCAGTAAATAAATATTAAAAAATAGAATATATAATAAATACACCCGAAAAATATATATAAATAAAATATGAGAGCACGTATTATCGAGTGTAAGTAATAATTTGCCCTTTTTTGTCTACACCTTTTTGCCAGTTAGTTATACTCTGTTCACCTTTTTGCCACTTAGTTATACTTTGTTCCTGAATAGCATTGCGTGACTTGCTAACCTACTACAAGAGGTAATCCTGAATTTTTATTTTATAAAATAAAATTGAAAAGTATACCAAAAAGAGTTTTATTAAATTCTAATAGAAAATTATAAAAAATTCATGAAAAAAATATGAAGGTCGTGCTCAGCAATAACATTTTGAGGAGTATTTAGGTTTTGGCTAAGTCAATACACTAAGTAGTTAATTTTTAGTGTTCGATGATAGCGTTTGGACTAGCATTTCAAGTAGCATTTAATATTTTTAACAGCGTTTCTGAAAAACTAATAATATTAAGTTTTGACATTCAAAGGTAGTGTTTTATTTTTTTTAACCAAAAGATACCCTTTAAAAATTTTATCTTTGGAAATTATTATATCCTTTTATGTCAATTTATATTAATTAGCTAACCTAACACCTAAATTTGCAAAAAAAACATTTATTTCAACTGCCCATCTAAATAACAATTTGTTAATAGATAAATTGAAATCGCTAACCAGAATTTGGACGGTTATCTATTTCTTGAACCACTGTTCACTACTTAAATAACTAATTTTGGTGAACATGGGTGAAAAATTGCCGTTCAGCCCTTCCAAAGTGGCTCCGTCTATTACTCTGCCAACCGCCACCATCTCAGATGTTGCCGATGTCTTCCACTGGAGCCACCCGAGGGCCTGTTAGTAGTCGCCGAAGCCATGCATTTTTCATCAGCCGCCAGCAAGTTCAATGGTGGCTTCCCAGTGACCCTTTCGTGGCCCAAATCTCTCAAACCACCCAGACCGAATCCACTGGTTGCCTACAGCTCCCTCCAACGCCATCATGGGGGTCTCCAATTGTCATCATCACTCGCCGGCATCATGGAGGTCGCCCACTCACATCCTTCGAATCTGCCAAAAGCCAAGGGACGCAGTGGGGGGAGAGATAGGGTATGGGCTAATTGGATTTTAGGGAGAAGCAAGGTGGAGGTTGGGCTTCGCCCGCGGTCAATCGTCACTCTTGTCGCCGGGGCACCGCATGGTCACGATGGATTGGGCAGTGGTTGAGATACATAGTTGAGTTGTATTGAGTGGGTGAGCAAAATTTTCAATTTTTGTTCACCTTACTATTTTTTGTGATACTATTTATTTCCATAATTTATATGATTTTCTTCATATATTTGGTACTTTTTCTTCATATCTATATAATTCTCTGTCTTATCTTATATAAATTCAGTAAGTTGTTTAGATTCTATTTTAGGTTTTGTAAATTCTCTAAATTATTTTATGATAACCTAGAGTATTTTGTATTTTTAACTTCCATGCAAATTTTTTCTAAATTTTTAATTGTTACTTACAATATCTTTAATTTTTAATTTTTGATATTTTATATTAATTTTAAAATTAATTTAAAGTTTTGAATTATTTTACGAAGTTTTCATCGTGTATATACTTTTTATTTCATGTTCAATTAAGTGAATTTTTTTTTTAAAGTAACCTACTGTAACAGGTTGCAGGTTATAAAGTGGTATTGAGAAAAACAAATTTACAATCCAGTGGCATATTAGTAAAAAAAAATATATAATGATATTATGGAAAAAATCACAAAACGTAATGGTAAAATGAGCCAAGAACTCAAGTACTTTTAAATCAAATTCCGAAATTCCAATATTGCAATATTATTACTATTATTTTTTTTATCGCAACATATTAGTACTATTTTATTATTAATATCATTGCGATTTGGGGAGTACGCGGGAACAATAGTTTAGTTAGTTTTCATTGACTAAAAAAAAATAAATTACAGTAAAAACATGAGTTAAAGTTGATCAATCAGTTGACCCGTGCTATCATTGGCACGTGCTAGATCCTATTCTAAATTCCCACACTCACCCTGCGTCACTGCAATCCCATCTCCCTCTGTTTTAGACAAATTAATTAGCTATCTCCTCTATTTTTCGGACAAAGTTGATTGGATTAACAAGTTGATTTGATTTTGGGGGAAATGAATAACAAGTTCATTTGATTGATATAAATTCAAATTTTCTTTAATGCATGCTTCAACATTGGTATTCATTTGAATGTTTATCAGAGTATATACAGTTGTGACCCATAATTTTAGTTCACAAATGGGGCCCCACCTCTTCCATATGAACTCATATAAGCTAATTTTTTAACTCGCAAATTTTACTTAATTCAATATCCACAACTTTGGTTCACAAATAAAATGATACTCATATACACATTCTACAATACACAACTTTCCTTTTAAAGCCAAAAAAAAAACTAATTAAAACAAAAAACAAAAGAAAAGCAAAGAGGAAAGGGCTGTGAGCTAGCTCGCGGCCGCTCGCGGGCTTAAATGCTGCAACTCTCACAGGCGACTCGACCAAGCTTTCGAAGCGCGCGAGCTGTGCGGTGCATGTGGTCTTAGCGTTATCTAAATCACTTCAAATTGCGAACGCAATTTATGAGTTGTATACAAATCCCTTTCGCATCGGTCACCTAGTGCAAAAAATATTCATTTGATAGAAATTACTGCCACTAAATTCATATGCCCTACATTTTTTTTAGTAGATAAACAACCCACTCTTATCGGAAAGTGGAAACTATGTAGCATTATCTAGCCAGGGAAATGATAGTTTCAAGATTTTGAACTAATGGGATCGAGTTATATTATTTATTTACTAGACAGGCTAATAGTGGCATCAACGGCCTGTTCTTTTTGTGGGTAAATTTCAAAATACCAATCTCAATCCATTTCAACCCACTTCAACCTATTTCAATCTACTTTTACTATTTTAACCAAGTTTATTTATCACATAAAAAATTCAACCACCTCAACCTATTTCTTCCTTTTACCCACCCCAATTTACCCACGAACAAAACAGGCCCCAAGGTCCGTTAATTTGTATGATCTTTTTAAAATTACAAATTTTTAAGAAATTGTAAGGAGTTGTAGTGACTTGTAAAGAGTTATAAGGATTCAAAAAAAATTGTGAGAAACTATAAGCATTTATTAGATAGCTATAAGATAATTGTAGAGAAGTTATAAGAGACTGTAAGATATTGTAAGAAACTATCCAAATTATAAAAAACTGCAAAAAGATGTAAAAAAAAGTTAAAAACTTTTATTGAAACTTAATATTGCTTAAAATTAAAATACAAGGAAAATCCTTATTTTTATTGTACATTTATTACTCTATTAACTTCTCAAAACACATGGCATCAAGCATAAAAGTGACATTATTTCTAGTTGGTATGGCTTGGGCTCAACCGTGGCCTCCGCGGACTGAGCCACGCTGGGTTGTAGCGTTTATGTTCCGCACCTACATTCCAGCCCTAAAACAGAACTTGGAAGCGAAGAAACATGGGGAGGTTAAAATGATTGTTTAAACAATGCCATTGACCGAATACCGCCACAAATCGACGAAACTGTGGAGCAATCCCTCCCGCCATTCTCTCACGCCCTCCCAGACACCCACATGTGGGATAAGCAACCAACCACCCTCCAAGCCCACCCCTTCATCTTTTTTTATCACTGGGTCCCATCATTCAACTTCACCGACACGCCGTTTGTCTTTTTCATTTTTCAATTGATTTTCCCTCCCTTGAAAATTCACTAATAAAACCCCTCTGGTTTTTTCCCTCCGTCTCTCTCAGTCCAGTCTCTCTCACTGCCTTTACGGCTCCTCTCTCTCTTCTCCGTCCCTGTACTGCAGTTTCTCTCTCCACTTTTGAGCCTTCAAATTTGCACTTCATCAACACTGCAACACCGATAGTAGTCACCAAAAAGAAAGAAAAAGATGAGAAGAAACGCAGCACTGCGCGCTCTTCTTTGCTTTTCCACCCTCTTCGCCATTGTTGTTGCTGATGATCCTTACAGATTTTTCAACTGGAATGTCACTTATGGCGATATCTACCCACTTGGCGTTCGCCAACAGGTACCTTAATTATTTCTTTGCATCAGTTCTTCATCAACGTTAAGTTTCTTTTCATCAAAATCAATAAATCTCGGGGTTTGAATTGTTAATTTGCAGGGGATATTGATAAATGGGCAATTCCCAGGGCCAGACATTCACTCGGTCACCAACGACAATCTCATCATCAACGTTTTCAACAGTCTTGATGTTCCTTTTCTTCTCTCCTGGTAATTTGACATTGACTTATTTCTCTCATTTTCTGAATCAAAGCTCGTAATACAGAATGCAGTGATCTTGTCACTTGGTTTCTTGATTCTTTTTGTGGGCATTTTCGTTTGTTTGTTTGTTGGCCTCTGTTTGCCTCTGTTTATGCGTTATTGGCGCCGTTAATCTTTGACTTGGAATGGGATTTTGTCTTAGTAAGTAATAGTGTCTCAGTAAGAAATTTTGCTCGCTCTAGAAAAATGATGATTTAATTTTTTTGGGCAATTTTAATTGGCTGTTTCGCACTTTGATGTTGAAAACTTGGCACGTGATTCGGGTTTAGTTGGGTTGGGTGGTGCGGTGGTGATGACTGATGAGATTAATGGGCGTATTTTTGTTCGTAGATCTGGGCACGTGTGGTTCGGATCTCCCTTTTTTCGGATCCACACCCTTTTTGTGAGGGCTTTTTCTGTGTCAAGTGCCAACCATCACATGACAATTTTCTGCATTTTATCAGCAGATTCTCTCACTTCCTTTTTTAAATGTCTCCATTAACTGAATCTCTGTTTTCTTATTTTTTATTTTGTTTATTTTATTTTCTCCACAAAACATAATGGAATCAATGTACCCTTAAGTCGCTTCTCTCACAGCAGCAGATCTACTTTCAGAAAACATTTGTAAAGTACACGGCATAGACAATGATTATGAGTGCAATGGTGGTATGGGGATGTTTTGGACTCTTTGTGAACAAGTTCAACGCATAATCAGTCTGTGCAAAAAGGGGAAGGAGATAATTATGTATGTATGATAAATATTTAGTAGTAGATCTCTAATGTTAAATGTCATTCTTAGGGCCTCTTTTTTTTTTGCAGGTAAATTGGGGTAGGTGAAAGGATAAAGTAGGTTGAAATAGGTTGAAGTAGGTTGAGGTGGGTTGAAATGGGTTAAATTTTTTTTATGTGATAAATTGAACTTGGTTAAAATAGTTGAAGTGAGTTGAAATAGGTTGAAGTGGGTTGAAGTAGGTTAAAGTGGTTGAGGTTGGTATATTAAAATTGACCCACGAAAAGAACAGGGCCTTAACCTCGCAAAAGTCAAACTACATTTCCTTGAGCACATTATGATCTAAACTTTAGTTGGTGAGTGGTTGAAGTAGGTTGAGGTTGGTATATTAGAATTGACCAATGAAAAGAACAGGGCCTTAACCTCGCAAAAGTCAAACTACATTTCCTTGAGCACATTATGATCTAAACTTTATTTGGTGAGTAATTCTGTGGGTTAGTTTAAAGGTTTGGGCTGAAATCTTGTTGTAATATCTGGAGCAGAAGTTAAGAACCACCAAAAAAAAAAAAAAAATCATTTGATTATAAGTGATTGTCTTACTTTTTATTTTTGGCTGGTTTGAATTTATTGACCAAGTGATGGGTATAACTGTAATATCTGGAGCAAAAGTCAAACTACATTTCCTTGAGCACATTATGATCTAAACTTTAGTTGGTGAGTGGTTGAAGTAGGTTGAGGTTGGTATATTAGAATTGACCAATGAAAAGAACAGGGCCTTAACCTCGCAAAAGTCAAACTACATTTCCTTGAGCACATTATGATCTAAACTTTAGTTGGTGAGTAATTCTGTGGGTTAGTTTAAAGGTTTGGGCTGAAATCTTGTTTAATATCTGGAGCAGAAGTTAAGAACCAAAAAAAAAAAAAAAAAAAATCATTTGATTATAAGTGATTGTCTTACTTTTTATTTTTGGCTGGTTTGAATTTATTGACCAAGTGATGGGTATAACTGTGCATAGGAGTACAGTTCCGTAGATGCATTACTTGCTTCTATTCAGCTGTTGTTTGTATACAAAAATTTAGACTTTCAGTCGGAAGTGGAAAGAGTAATTTGGTAGGAGTAAATTAAAGATAGCTAGCATTTGATATTCTTCTCTTGCTCTTATTAAAAATTTAGAACTACTCCCATGTGAAGAGCATTTCCTTACCAATCAAGTCTTTTACATAAATGTACAGACAGTCTAGGAAGTTTGCTGCCTTTTCTTTGTTGGAAATGGTCTCTTCAGAGTAGGCCTACAGGTTTAAAAGTGGGATGGAGTGGTTATGCTTCCTCTGATCTAATTTGGTTGCCTTATTCTTTGCATAACTTTAATGTCAGCAATGAATAAAATTGGTGATCTGGTGCATGCGAAGCTGCTAGGGATGGGGCCTGAATAATGCCTCTTGCCACCTCATTTATTTTACAGTTAGATTTCTCGGTACAATAAATGGTCATTTTGACCTTTTCTTTTTCTTTGTCCTGCGGGAGGTTGGGGTGGCGGCATTGATTCAGAGGGGCATGGGATCCACCGATCCACTGATTTCTATCATAAGATAAGTGTGAATTATGGATGAAGGATTTGGATAAGAATGTTTCCTAACTAAAAGTTATGATTTGTTTCGGTGCCTTATGTCAGGAATGGTATCCAAAACAGAAGGAATTCCTTTGAAGATGGTGTGTATGGAACAACCTGCCCAATTCCCCCAGGAAAGAACTTCACTTACATTCTCCAAGTGAAAGACCAAATTGGTAGCTTTTACTACTTCCCGTCCCTTGGATTCCATAAGGCTGCTGGAGGTTTTGGAGGGATCAGGATCCTCAGCAGGCCCGGAATCCCAGTACCTTTCCCTGACCAGGCTGAGGACTACACCGTTCTCATTGGAGATTGGTACAAGTCTAATCACACGGTAATTATCCATCTCTGTCATCGTAAGTTGTAACTTCGATGCAGTGTTAAGATGTGTATGGGCTGATGAGACCCTAAATGTGCAGATGTCTTATCTTGGACCTTGATTTCCTACTAAGCCCCCGTATTGAGTGCTTCACTTGTCATTGGGAATAGTTATAGTTGATTGTTCATTTAGCCCAAAAGAGACAAAGTTCTTAAAAATGGCTAAACCCGGATCTAAATATGTGTCGGATGCTCCATTATCCAATGTGGGTGTGACTGAAAATGAATGTGTTTGTGGTTCGCAGGATTTACTGCGCATCCTTGACAGAGGACACAAGCTTCCTTTCCCAGATGGAATTCTAATTAATGGCCGTGGAAGTGGAGCCACTTTTAATGTCCAACAAGGTCAGGATCATCTATCTCTGTATCAGGATATTACAACATGTCTCGATATTGAATGAGACAGAAATTTATACGGAAGAGAATGATGTAGCTCACTGTATTCATAACATGAAAGTGTCTATTGACAGGAAAGACATACCGGCTCAGGATCTCTAATGTTGGCCTGCAAAACTCCCTCAATTTCCGCATCCAAGGTCACAAGATGAAGCTGGTGGAAGTCGAGGGGACCCACTCGCTCCAGACCACATTCTCCTCGCTTGATGTCCATGTGGGTCAGTCCTACTCGGTGCTTGTGACAGCTGATCAGCCCACTAAGGAGTACTACGTTGTTGTTTCATCACGTTTCACCTCTACGGTGCTGACAACTACTGGTATCCTTCGCTATGCCAACTCTGCAGGCCCAGCCTCTGGTCCAATTCCTGGTGGGCCCACCATCCAAATTGACTGGTCCCTCAACCAGGCCCGTGCTATCAGAACCAATCTGACTGCAAGTGGGCCGAGGCCAAACCCTCAAGGGTCTTATCATTATGGTCTGATTAACACAACCAGGACTATCAGGCTGCAAAATACTGCAGGACAAGTGAATGGGAAGCAGAGATATGCTGTCAACAGTGTGTCATTCATCCCTGCTGACACTCCCCTCAAGCTTGCTGACTACTTCAAGATTGGTGGTGTTTTCTCTGTTGGAAGCATCCCTGACCAGCCAACTGGTGCACCAATCCACCTTGATACTTCTGTCATGGGTGCTGACCACAGAGCATTTGTTGAGATTGTCTTTGAGAACACCGAAAATATTATTCAAACATGGCATATGGATGGTTATGCTTTCTTCATTGTTGGGTAAGCATCTATTGGCATTTTTCCTCCCTTGGGGTCTTATGGTTTGATCAGTAATGGATACTCGGCTTACCTTAATTTGTCCCTGATCATAGAATGGATGGAGGAAAATGGTCACCAGCCAACAGAAATCAGTACAATCTCCGCGATGCTGTTTTCCGTTGTACCACACAGGTGAGGAGAAATCGTCTAATTCCTATTCTACTTACATCAAGCAGAAATTTAACGAAATCAGAAAACTCATGTTTTGGTGTTACTGGGTGATTCCCAAAAAAAAAAAAAAAAACAAAAAAACAGGTGTATCCATACTCTTGGACTGCAATTTATGTGGCACTAGACAACGTGGGCATGTGGAATGTGAGGTCAGAGTTCTGGGCAAGGCAATACCTGGGGCAACAGTTCTATCTCCGAGTCTATACTCCTTCAACATCCCTGAGGGACGAATACCCAATTCCCAAGAACGCTCTTACCTGTGGAAGAGCGAAGGGCAGGCACACAAGGCCACTCTAGAGTAAGGCAAAGGCCTAGGTAGTGGCTTGGGTAATTTATTTGTAATACTTTCAGGCTTCAGCAAGAAGGTTTGAGGAAAGAGAGAGTTCAGCTTTTTGCTTTGATTCGGCACTGCATTCATTAGATGCGATATTAGCACTAGGCAGTTCAGTTCTAAATGAGGTTTGTATCATTAGCGCTTTCAGGTGACCTTCTCTCGAGGTCACATTCTTTCAAGTATAATAATATTAGCGTCCTTGAAGAGTAGATCTTTTGGATGCTTTTACCCTTGTGTTAGTTTGAGATCTGACTGGTGATGAACGGCATCATCCATCCAGGCAGTTATACATGATTTCATCTGAACTGAAATGGCATTTTAAGTCGAAGCAGGTGCAAGTTTCTGGTCGAAGCTGTTTAATTAGGAGACATCATACCAGATATAGTCCATTGTAGAGATGGAGAAGACTTCTATCGCCAATTCTAAATGCATTGCCGATTCTAAAGAGTTTTTCGTAGTGCTAGAAATATGCTTTCTAAATAAACATGCATTGGCTTTGTAACAAAAATCGTTTAATTTTTTCCAACCAGTTGTCAATCATTCAATACCAAGCTCAGAGTTTAGGTTTTAGTGGTCTGCTAAACTTATGCAGATACCACACTAGATGTTAGAGATGCTTGGAGGGAAAATAGATTGATAGATGTGAAAAGTTTTCTGAAGAAAGTGCCACAAATGCACCCTCAAAATATATATTTATTAGCTTTTCATATTTATGCATTGGATTTGAGTCCATGGTTTATGAACATCTATTATTTTGAGTTCTTAATATCTTTAAACTTTACGCTTATAGCTCTCTTAAGCTTTTTACATCTCATTAAGACTATTTTGAGTATTTTTTTTCCAACTATTTGTAGCTTATCATAGGTTTTTGCTATAAATTTGTTATAATTATATGCAGTCTGTTACAATCTAAAACTTATAAGTGAAAAGAGCAAAGCCTAATTTTTTCTAAACAAATTTCAGTTAGAGTGCCTGATCATCAGCTATTGGTAATCATCACCTAGCTTACCCTGTTCCTCTCCGACTTACACATACTAGTACATTTCTTATGAAATTTTTAGGGTGGATCAACGGCATTAAATGGAGGGGCGATGCAATGCAGTGATCAATCCCGCTTGTCAATTCCTTCAAGTATGGCGAATTGAACGATCGGCATTTAGTTTGATCCTTGGAATTTTATTGGCCATCAGTATCAGCCGATTCACCATTCAGGTATGTACTTATTCTCTCTCTCCTCATTCGACGTTCTGGCAAGATTTGAAAATTTGATCACTTTGGTATTTGGTGACTTGAAAGTTTATTTGGACAAATTACTCCCTTTAATCCCAAATTAAACTGTTCTTTATTGTTATTATTATTATTATTATTATTATTATTATTATTTTATTGCTTTTGCAAGAGCATTACCGAACTTGATGTGCAACGTTCGTAGTGGACGATATAGAGATTGCAATTGAAAGAGAACTAGAATTTGAAATTTTCTTCAGTATCTCCTAGGAATTCTTCAATGCGCCTCATGCAATGTACAGTTACATTGTGTATAATTCTGATAATTGGTTGCTTAATTTGAAGATAACAAAAAACAATTGGCCAAATTTTGAGGTGGGATCCAGTTATCTATAATTCTAATAATTGGTTCTCTATAGTTCTGATAATTGGTTCTTTAGAATTTGAGTTTTGCCTTTGATTTCTTTTTCATAATTCAGAAGTTTAGTGAAGGGCGTGCTCAATAAGTTTCAGTTTCATGTAATCACCTACTTCACTGCTTTATACTCGCTTGATTCAATTTCATGACTTTCCATTGTGCCTGGATTTGAAATGGGTTGCGTGTGTGCTGTCTTCGAGTTCATACTGTCAAGTTTTGTATGTGGAATCTTTGAACCTATTTCGATAAAGTTTGCATTCCATGTCAAACCATGTTCTGATGCAACATGATATACATATGTCCAATCTAAACTTAGTATGAGAACAATTATGGCAGGTGCATTTCCTGCTGCCTAGTTTGATGCAACTCTTTTCCTGTGTGGACGACAATATATTGAAATTTTCAAGCACTTCCGGGAGATACTTGTGTGAGATTTCTCGCATAACTTAATGAATTGAACTGTTTAGAGATGTGCCAAATGCCATAAGCCGTGTGCCTCTATATTACCATGTCTCACATCTTAGTGATACTGATGTCGAAATTATGAATGGAGAAAAGCCCAGCTTTAGAAAATTAGGGAGTATTTTTAGGTCTGGAAAGTTTGCATAACTCTATTTTTGTTTGTTTACAGAGGTGAATGTCATCACTGTCACTTGCGGTGATTAGCTCTAGTTACATTAACAACTTAAAGCTATTAAAGAGGCCCTGTTGGAAGAAACATCTGACATCTGGCTTGTACAACGTCTTCAAGTTACTCAATGTCAATTGCATACTTTTTGTTTCTGAATAAAAACCAATGGAATCATAACGATTCTGTAGGCCATCTTTTAAAATAACCTAGTCGGCAGTCTAAAGGCCTTGTTACTTATTGGATTCACTCTCTTTGATAAGATGAATTGTGTTGTTTTAAAGCCCTTTCTCCCCTTGATGAAGACATCAACTGTATTCATGCGCAATCTAAACAATCGAAAACACCAATTCTAGTTGAGTGCCTGCTGATTTCACTTTGATTTTCTCATGCATACATTTTAAAGGAAACAGTTGCTCGAGTGCCTGATAAAGGTTTGCCTCAGAGGATAAACCATTTTTGTAAATCATGCTAGGAATTCACAATTAGAATTAATTGGATGACATATCTGTGAATAATCAATCAGTTGTTTTCTTTCCCCTCACCTTGAAAATAGGTAATGAACTCTTAGACAGTAGAGGGCGCTTTGTATTGTTTTCACAGGATTGATTGTTGTTGATAGTGTCCACTTTCCAAGCAGCCTAAAAAGCCAATGTTGGCAATTGTTTCAGCTTGGATTATAGTGGACCAAAACAAGTTGGTACTCTGAATTGCCTTATGTTTGCTTTCTATGGAATTATTGGGCAATTTAATGGTCTTTTATTCTGTGATCTAAAATACCTAACATCTCTGCAATTCAAGGGTGTGAGATCTAAGTTATTCTTATTGTAAAGTACCACATAAGCTCCTTTTGCTAACAATGTGTGTGGGTCTTGGTTTCTCAGTTCCTATGCCTCTTGTCTTGCTCTGTTTATTGTTACCGACCAGTACCCTCACTTCAACTCATAGTAATTTGATTATAATTTATTTGAAATAAAAGGCACTTGCTTGCCACAGCACATAGCTTGTTTAAGTGTGATAAGATATGTTGAAAGTACAATAACAGTTATGAGAATGAGAGGCACTTTGGGACCTGGCATACGCTTTTAAGGATTTAGAGTAGCATAGGTGTAAGCCCAAATTAATTTATAAATTGAATAGCGTAATCCAAGTATCTCTGTTGAGGTTAGCTATCTTGCCACTCAAGACCAAAGCTCTAAATTCTTCACATATAACTTCCAGTTTTACTTTGGACTTTGGAGCCTGAAGTAGCACCGCTTTTTCCTTTAGAGGACTAAGATGAGCTTAGTTTGTGCTCATGTGCCTGCTTTGATTAACACGCCCTGTTCCACTTTGTTTTCTGATGTTCTATCCAACCCTATGCAACTCACCTGAAGTTGATTTGCTAGATCTCAACTTGGACTATGAGAAATTTGAACCACATATAATCTGTTTCAGAGCTTTTAACTGATAAGTACTTTGTTTCCTTGAGATAGCATGCCAAAATAAAATGTCTGAATCTTTCTGTGCCTATTTATTGAAAAAGGCATTTAATAGCAGTCAGGTTTTTCTGTGAGGCTTTTGCCATTATGGAACTCATGATAAACCTCACACAAGGGTAAAAAGAATGCTTCCGCGATCCCCTTTCCCCTGAGTCCCATCCAAGAGATATCATTGAGGAGTTAGCGAATAGATGCCCTTTCTGTAATCAGTGTGGATATGCTCAGCAGACATTTATAGATAAGACCCTTGAAGTTCTCTTTGCAACCTCGAATTTTCTGTAGAGTTCGGATTTTTTAGTGGAAGAAAATCCTGGTGTCGCGCTTTCAATTTAGCTTTCAAAAGTTCCAGAAGATTCTTACGCTTAGTGGTTGAGGTCTGAAATTTCTAGTAAGGCTCAAAAAGCTTTAAATTTTCTGGGAAGATATGTTTTTCATGAACATAACTATTTTCCCTAAAACATATTTGATGATGGTTCCAAGCCCAGCTTGGGCATGGATCTCCCCCCCTCCCCCCCCCCCCCCCCCGGCGCGAGAGAGGGGGAGGGGAGAGATGATGAAACATCATTGCATATTGGACTCTTTTCTTCTTCACGATAAGAGAAATTAAGGACAATCTACTGAGTCATCTTGCTTTTGGGAGTCGAGTAATTGTACAAGTTAAATAATTCACTGCATAAAGCAGAGAAGTTCCAGCAAATACAGAAACAGGGAAAATTACGCAGTTTTGAGCAACTGATGGAAGATAATCTTCTGAGGTCCTTCCTGTTAATTGATTAATAGTCTGGATAGGTGCGTTTGATGAGAAGTGGCTATCCTTGAAATAGAATGAGGCTCGGTGAAGAATCTGGAGAGCCAGCACTCACGAGGAGGCTATTATGCTGTCACATATGTCATACATCAATAGTAGCGCATGACAGACAACGTTTAGAGACCACATAAATGCATGGTCTATTTGAGGGGTTTTGGTGGCTCTTCAAGGTCATCTCATCCCTTCTCATTTGCAAAATATTCCGAAACCTACTCCATTCCATTGATTCCGCAAATGTCAACTTTTGCGAGGTCATTACCCAAATGTTGCAAGTTTGTGGCACTATTCATACTCTCTGACCCAAACGAGCTTATCAACCCTAGAATTTTCTGTGCGATTGAGAACCAAAATTGTTAATTGACACTCCTTCGTGTTAAAATTCATGTGGACTTCATATTTTTAACAATGCTTTGAAAATTAAATGCCTTAACATTAGATGAGTTGATAACAAATGCTGATCTGTGCTGATGGCTGGAATGCCAGCATTGCTGCTGTATTTACTTGGACTCACATTGCCCATGTGAAGTGTCAAGTATCCAACGTGACTGTCTTGTCAACTCACCAATTTTTTAAAAAAAATTTTACATTGCTGGTCCAAATCTAACACGCCCAAGTATCGAGCATCTGACATGGGTACTCGTGGCATAACAAAGAGCGAACTTTACATAGCATTGGTCTACAGGGTCCCTGGTCTTTTTCTCCCCCCTTCATCCATTGCAATATAGTTGTTTGGCCAAGGTTTTCTTCTCTGTTCTGGGAGTACTTTCTCGGTTAGATTATCTGAATCAATTTTTGAGTGGTGATAAACAATGAAAGCATTGCATGATAGTTGCTTTCACACATAACAGTACTCTTTTTGACTTAGCTTTTTATATTGGAGCAGTATTTTGGTCTGACATGTCCAGCAATTTTCGTGCTAGCCATGATCAATCTATCCTTGATGTCACTGTGAGAACTGAGAATGCAATCCATTTGTAGAAGGCTTATCTTTATGCTTTGACCTAACTAGGTCAGGTACAGTGGTCTCATATTGTCATTTACCATCAATACTTAGAAAATCTTATTGTTGCTTGTCTTCGACTAAAGCAAAATCTCACTCAACTGTACTTGGCTTCTTCTGTTTGTGTCAATAGCTTGGAAATCTAGGGACAACCACCCTTTTTGCGATTCTATAGAGGTAAGGTTGCATAATTGGACCCTTCAGATCCCACCCTGGGTGAGATCCCAAAGTGACGGTTTGGAATTCTTACTGTTCCTGCACTGTATAACGTGATAAGTTCATCGCATAGTTCACAAATGTTTTATTCTGCCCTCAATTTTAGTATTTTGAGCCATGTAAACAAAAAACTGGAGGAGGTGTTATTATACAACTTTGCTATTTCGTATGCATCGGACATTCAGACCTTTATTTGCAGAACTTCTTGCCTAATAATATTCTTATTGTACAGCTTCTCTCATCCAATATTTTAGGGACTCTGCACAGTGGGCTTCATAGTCTGGGCTATTATTGGATATTTTTTCCTGGGTGGACATATACATGGTTAAGGTCTATCAGACTGGCTCCTCTCAAATATTCTTCCCAGAGGAACTCCAATAACAAAAAATCAGCTTGAAGATTTGACTTGAGTACCTCGTGAAGCTAATTGGTATTGCACTGGTCTTAACAATTGCTTACATTTTATGATATGAAATTACAGGAATACATACGAGGCAGGACTGAAAATGACTTTGTACTTCTTTTCGGAGCTGTGAGCATAGAACTGAATTATTAAAAGGTTGCTTTCTAACCTATCCTTTCTTTAAGGTTGCTCTAGTGAGGTAAAAGCATAATGCAAGGAGGAAGCGTCGGAAGAATTTGGCATGAGAAATCTTGAATTCTCTTGATACTGTAGTAAAAGGGTCATTTATTTTGTTTATTTTCTGAACTAGTTAAAAGATTGTAAACATTCATCATTAAAGCCTGTGTGACTAAAATAGGAATAAGATTATATAATAAAGGAATTCCCTGGAAGAAAGAATATTTGAGGATTCTCAGCATCACGATTTGCTGGGTGGTCAGTAAAATATATTCTTAGCTTCCCTGACACCCTTTTAGCCTCTGAAGTAATCTTTTCCCTTGAGTTGTGCTTATCTAGAGCACTTGATATTCCTTATCTGTGTTGCTGTCAGCGCTTCAAAGAACAAAGATTAGCATGAATGCTATAACTTATCTTTTACACATACTTTAGCATCACATGCCATTGTCATTTTCTTGGCAGGAAACTCTGAATGATATTTGCCTAGTCTATATAAAGGGGATCTTGGCCCTTCTCTTGGCCTACCTCTTGGCCGAAAGCAGCTAAACAATCCATGGCTAGCGTGAGGTTCCTCGATTTCCGGTATAGTTTATCGAAAAGGAAGCCATCGCGTTTGTTTTCCTTTAGCAAGCAGTATTCTAGCATATTACCAACCTTACTGCCAAGCCCAGATGAAATGAAGCGGGTGTTTGACACGATTGACAAGAACAAAGACGGGAAAATATCACAGGACGAGTACAAGGCCATACTTCAAGCCTTGGGGCAGCCAGTAAACATGGTGAGGGAGATATTCAAGGTGGCTGACACAAACAAGGACGGGTATATTGACTTCAAGGAGTTCATGGCACTGCATAACAATGGAGGTGGAGTCAGGACTATGGACATAAGAAATGCCTTTCGAGCTTTCGATTTGGACGAGGATGGTAAGATCAGTGCTGAAGAGGTGATGGAGATGTTGAGAAGGTTAGGAGAGAAGTACTCCCTTGAGGATTGCCGTAAGATGGTCAGTGCTGTAGACATGGATGGGGATGGCTTTATAAATACGGACGAGTTCGTGACCATGATGACTCGTACTATGGATCGTTACTAGGCATAAGTTTTCCTTATTTGGCTCCTTTTAGAGAAATCTGTGCTCCTTGACACGTTGTGTATCTAGAGATGTATAATAGAAGGCAGTTTGGTCTTTCAGCATTTGACTAATGTATTCAGCGCCGTGTTTTTTATTCTTTTTCCTTGGGGGGGGGGGGGGGGGGAGGTGTGGTTTGGAGGTGGCGGTAGAGGGAGGTATAAAGACTAAGCAGATTGTCATAGCATCCCACTACGAAGGAGGTTTAAGTTGCTTTAAGTAGGGCTATATTTGAGTTGACTCAAGCCTGAGCTAGTCGGGCTTCGCATTCAAGTTCGGGCTTCAAGCCTGAGCTTGGCACACCTAAGGCTCTAGTCTAAGTTCCGCTCATCCGGGTACCAAAGTTTGGCTATTCCAAGGCTCTGTGCTTAAGGTTGACTGGAGACTCATATATAAGCTTACCTTCTGAGATTTGGATGTAAATCTTATTTCTTTGAGGCTCGGATGTATGATGAGCCTTGTAGGCAAATAAACAAGAATTAGTGGACATACACCCAATATATGTAAACAGATGAGCAATTATCAATGTCCCATTGTTGATAGGTAATGGGGTGCTAGTATCATTAGCCAATATGGTATGTAAGGGGTGTCATCTTGCCCAAGAGGTGCAAATTGCTCTAGTCCTAACATTACATGAGCATCTGAGCATCTGAAAACTGTGATTGTAATGAGATGAAGGTTAAGAAAGGAAAGAAAAGTTGGGTTAAGAGAGAAATGCCACACTCTGTGTTCTTGTAAGCATATAACCACAACTAATAGTTCTCAATCAAAATGATTACCTTTATATTAACAGCTAAGTATCTAAAATCTTATACTTTGAAGGCTTACAAAAGCTTGCTAGACTCATTAACTTGGGTTCTTGGCTCGGTTAGGCCCATCAAGCTCAAAAGTCCAGGCTCACAAGGCTAGGGCTCAGTTGGATAGTCAAATAGGTTCGACTCAACTCAAACTTACCATGAGATACGCTCGATAATTCAAAAAGTAAGCTGGCTCGCAAGCCAACTTACTACACCCCTAGATTCAACAATCCAAATATGTTGCCAAAAATGTGAACTGCAATAACGTTTTAATCAAGTGGATGTCAGTTAATTGGTGAAGTCCCTGAAAGTTATTACCAGATAACTGCACTTGAATTCTACCTATATCGATTTTTGCACTTCTATCACATACAAAAAAGTAATAAATAAATAAACTTTCAATCAAATGGTTAACAAAAGTTATCTTTGAGTTAGGTGCCTTTTTAATAGTTTTTATTTTTAGTAGGGCTCCTCTATTTTCCAACCCACTTGCAAAAAAAGAGCCCAGCCCCAAGCATGGATGACAACCCATCTGACATGATTCTTTGGCTCTTGAATTTCAAGAAATCTTTATATCTTAAATCTTATAGTTAAAATAATCCAAACTATTAGCCAATTGTGCAAAGTAATTCAAAGTATAGAATTTGGCGATATGTCCCAAAAACACTTGCATGTACATACTCTGTTACAACTTTGATTAGGTAACTGAAAACGATGATATGACTTAGATATTGCTGCATTTGGACTTTATCATGAATATTATAGATGTTGTTTTGAATATAGTTCATTTATTTAATTTGAGATGTTGCTTTAGGTACTTTGTCTCACTTGAGATATCACTTAAAAATATTTGATTTTATTTTTGCCGTGTTGATGAGCTTTTTCCCTTACTTTTTATTGCCATATAGGTCTAAAATAAAATAAATACTTAGAATTGTACTTATATGTATCAGTACGTGTGTTATGCCAACATTTTTAATGGCATACCCTCATCTCTGATAAAATGGTATATACCATGGCTTCAAAATTCCATATATATAGTGCAATTTTCATAGTTCGGATTATTCTACACATTTGAACTATAGTTTGGATTATTTTAAGCCAATATTCCTAATAAATAAGGATATTGTTGTGTCATTTTCAATTTTTGGAGAGTGGTCTTGTCATTCTAAATGTTTCTTACCTCTTACCATCTCCCCATCCTCATCTCTCTCCAAAGCTAGGAAACCCTAACCCTAGCTTTGTGTGAGTCTCTTGCCTTCCTCCGGTGAGGCGGCGGTAGCATGGACATTCCTGTCAATTTGTACGGGTGTGAGTAGCCTAATTCATTGGTGTTCTCCTCTTTCTAGCCGTGTCAGTCATCATCTTTGTGGGACGCTGTTACCAGGAAAACCGAGTGCAACTCTTGGTTAGCCCTAGCGAACACCTTCCACACAAGCATGTCGATGGGACTTGAAGAGGCGTGGCAACACCTGCGGTTAACAGCCGACGAAGAACAAATTGTCATAGCAGACGACACAGATGACAACACCACAGATGAGCTAATCTCGTTGTGCCTACTCGGCAAACTTCACACTCAATGCTCCTTGAATCCAAGAGCAATGAAGTCTATCTTCCAAAACCTATGGAGGCCGAGTAAAGGACTCGACTCTAACCTCTTTGCCTTTCAATTTTTTGCTGCTGTAGATAGGGACTATGTCCTTAGTCCTCAACAAGGGCCCCTGGGCTTTCGATGGAAGCTTACTCCTCCTGAAACAGATGACTGGCTTGGAAGTGCTCTCTAAAGTGAAATTCTCAACGGCACGATTTTGGATCAAGGCAAACGACGTTTCGGGCAAAAAACAGACCATCTCTTTTGCTTGGATACTTGCCTCCCACATAGGAGAGTTTGTTAGCTGTGACAATGTGACAATGTTCGCCATCGACAAAGCCATGCTTTCGTGTTGACATCGATATATCCAAACCACTGAGACGAGGGATCTATACTAAAGTTGCTGAAAGGCAACTCTAGATCAAATTTAAGTACGTGAAGCTACCCGACTTCTGCTATGGGTGTGGGAAACTTGGCCACATTCTAGCCGGTCGTGGCACTGTCCAAATAGAAGAAGATGATTGGAGCCTTCAATGCAGATCTTAGTTATGCTCCTTACCTCTGAAATCATGTCACTGTAATGCTGAGACAGAGTTACGCAAGGAGAAAAGGCTGTACATGGCTTTCTTAAATAAGGCAACGTGCTCTAAGGCTCGAACCAAACTGGCCTTTGCCAATGGGGCTGCAAAAGACCACGGTATATAGTCCACGGCTGTGGAAGGCTCTGTCAATATGGTCATTGATGTGGCTACAGTAATTGATCCCGGCCCCAAGGCCTTTAAACATAAGTTTGTTGATGTATAACACTATAGAGTTCCAACCTGCAACACCAAAAAGACGACTGAACAGAACTTGTTTGATGCTCAAACTGACTTGACGAGCGCCATGAGTGTCCTTAGCTTGAACTATCGGGGTCTTGGCATAACCCACGCACTCACCGATCTCCGTAAACTATTACGGAGGCTTGCGCCAAAGCTAGTTTTCCTCTCAGAGACTAAAAAAAGCAAACTTGAGATGGAATATATGCTTTGTGATCTTGGAGATTTCCACGGTATTTTCATTGATGCCTGGGGCGATTGGGAAGGCTAGCTCTCTTATGGGACAAGGAAGTAGAGGTAAGCTTGGTCTCATGTTCATCCCATCACAGTGACGTTTCAGTTAACTGGGCTAATGACACCAACGCCTGAAGATTTTCCAGCATCTAGGGCTGGCCGAAATCACATCAGAAATGGAAGACTGGCCAGCTCATCTCGGACTTAAAACCCCACTCCTCTCTCCCCTGGCTAGTGGGCGGCGATTTCAACGAGATCTTTTTTCGCAGCGAGAAATTGGGTGGCCCTCCAAAATCTCAAGCCGCCATTGACATCCTTTGAGCGTCCTTCATTGATAACGGTCTCTACGACCTTGGCTACTCGGGATACGATTTTACGTGGTGCAACTACCAAGCTAGCAGTGTTGTGCTTCAGGAAAGGCCAGATCGATTTTGTGCCGACACGGAATGTCTTTGATATTCCTAGAAGCTACGATGACCCATATCGACTCGGACATGTCGGACCACTTACCCATCACCTTGACATGTTTTCCATGTATAGACATGAAAAGATCACGGAAAAAGCGATTTCAATTTGAGAATATGTGGATAACTGAGCAAACATGCAGAGACATGGTCCAAACTGCTTGGGTTTCTGTCTCCAAACCGAATGCAGTGGACAACTTATTAGGCCGCATCGACAAGTGCTCAATCGAACTACTCACTTGGAATAAGACTATGTTTGGTAATGTCGGGCGTCGAATCAATGAAATGGAGCTACAATTAAAATCCCAACGTGACACTATCAGTTAGAAAAACACGCTTGGACTCATACGAGACTTGCTCAAAAAGGAAGAGATTCTCTGGTGGCAACGTGCCCGCTTTGACTACCTCAAGCATGGAGACTCGAACACTCGATGGTTCCCCTCCCGAGCTAACATGAGACGCTCTCGTAGTTTGATGGTGGGCCTCAAGGATGACGCTAGGAATTGGCAAACAAAGGATGAAGATGTCACCAACATAACTACCCAATACTTTGAAGATCTCTTTTTTACTTCCTACCTATGTGGAATGGAGGAAGTCCTCAATTGTATTGAGCCGAAGGTCACCGACGAAATGAACGCTACCCTATGCAAGCCATACACACGAGAGGAAGTCGACCGTGCCCTCATGCAAATGCATCCGCAGAAGGCCCCAGGGTCCTGATGGTCTAAACCCATTCTTTTTCCAGCATTTCTGGAGCTCTGTTGGTTATGATGTGTTGGATGCGGTTCTCTCCATCCTTCACGACCACCCAATATCGCGTAAGCTTAACACTACATTTTTAGTGCTCATTCCTAAAAAACAAAAGCCGGATACAATCTCCGAGTTCCGCCCGATAAGTCTTTGTAATGTGACGTATAAGCTGGTTACTAAAGTAATCGCAAACCGCCTTAAACCCTTTCTGTTTGGCATTATTTCGGACACTTAAGGAGCATTTATTAAAGATCGGCTCATTTCGGACAATATTCTTATTGCCTTGGAAATTCTACATGCAATTTGTGGCGACCGAAGTACAAAAGGCTCAATGGCGGTGAAACTAGACATGCCGAAGGCCTTCAACCTGGTAGAATGGTCTTTTCTGGCCAATATTATGCATAGAATGGGCTTTTGTCAACAATGGGTGGTTATGAAATGTATCAAATCGGCCTCATTTTTGTTCCTTATTAATGGGGTCCCGACAGGCCATGTTATCTCCAGTCAAGGCATCCAGCAAGGCGACCCCATTTCACCATATCGTTTTCTCTTTATATCAGAGGGGCTCTCTCACCTTCTTAGAAGGGCTGTGGCACAAAACACATTGCATGGGTACTCATTATGCAACCATGCATCTATTATTTCACACTTACTATTCATGGATGATACAATGATTTTTTGTGGGGCAACGACAGCCCAAGCGACAGATCTTAAGGATATATTATGTGAGTATGAATGGGCATCTGGGCAAATGATCAATTTCACCTAGACAAATGTGGTTTTCAGCAAGGGAGTTCTAGCCGAGCGTCGCCAGCAAGTTACTTTATGCTTGGACATTCGGAAAGTATTATCACATGACAAATACTTAGGAGCCCCTATTTTTGTTGGCCGTTCTAGGAAGAAACCATTTCTCTTCCTAGGTGATCGCATCAAGAAACGAATATCGGGTTTTATGGATAGATTTGTATCATGGGCGGGCAGGGAAGTGTTGATAAAAGCTGTCACTCAAGTAATCTCTACCTACATTATGAGTACTTTCAGTTGTCTACAGAGTTATGTCAATCCATCCAATCTGCAATAGTTAGTTTCAGGTGGGGTCACCACCCAGCTGATCGCAAATACACTGGATTAATGCATCACACCTCTGCCGGTGAAAACATGATGGTGGCCTAGGCTTTAGAGACACTGAACTCTTCAACGAGGCTCTCTTAGCCAAGCAACTATAGCGGCTCTTAAAGGATCCTGACTCACTTGTGGCTAGACTCCTCTGTGCTAAGTACTATTTTGAAGGTAACCTCTTTAACGCCTCGCTCGGAAGTCACCCCAGCTACACTTGGCATAGCTTGTGAAGCGCTAGGCATGTTATCCTTCATGGGTCTCGATGGCTGGTGGGGGGTGGATGCGCGCTGAATGTCTTGGACGATCGTTGGTTACCCCGTCCTACTTCCTTTAGACCCATTACACCAAAAGCCAACACATGGGCCAACCTCAAGGTTAGCGATTTCATCGACCACACCTCGACTTGCTAGCGAGAGTCCCTAGTATGGCAGGTCTTCCTTGATTGCGATTAGAAGCTGATCCTAAAAATCCCTCTATGTAGTTCCTAGCCGCTTGACAAGCTTATCGGGCACTTTCATCCACAAGGTTTTTCCTCTATCCATTCTATCTACCACATGCTCATAGCTGATTCTCAGGCGAGCTCCGGGTCCTCCTCATCAAATGATCATTCTCTATGGCGACCTATTTGGGATTGCCGCATACCCCCCCGGATCAAGCTATTTGCATGGCGAGCAGCAGCAGGTATACTCTCCTCGACTTTGGCTATTTCCAAACATATTCTCAATTTCTCCATGTCTTGCAGCATATGTGGACATATTGAAGAGTCGGACACTCATGCGGTCCTTGAGTGCCTGCTTGCATCCCAAATATGGCAAGGCAACAACTTTGATGAACCCCTGTGGACGACCAAATACCGCATGCTGGCAGATCGCATTGACTGCCCTAGGCAACTCCTTGACCATGACAGCTTTGGCAACTTCTTGGCTGTTCTATGGGAGAGCTGGAATGCCCAAAATCATTTCATCTTTAACAAACCAGATGGGAATCTACATTTTGACGGCTTCAGCACAACATCCAACCATGTGGAGCCCCCGTAGCTGGATACCTCAAGCTTAATTTCGATGGTGCCATAAGCGGTGATACTTTCTAGGAATGGGGGTTTGTTTTACGAAATTAGGATGGGGACATGCTCCTCGCTCGAGCCAAGCATGGTCAGGGCCCAGCCAATGCAATGACAGAGGAAGCTAGATCTTGCCTCTATGCGATTCAGGCTGCCTTTGAGTACGGAGCACGCACTATCATCATCAAAGGAGACTGCCTCCCCTTGATTAATATGTTCAAGTCTAGCTAGATTTATGACACTGCTATTGGTTTTTATGTTAGTGATATTCTCTCCTTCGTTGAACAGTTTGATTTCGTCTCATTGTCTTTTGTAAAGAGAGGTGGTAACAGGATAGCCCATAATTTTGCCCATAGACAACCCCTTTATTTAGAGGGCAAGGTGTGGGAATCCGATGTTCCCGATGATGTCCTCGAACGGGCCTCAGAAGACATTTATGCTTTCGTTGATAGCAACTTAACATAATCGCCCTCACTCCCTTTCTATCAAAAAGATCTCCCCATCCTCATTTAATTACTTTCCTTATTTGCAATACTTATTTTGTAGTTAATTATAATGAATTAATGAGATTTGTGTAAACTATCAAAATTGTTAAAAGTTAATAAGGGGAATTACTATATTTGTGAACAGTAAGGGTATCGTTGTATAGTTTCCAACTTTTTGAGGGTGGCTTTGTCATTCTAAATTTTCCTTACGCTTTTCCGACCTCCCCTCCTCATTTACTTTGCTCATTTGCAATATCTTTTTGATTGAATTAATAACATAGGGTAAGATATCAAAATTTTCAAAATTTTTTTCATAAAGTTCCACCATTTATCATAAATTATATTGTAAGAAATTCTGTCATCTGCAATCCCTTTATTTACCCTGCTATGGCAAGTATCAAAAAAAGAAACACTCCCTCATTTTCTATAAAATTTAAAATTAATTGAAAAGATCAGTTTCCACTTTTTACTTTTTTTGTTATAAAAGTAATTTGGCTCTGTAGTTGCGATGTAATATATAAACTTTTATAAATATGCAACATTACTATGATAACATCACAATGATATCAGCTTTGTCCATTGCTTTCATTTGGATCACTAATATGCTTCTTGATTATTCCTTGCGAAAACTGTAGTTCAACAGTGTATTATATGAGGCACTGTACTCAATGATAAATTATACTTCCACTATTCTCTATCCACCTTTCCCTATTTCTTATAATTGTTGTATTTTTTAAGTGACTATCTAATGTTTATATGATACCTAAACATCATAAAAGACATTAGTTATTAATAGGGATGTGAATATACACATTATGCATATTTTGCAGTGTTTTTTTTCTACCTAGAAAACAATCCTAGTTATAATTATTAATTCGTCAACTTCTCTTACCATCTCTTCTGCTCATTCACAAATTATTGTTATCTCAAAAATGTCTTGATTTTAATATCATCCCTAATATCATTCCTAACCTAATTAATTTATGCTCATAAATAATATTATTTTAGGATTTTACTTAGTTTATTTGTTTTGGTAGGAAATAAGCATTGAGGAACAAATGGATGAAATTGGGGTCAATTAGCATGAAGAAGCACAAGGAGTAGGGAAAAAGGCCTATGGCACCAACTGCACAATTCAACAATTCAAGCTTTCGAGGTCTGTGGACCATTCACTTGACTTGCCTCAATTGTGACAAGCCTCATCATCAAAGTTTCAGAATATCCATGATGTACATTTTGATCGCCATCAAAATTTCATGTTTAAGCCCTTGGAACATCTATGGACTGTTGGTGCTTATTGCTCTCACTTGCTGTGAAGCCGCCTAAGCCAATGCCATGACACAGGTCAGCCAAGTCAAGTGACACCGCTTGTGTTCGGTGCATTCTTTTGGGTCGTACATAGGGCCTCTTTCTTTTAGGCTCATCAACTACTTGTTGCTCGTTTAGGGGTTGACATAGGGTGCTTGTATCACCCTATTTTTTGGGGTCTACATGAGCAATTTCTTACCCATTTCAATAATGCTTTTGTTGGTTTTTGGAGCTCTATTTTTAGGGTTCATGTTAGCTTCAAAACTCCATTAGAAGAAGAATAATTTAAGGTAATTTTCGTTACTTTAGGTTAATTATTGTTGAAGATTGGTGATTTTAGAGCTTTCAAGTTATAACGTCTAAGTTTTTGTTTCTGTTCTCTCTTTGGTTTCCTTATTTGTTTGTGGTTAATAGTTTTCACTTTAATTGCTTTGATGCCATTAGGATTTGATCTTAATTAGTTCGGAAATTTCATTTGGCGATCCTAAAATTTTTTTGTTTTCATCATATCTTTATGTTTTTAACTTTCTCCATAATATCACCTTATATGTAGACCTATCTGTATGACGTGACTATAAGGTTGTTGGCTGTTAACTTGCCATCTTTTCAATTTTGACTGATAAAGGAGAAAAATTATTGGACATAAATAACATTGTCGTTCCCCTCCTAGCAAAGATAAAAACCTTAAAGCTATCCCCTCCGTCTGCTCCTTCTTCTTCGTTCTATTGCTCCTCTTCCCTTTTCGCTCGTCGCGTATTCCTAACACCATGGCTAGAGGAAGAAAACCTTAAAGTTTGAAAAACCCTTAACCCTCAAATGTAGCACAACTCTCCCTCTTCTCCCCTTCCTAGCTATCGTGTTGGTCATCCCTTTGTCAAAGCTTGAAATCTATAGCTACAAATGCATGGCTTCTATGGCTCATCGTCTAAATCAGAAAGTAGTTGGAGGTTGAAAAACCAATATTGCAATTGTCGATCACCTAAGAAAGCAGATTTGAAAATTTCAAAATAAAAAAGGAACCTACTGTTCCCCATTTTCATTTCCATGAATGTGATTCGTTATGTGGGTGTTAGATGGTCATAGAGTTGATAATAGGCAAGGGGAAGAAAGATGAAGAAGTTTAGGAAAATTCACCACCAAGGCTTGAGGATGGGCTAGATGAACTAAAGGAGGAAGTGTTTTGGTTATGGGGTTGAAATAGTTTATTAAATTTGTAGTGAAGGTGGTTGTGATTTTGTACGTCATATTAGTTGTAATAGTTATGAATAAGTGATGTGTATATTCCTTTTTAATGGGGTAGATGGTTTTTATAGGGATGCAATTGGGTAGTTGATGGTGTATGATGTTGATGTTATTGATGTATCCTGCTTAAATTACAAACAAAATGTAAGACACTGTTAATCATTTGGTGATTGAAATGATATATATGGACATGTATAAGGCAAACCACAAAGTTCATCACCCAAAATGTTCCATTCTTCATACATATTATGAAATGTTATCCTTGAAGAAAACTTTAGGATAACAACTTACAATCGAACCATTCATGATACAAATGTCTAAAAGCAACATCAAATTAACAATGTTCTAAATAATCTAACAATCCACACTCAAATAAGTAGTATACAACTTAGCTGTTTTAGTGGCGAACACAAACATGGGCAAGAATCAATTCATCATCCTTCTTTCACTCCTCCTTGTTATTGGCCCTTGACAACCCTGTAACTTGGGAAGACTTTCTCTTTGAACCAATTGATGCAGGCTGAGCTAAGAGGTACCTAGCTATGAAGGATCCGATTGACTTGGCTGGGATAGAGGAGGTCTTTCAAGGGATAATGCCACAGGTTCCTCATTTCGAGTACCAGTTTTTTTGTTGTTCTTCTTTTACTTCTTCTTACAACTATAACACCTAGTTGACCTTGTCTTGCTTCCTTTCTTGTTTGTACCACCTATTCATGTCTTGACATTGTGGTAAAGCATTTACATTTGTTACACCGCTCAGTAGATGAACTCCTCCATTTCCTTCTCACCTGCCTCCCTTCTTCTTTGCATAGGAGGTATCCTAATCTTTCTTTTAATGAGTGGGGGCTCAATAAAGGACATGTCTACTTCAGGCCATTTTTCACGGTCTGAGATGGGTATGATGTTTAAGCTATAAGTAACCCTATATGTCTTGGTAGCATACCAATCAATGACATAAGATTCAGGTGACTCCTATTATGCAAGATTGCCCTAATTGCATGTCTACATGGAATCTCACTTATCTGCCATTGTTCGCAAACATAAGTTCTTCTACTTAAGAACATAGAAAGCTGACTGACACCTTCATGTATCTCATACTCACCTTGCTAATAGTGACTACTCTACATGTCCTATACTCAATAGTTTGCACTTTTAGGAGTTGGGAAATGTTAAGAAAAATGCCATTCTCATTCTAACCCTATGGATTCTCTTGTCTCATTGCTAGCCTAACCATGTTTAGCCTCCCAATACCTATAAAAAATAAGCAATTCAAACAATTATACTTGTCACTAATATATGAAAGTTGGAAAACAAGTTAATTGAAATTACCTTCTAACAATGTAAGGACATGTCTACATCTATCAACCCTAAGAGTTGAGTTGAATGACTTAACAAAGTTTGATATAGTCTCATTTAAACCTAATTAAGGCTGGATCAAACTTGTGCTTAGCCCATCTTTCTTGGGCTCCTAAGTCATGGGACCATTGAATTATACTCATGCTTGCATCTCTTTTCAACTTCTATATGACTTTCTTGAAGGTGAATCTGGATAAGCATTGCCCACTCCCCATAATAAAGCATCAATACCCCATGATTATCTTTCTTTTTTCAAAGAGATATCTACAACAATGCCTTATCCTTGCTCTTAGCCAAATTTTATCTAAAGCTAAATCCAAACCTTGAAAATAAAGTCATAAAGGAGCTAGCATGATGCACAAATTAAGTATTATGGACATTAAACTAGTAAAAAATTATGATACATTTGTTTTCTAAAATTATGGTCCACCAATTGCCTCTTGCAAAGCATGCTTTAAGTGTTAAAAGAAGAAAGACCATATGGCTATTGTTATAAGTCAACCATAGTATAAGCAATAGGAAACAATTCATTGCTTCTATCTAAGGCAACTGTAGACAATAAGAGTCCCCCATAGTTCCTCTTTAGGTGGGTTCCATCCATATTAATCATCCTTCTACAACCTTGAATCAACCTCTTAAATTGTACAACAAATAAAACAAAGCCCCTACTGAATACTAAGGGCTTATCAATAATGTTATCCTTCTCCTTCATAGTCTCCTTCCAAGCAATATGCACAACACTGTCTGGATTAGCTAATTATCATAATCTCACAGTAGATAGACAGTTTGCTATATGACTCATCATGACCACCTTGGAGTTCCATTATAATTTCCTTCTTCATATTGTATAGAGAACTTTTCCTCCAAGAAATGCTAGACCTTTCCATAAGCAACTAATTTAGAGAATTGGCTGGGATGTTAAGGATTACCCTTATATCTTCCCTCAAAACTTTAGATACCTAGTCCATAGTTACCAAAGGCTTATACCCTTCCATCCTTGGACATGTGTGATTATGGTTCTTTAGGGTTTTAATTGCTAAAGTCATCCAATCAGGCAACCTACTTGCACGAATCCACCAGTAACAACCCTCAGGACCACACACTATACGTAAATCTTCTTTGGTTTAAGTGTATTATAATATATGCAACTCCCTCTCGAATGGAATATGTGTTAAGCATAGTTTTGAAGTTCTCCTTATCCACAAAGATCATCCAAGGCTTTAGTTTTATACTCCCAAATTTGTCATTCTCACTTAACTCCCCATTTTTGTATAACTTTGAAAAATAATAATCATCATCAGGAGGTCCCTAAGCATTCTCCCTAGTGGGCTCATAGCTATTAGTTATACACTACACCAACACCTTTTAATCCTCCTTATTAAACTTGATAAACATCTAGTTTGACCTTATCTTAACCCCTATTTGATCCCTTTTTCCCACTAGTTTTATGTTAGACCTTGATGAGAAAAGGTCAAATTTGTCTCATTTGGTTCATATGTGCTTATAAAGTGATTTTCCTTATTTTCAAGAGTTTCTACTGAGAATATGAGAAAACCACTAGCTCTGATAGAAAGAAAGATGATGAGGACGAGTTTTGAGGAGGAAAAGAGGTTCAATCAAGTTCTGAGGGCCAAAAAAGCAAGATTGAAGGGCTCAAAAAAGTGCATGGTTGGCAGTTCACTATGGCACAACCATGCAGAAATCCTGCAGTGAAGACCTAGTTTCCTGAAGTTATGCATGGGCAGCCATGCTACAGTGCACGGGCACTCGTGTGTCGATGTAAAATCGTGCGTCTTTCCAATGTTTGCATCGTCCCACTTTTTACGACATTAAAACAGTTTTCAAACTTATTTTAGGAGCTTCTTTAGTTTATCTTAGAGCACTTCTTGAGAGACGATTATAGGGTTCATTTGGGAGATTACCAAAACTACTTTACATTAAGTTTGTGAGTATTGAAGGTGATTGACGATCATTATTGCATTAATCCAAATGTGTTCCTCAATTCTCTCTTACCTCACTATTGATTTTCTAGGGTTTTGTCTTCATCATGGTTATCAAGTTAGGTTTTGCTATGGTAGTTGTTAATATGATTAGTGGCTAAATCTCCTAACTTAGGTTGGGATTAACGCCAGTTATGCCTAGTTGAATCATGATTTAGCCCCAAACCTTACTTGTCCCATGTTTGAGTTATTGAATTCCGCTTCGCTCACCACGTGTTTGATGATTTACTTAAAAGAACATTCATATATTTCTATTAGGGTTTACGGGGACATTAAAAGCCAAAAACTTTACCTAGTGTGGCTTAATATATGATTAGGATTTTGATATGAAAATAATTGAAGTTGTAATTGGGATTTGTTTATAGATCTTGTAATCGTTCAACTTTTATTCCTATGAAAATAGGAGACTATAGTTTTTGGATTAGTCTTTGATCCTTAAAAGAGGGAGAAGATTGGCTAAATTGACAATCTGTCGATTCTTGTTGCAAGCTTGGGTGAGTTTTATGGGGTTAGTAATTGATTTGCTAGCGCAATTGTGGTGTTAATTCCAACCTGAGTGTTTAATCCTTTGATTTCTTAATCATATTCTTAGTTGTTATTGTTCTCTCAGTTGATAGTTGAATCTCCAAACTTGATTCACCTAAATTGAGTAGATTAATTAGTTTTGGTAGTTGAAAGCAAGTTCCATGTGGATACGACCCATACTTGCCATTGCTAATTACATTGACACCGTGCAGTTGCTGTGATTTTACACGATAAGTTTTTTGTGCTGTTAATGATGAACTTCTTCCTTTTGATATCAAAAACTGATTAGAATACTCTAGACTAGGCTTTTAGTTTTCTTTTTGTAGTTTTTAGTTCTTCTTTATTCTTGTTTGACATTACTTACGCTCGGTATAGTGTTTGCTTTGTCTGTATTGGAGAAGCAAGGGAAATCAGAACCTTGCTCTTTTAGATCCTAAGATTAAAGTAGCTGTGCAAAAGCGAGCTAGAGAAGCGAGATCGAAAAAGAAAGATACAAAGACAATGGCTGGAGAGGAGAACATGATGCTCTACTACTATGCTATGCCTAAAGCTATCAGGACTGATTCGTCCATTGTGAGGCTTGTAGTTGAGGCACACAACTTCAAGCTCAAACCAACCCTTATTACATTAGTAGAGAGGGATCAGTTCAATGAGCACCCCTCAGAGAACCCTAATATGTATCTTTACGCCTTCCTTATGAAATGTGATGTAATCAAGCTCAACGGGGTATCTACTGAAGCTATTTGACTGCAATTTCCCCAATGGATAGAGCCAGTGATTAGCTGCAGATTGAAAAGATGAACTCCTTGTCTACATGGGACACTCTCTTGAAGGCTTTTTTCAGCAAGTACTTCCCACCGGGTAAAACTGCAAAGTTGAGAGCAAACAGTACTTCCTTTGCTCAATGAGATGGAGAGTCTTTATATGAAGCATGGAAGAGATTTAAAAACCTTCAATAGCAATGTCCTCACCATGTTACTCCTAACTGGCTCTTAGTCTAAACATTCTATAACGAGCTAGAATAGTAAGTATAGATTTCAGCGGATGTTGTATTGGGAGGTGCTCTCACAGGAAAGTCCATAGAAGTGGCGAAGGCTTTGTTGGAAGAGATGACTTCTAACAATTATCATTGGTCTAGTGAATGGGCAACCCTAAAGAAAAGCTATGGTAAGTATAAGGTGGATGTTGTGGCACTTCCAGCTAGGAGGGTATATGCGTTAGCCCAGAGACTTGACAGGGTTAGAACTTCTCGTATTCCATGCGACTCTTCTAGTTTTTGCATTGGAGCATATGCTTTATGTGAGACTTATGGTACGTAAGGGCATACATCTATTGAGTGCTACAATGGTCCTTCTATCATTGAGCATGCTAACGCCCTGTATAGTTTTAACACTTCACCATAGCACAATTCCTACTCCAACAATTACAATCCTGGATGGACGAATCATCATAACCTCCCTACAAGAACTCTAACTCTCAACCCTGGAGTACAAGCATATGGGTTCCAGTATAGAGCCCCTTACAATCTACCTCTTTAACCCCTACAATAAAATCTCGCTTGGAGAGTCTCAAGGAGCACTTTATCCAGACCCAAACTAAGACTAATGAAGCTCTTGGTGAGTCAATCAGTCAGTTGACTTCCAAGTTTGAGATTAAGGCTTCCCACCAAAAGCTGATGGACACCCAAATTGCTCATATAGCCTAGTAAGTTAACAGGTTATCCCAAACTCAGTAGCATCTACCTGGACAACCTAAAACGAATCTCAAGAGTCACATTAATGTAGTCTCTGTGAAAGGTGAGGAGTTAGTAGAAAGCCCCACAATTGTACTTCAGGAGATAATTTTTGTTTCTATTTTTACAAGAATAGATGGTATGAAGAAGGGAGAGAATTAGAGTTTAGAGGAAAAGAGCACTCAGTGACCTCCAATTCACCCCTACCTGTCACCTCTACCATTCCCTTAGAGGTTGGTATTATCTACGCTTGAGCCCAGGTTTGCGAAATTCTTGGATGTACTGAGGAAGATCTGTGTCAATGTCCCTTTTTTAGAAGCTCTCAAGGAAGCATCATCATACTTAAAATTATTGAGAGAGCTTCTTTTGAAGAAAGGCAAGCTTGAAGAGTTTGCAATAGTTCTTGTAGGACACATATTGTAGCACAATACTTGAAAGCAGGTCACTATCCAAGCTACAAGATCTTAGCAGTTGTTCCATAGGGGATCTATAGAATGAGAGAGCTCTTTGTGATTTGGGAGCGAGTGTGAATTTGATGCCTCTTTCTTTCTCTATAGGAAGCTTCAGCTTCAGGACCTGAAACCCACCAACATGACTATTCAATTGGTGGATCACTCTATCAGGTGTCTTGTGGTATTTTAAAGGATACTCTAGCTCAGGTGGGTAAGTTCATGATCCCATGTGACTTTATAGTTAGGATATGGATAACAGCTCCTAGATCCCTATTATTTTGGAAAGGCCATTTCTTATAACTGTATGAACTGTGATTGATGTGCCTATAGGGAAGATATCTTTCTAGTTGTGTGAGGAGAAGGTGGGCTTCTATTTTTCTCCACCCGCCGCTTTTTCACTTATAACACCTTGAGTTCATGCAATTCCGGTGGTTCCTGCTGCTTCTGCAGCCATTTTCGGGTCAGGGGTGTTTGAAGAAGATGGGTCACCCAACATAAGGTATTATACCCCTTTTGATTTGCCACAATTGATCTTAACTGTCTTTGGGGGCACTACTATTCATCTTGGGAGGGTGATGGATTCACCACCATTCATTATTTTGGTTATCCCACATACTTTCTCCCCGCTGCCAACTACTACCTGAGGTCAGGGTTAAGTTAGGGATCTAAAATAAACGCTTCTTGGGAGACAATCTAAGCATTTACTTACTTTCAAAAAAATAAAATAAAAGAAGAAGAGTGTTAATCTTCCGCCTTGTTTTTCCCTTTGCACTATACATTCTTCCCTTCCCTTGTTTTTTTGCATGTCAATTTCATTGAGGGCAATAAAAATCTTAAGCATGACGGATTTTGTGGATGATTTGGAAGACATCTCTTGCATTTGCACTGTGTAGCTCGGATTTCATGTAGTTTTATTAGGTCATATTTGTAATTGTCATGTATTAGAGCATATAGCCTAGAGCATATAGGTTAGATATGTCATCACAAGAGGAGAAGTGATCGAGTTAGGAATTCATAAGCTTTGTAGGTACTCTGTCTTACCTTTCTCTTTATTATCCTCTATGTGTTTTATTTCTTTCTTAATTAGATTTATTGCTTTTGAAAAATTAAAAATTGCAAAAAACATTTTTGAAAACCCCTCTCATGATGATAGTGGTGTAAGGTGTGATAGTTGGTTAATTGACATGATTATGTATCGAGGTTTGGCTTCTCTTAGTGTGAATCTTGTGAAAATCATGTCGGCATCACCATTTGTAATTAATTTACCTTATATTGCATGCCAATTGTTCCTGAGATTCATGTGATTTGACTTGATTGACTTTGATAAGTGGCATATCTTAGAGTGAGTTCCATTGATTACGGCAGACTAACTTGTGAGATTTTGAGCCTAATGACTATTACTACATGCAGTCTCATAGTTTCATTCTTGTGTGATTCATCTATAAGAACGTAGCTTGGCTCCCTTCAAGATCACATTCAGCATGTGCATTTGTTGATGTGATTGAGGCATTCTTTGGATTTTATAGCCACATTAGCCTAAGAGCTACCCTTTGATGTACAATATCACTCTTGCTAGCCCTTTGTGCTTTTCCCAGTTTGTTGTTGCACCCACATTTACCACACCCTTAGCCTATGCAAAATTCTTATATCTTTGTCAAAGCCTAGTGGGGTAACATTTTTATATTGAGTTGCGGCATATTTTGAGGATTGATTCATCTTTAGGGTATTTCCAGTGGTGGTTTGGGATTTGAAGGATTGTGAGTTACGATTTTGCTTTCTCTATGCCATTTACATGTATCATGGCATTGTTTCTTATTCGTTCATTCAAAAAAAAAAGAACAAAAAGTAAAACAAAAATAAGTTTGCGAATAAAGTGTTTGGCAGGACATTAGTTTAATAAATACGTTTAACTCCTTCCTTGTGGTGCTCCCTAGTGTTTTGGCTAGTAGCTTTATGTTTCCTAAATTGATTCCCCTTCTCACCCTTAGCCTTAGCCCCATTACACCCTTGTTACAAGTTCTCATGATTGACATTCTTACATTTTGCATAAGTGGAGGAGAATAGAGAACCCCATCAAGCTTATGGTAGTTCGCATGATTGGTTTGAGTATTAAGTGTACCCAAGTTTAAACATCTAAACACATTTAGATGAGTATTTCACTTTATCCCAAAGTGATGTTCTATGAGTCTTGCTTGCTTACCACTGATTAAGGGACCTCTTGCCTTACTTCATGATTTTAAGATGGAGTGTTCAGAGTGTTACATTTGAGTAGAGTAATTTACAGATAATGGTGTATGTATTCTATTAGAAATGCTTTAACATCTTGAGTTGGCTACCTTTAATGCATGATTGTGTCTGCTCGGTTGGTTATTATTCCCTTGCTTAAGGAGGGTTTGATTAGATGCTCATCTCTTATTGAGTATTCAAGAGTTACTCTTGCTTAGGGACAAGCAAGAGATAAGCATAAGGGAGTTAATAAAGCTCTATTTTGACCTCATTTTAGCCCCTATGTGATCCTTTCCCCCCACTAGTTTTATGTTGGATTTTGATGAGAAAGGATCAAATTTGTCTCCTTCGGTCTATATTGTGCTTATAAAGTGGTTTTCCTTATTTTAAGGAGTTTTTGCAGAGAAGAAGATGAAATCACTAGTTCTAATAAAAAGGAAGGCCATGGGGATGAGCTTTAAGGAATAAAAGAGGTTCAGTGAAGTTCCAGGGGTCAGAAAAGCAGGACTGAAAGGGCTCAGTGGAGCACACGGTTGGTCATGCACTATGGCACAACCGTGCAGAAATCCTGCAGTGAAGACCCAGTTTCCCAAAGTTACGCATAGGCAACAGTGCTGCAGTGCATGGCTGTGCGTAGCAGTGCATAGGCATCCGTGCATCAACACACGACCGTGTGTCTTCCCAGTTTTCGGGATATTAAAATAGTTGTCGGACTTATCTAAGGAGCATCTTTAGTTTATGTTAGAGCACTTCTCGAGAGCGAATTTAAGGGTTTATTTGTGAGATTACTAAAACTCTTTTGCACCAAGTTTGTGAGTATTAAAGTTGACAATCGTTATTGTGTTAATCCAAGTTTGTTCCTCAATTCTCTCTCACCTTGCTATTGGTTTTCTAGGGTTTTGTGTTCATTATGTTTATCAAGTTAGGTTTTGCTATGGTAGTTGTTAATATGGTTAATGGTTAAATTTTCCAACTTGGGTTAGGATTAACACTAATTATGCCTAGTTGAATCATGATTTAGCCCTAAGCCTTGCTTGTCCCATGTTTGTGTTGTTGAATTCCACTTTGGTCACCATGTGTTTAATGAATTGCTCAAAAGAGCATTCGTCTATTTCTATTAGGGTTAGGGGGACTTGAAAGGCGAAGCCTTCACCTAGCATAGCTTAGTAGATGATTAGGATTTTTATATGAAAATAATTGAAGTTCTTATTGGGATTCGAGATTGTAGATCCTATAATCCTTCAACTTAGTCCAATGAAAATAGGAGACTATAGTTTTAGAATTAGTTTTTACCCTTGAAAGAGGGAGGAGGTCGGCTGAATTGACAATCTATCCATTCTCGTTGCAAGCTTGGGCGATTTTATGGGTTAGTAATTGATTCGCTAGTTTAGTTATGTTATTAATTCGAACCTGAATGTTTGAGTCCTCTGATTTCTCAATCATATTCTTAGTTGTTATTATTTTCTTAGTTGATAGTTGAATATCTAAACATAATTCACCTAGATTGAGTAGATTAATTAGTTTTGGTAGTTGAAAGCAAGTTCCCTGTGGATACAACTCATATTTACCATTGCTAATTACATCGACGTCTTCTCCTTGTAGTAATTTTGCACAACAAAACTCCCATCATCTAACACTGGAGGTTCACCTAGCTTAAATTGCTTAAAATCATCATCTGCTAAGTCTTCAACATATGACTCATTATTATCTAAATTGTGATCTTTTCCGTGGTCAGGAATTGAGAGTCTATTATCGCTAACCTTGGTGTTCTACCTACAAGGCATTAAGATGCCGCTAGGAGCAGTAGACTGGGAAGGGGAATTTTGGTTTAAAGCAAATTCCATTGACTCAGATAGAGTTCTCTTAGCCTTTGGAATGTAGAAGCCCTTCCTTATTACAGTGCTCCTAGGCATTTTCTTCCGTGAGGAGGCGGTAGATGATAACGCATTTTACTGAGACTGTTGAGAGGATGAATTAACCGTTGACACAAACCAATGGGAGCTTTTAGTCAAAGGGGTTATTACACTACCACTTAAGCTAACATCAACAACATCATTATCTTGAGCTTTTGAAAACCTTGCGCTTTTTCTAGGAGCAGGAGAATTAACAAGAGAATGAGAAGGACTAGTAGCATGGGTAGGACCAGAAGATTGAGTAGGAGTAGGATACGTAGGTACAACAACCTTATAAATAGGATTAGAAAAGGTGATAACACTAGGAAAGATAGCCTCATTTTTTGGTGGTGGTTCAATTTGAAATTCACTGCACATACTCAATCTAGGGCTTCTCTTAGGTGACACTGAAGGTTGCTATGCTGTAGGTTACGTCAACACAATGATTTAAGAGCCATTGGTAACAAAATCAAGTCCTTCCTTAATACCCATTCCTTTCCGTTTAGTTGGCAGCTTGGCTTTGTTAGCATTTCTCTATTTAGTAGGCGTCAGTAAGAGGTTTGGAGTTAGAGCCTTCATTACAAACAAGGGCATGCTGGGCAGTTGAAGTAGCGAGTGAAATGATAAAGCTCTTAAACCCCATTGGTTTCCTAACTAACCTTGCAAGGATAAGAATCTTGCTTAGATATTCATCACACCCAATCTATATGTCAATAACCGTCCGCTTCCTTTTTCTATACAATTCAAACATATAAGCCAAATCCTTTTCACAACTTAACCCATAACTCCTTGTATTTGTAGCGCAACACAGTGTAGGATATAGGATACTCAAGTAATCCAAAACCTTTCCTCTTTGTCTTCTCCTCAAATTCATTAATTACATCCATACGCAAGGTTTTGTCAACATCATCAGCAATACGGATCATTAGCACTTTTCCTCTAAAATTCATTTTTTGAATGAATTCTCCCATTT